>KN824315.1:151889-166086 GCA_000827415.1 Serendipita vermifera MAFF 305830 | reverse complement strand
AATCCTCTTGTCTCACCTAGGTATTGCGCATCAGCGGCGTAGGAATTATTTCAAGACTAAGTTTGTATCTAAATTCATCCTACTCACCGATATGATATACTTTTCTTTAGATTGATACTCTCCATCAGACACTAAAACCATGATTGCCCTTGTTTCTATGCGTGCATTCGCGGTTAAGAGAACAAAAGCTTATTATTTGACTGACAGGTGCTTACTTGGTTTAACTCTGGTTCTTTACTATGTGGTGAGAGTTCAATCGGGTCGGGTCGAAGTAGGCTTTGCCACACTAAACCAGCAATCTACCCTAGCGTTTTCTTGCTCCTTTCATTTAGTCTCGATTATTATTCTTCGATTATTCGCTAACTGCGTCAGTATAGCTCCCTAGAATATCGATATTTATTCCCTTGATACTCATCTGCATTTGTGGGTGTGTTAGCCAGAATAACAAAGCAAGGTCATCACTATTGGAAAGGTGGAGAAAAGTGTTCCTCAAAGCGGGATACATATAAAGTCCCTAACTCCCATCTCCTTTAGAAACAATATTTGCCGTTTTTTGGTCAAGTCCGATGCTGATACGTGATTCTACACGGCATACCATCATCGCACTAGAAACAGGTTTTAGTGTTCGAAATATGGTGAATGCGTGTGAATACAAACCGTAGGAAAGTATGCAGGCATACAGTGCAACCAACTCGCTACAAATGCCAATTTGATGTCCGATCCCGCCACACGATTGCGATTTGCGATCCTTTCGTGAGATGCCAGCTCGTAATAACTATCCGGCTTATCACCCACTTCAATGTATTTGAGTGCGGGACAAAGATGGTAATCTCTCTCCAACTGGCGTAGTACGGAGTCAAGCCAATCGTACCCAACATCGAGCTGGAGGATTTCGAGCTGTTTATATGGGGATAATGGCATAGTTTCGTTGATTTGTAGGATGGTAATCCTCTCAACGCCTCCTAAGAGGGCAACTTCAACGATTTCGTCCTTGGAGGAGTAATACTCGTATGCGACAAGTTGAGGGCAAACGATTTCCAGTACGCGCGTTTCTTTTTTTCCTCGGGTGTTTCCTTCTACTATCAGGGCCGTGAGCAAGCGAGGGCACTGAAGTGTCCACCTTCTTGTCTTGGATTCACCAAAATTACCGTCTAACCATAGGACCTCCAAACTGTTCGAGAATATAGCCACAGTACTGACCCATAAATCGTTAGGATCTGTGGGCAAGCGTAGGCTCTTCAACCTCGGACCACTGGAGAAATCCATTATCAGGTTCACCTGCAAAGGATGGCTCAACGTGAGAGTTTGAAGGTTTTTGAAGCGCGACATATCCAAACAATAATCAAGAGCCGGGTCATCGTGCTCGTATTTGCTGAATTCCAAGCGTCTCAGATTCAGATACTCTCCTTTATTGAGCTCCTTAATCCAATCTTGCGTGACGCTCAGACATTGTATTCGGTCGCCACATCTGAGTATCGTTGCTACGTTTGCACAGTCGCATGTGGTTGTGTTCTCCCAGTGGTGACCAGCGCAATAGCAATCGCGGCTAGCCCAGGGAATACGGATATGGAGTAGGTAGGGTTTGCTGCGTTCCAAAAAGATGGATACGTATTTAGGTGGTAGAATGAATTGGGTGGAATTTTGAGGGAATATTCGGGACCAAGCTTTTGGGGTCATGAGGATCGTCTCTCTCCATCGACGGCAGACCGAAGCAATGGCCACCGGAGAAAGTCGATTTGGCACGCTACAAAGTACGAATATCTCAGATAATACGTCGAAGGGAAGTTTCGAGATTGGTGCAATTGGTTCCGCCTTCTGGTCCGAAGCGTCTTGTCTCACCTGGCCAATGTGCATCAGCGGCGTAGGTATTGTTTCTTGCCCTGGATTCGTATCTAATAGATCCTACTTACAGGCATGGAATCGTTTTCTCTAAGTTTGTCCTCTCCAGCGAATACTGAAACCATGGTTGCTCTTGATTCTATACCGCATATATGGTTAAGAGAAAAACTCATCATAGTGACTAGAAGATGCGTACTTCGGTCAATTCTGGAGCTCTACCAGTTCGCGGGAGTTTAATCAGGTCGGCTCAAAGTAAGGATTTGCCACACCCACACAAAGCCATTGAAGACACATTGTAGCTTGGGAAGCCCATTTGTAATCAAATTTATGCAGCAAAAATCTCTATAAAATAATAACCTAATTAGGAGGCAAGAGGCAGACGAGCAGACCCTGTAACACGAGCGGCAAATACAATACGCAAACCACGGGAAGGAACCAAGTCTGGAGGACTACTTTTTCCCACATCATCCTTCGCATCCACTCCACGAGTGCCGTGCGCGAGGCCACAGTGCTACTGTAGCGCGCGGCCACCGTCAGCAGTCCCATTGGACTGATCAGGAGCACCCAAAGGCTGGCCAGCGCTCTGTGTAAGAAGGAAAGAACACTCCCGGGCGTGACTGTTCTCCCTGCTACTTGAATCCTCTTGGCCCTCCATCCGCCTGCGATGTCCACCCCTCCGTCATCCGGGCCTTGATGGACGTTGACGGGAATGAAGCACAGTGGCGCTACGGCAAATGCTGCGATGACGGCCGAAAGGCTAAAGTTTGCGACCGCAAGCACGGATATGACGACGCCGAGCACACATAGGTTGAGTGCTTTGAGCAGCGCCGGAGTCGTAAGGGGTAATACGGAAAGTTGTGGCACGGCGAAAAGAGGGTTAAGTGGGGTGATAAGAGGGACAGATGTTTCCGTAGCCTGCTTTTCTTTGGTTGAGGTTTGATCGCTGGCCTTCTTCTCCTTGGAGACCTTGCTAGGCGGGAGTTCCTGCGCAGGGACAGGTGCTGTGATGGCATCGAGGTTCCCCTGTGGATAGAGTATGTATACGTATACACAAACGATGAGGATCGCGATGATAGATGGGAATGTCACAAGGTCAATCGCATCCGACACGTTGAAGGTCTAAATGATGGTTAGTTAGTTGTTTTGGAAGTAGGCTGAGCCGCACCTCTATCGCTTGCCAAAACCAGGCCCGGTTCACTATCGCCAAGGTCGCCAGTCCCGCAGCGTGTGTAAGACCCATAATGCATAAGACTTCCAACACCGGCCGGTCGCGTACGGCCCAGATTTCTTCGTTTCCTGCCCCACGGCTGCGCGTCCAGCCAGTTTGCACGTAGAGTTTCAGACCACCAAAGCTGGCCACTAGCCCAAGTATGATGACGGGTGGTAGGTACTTGGCAAATTCGGCAAATTCTCCCGGTGCGGTGAAGATGTAGAAGAAGAAGGATGCGTGGAGTCGTTCGAGGAGGTTGTTCGAGGTGCGCAGAAGGGACTCGACGACCCTTAATAACATACGTCAGAGAAGCTAGACTTGAAGCGGGTTTTTACTTACCTTCCAAGCGAATGGAATCCATGGGGTCCACGTGCAGGGAGCGCAAATAACGTTATTGCGTCGATTCGATATCTGCAGCGAATTGAGCTTCATCGACCCAAAAGAGCGTTTTGCGTACCTGTGAAACACTCCATGAACGCCGCTTGGCTCTCCCGTGGCTTGATAACCAACGTTTCGAACAATGTTCCTCGCCCTCCTCCAATAGTCCTGCACGTCCAAGCCAAAGATCTCCGCGAGCTCAACCAGGAGTGATATCAGGATTCCACGTCCCTTGAGATTCAAGCGGTCTCCGTCGTTGTGGTCATAAAGAACCCAGGGTATGCCCATACTACGACTGATTGTGGAGGCCGAGTTGGCAAAATCTTGGTTAGGGAGTCGGCCATTGGTGCCCTCTGTAAGAGTGATGTTAAGAACAGTGCACGTTTAACGGATCAAATGCGGCTTATACATACCAAAAAACAGCCCAAGGTGACTAAACGAGTGCCCTGGATAGTCAAGCACGATGGCTGTCCAGATCACTCCTGCTGGCTCCGGGTGAACAAGGGCATCTGCATGCATACCTAAGTAGAATGTGAGCTTCCGTGAAGATTATTCGGGTGCGCAATTGAAGAAAATCGACGCTCACCTTCTTGTTCAGCACCATGATACGCGCTCAACCAGGCATGTGCACCATCTAAGTAAGAGTCCGAGACCAGGAAAATGAGGTCCTTTGCCCAAACGTGTTGCACCGAGAGGCTTCGTGCTAACGCAAGGAGAGTCGCTATCCCACGAAGGTTCGGCTGAGTGACAAGAGGGGACGGCTTGGGTGTAAGTGGAGACGTTTCGGATTGCAAAGAGATCCAGGATGCGGCAATGACGATAGCTTCTGTACCCGACGAACGGGACGAGCGGGAGAGGGCATAAGCATTGATACCAGTAGTATTCTGCGTGAGGAAGAATAGAAAATGAGCAACAATATACATGAATATAAAGATGAGAGGCAACATACGCCAGAAGGGGTCACAAACGAATATTGCTGGGAACCGGTTTCGAGGCCAACGTCTTTGAACGCTTGTTGAATATAGCCAGCACGTCTATAGTTGAAGGATATTCAAACATCAGCGTCTCCAACATCAGAAAATGGACTGTGACCGACTCTGCGCTGGTAGCATTCTTATTCCAGAGTGCCTCCAGGTGCTCCAGATATCCATCTGCAGCTTTTACATCTCCCCAGTTCCAATCAACGTTGACTTGGCCGGGCTGGAGCGCGTTCTCGTCGATCCATGCTGTCCGACTGAGACCTTTCCAAGGCAATAAGAGTAACCAAGCATAGCCTACGATGAAGAGAATAATCCGAAGAGGCGTTAGACGCGATGTTATGTTGCTTATTATGCGCTCCCTGCGCTTTAGTCGGCTTGCATGCTTGTCCAATTCGGCACTCGACATCGAAAGAAGGGTTCAAGTGGTGAAACCCACTGAGCTCCCACTAAGAACCGGAATATTTCCTCAAGATAGTTTCTATTGCACGAAAGGTCAATAACACCGGTAATCTCCTACTGGCCAGAGGGAAGGGCTCGGCTCTCGTCGCTGCGCAAGTCTTAGGGGTCACGAATGGCTATTCAGCAGCTTCCGTTTGAGCTATTATCTGAAATCTTCAGTATATGCAGTAAACAGGGTGTACTATTACCCGTTATTATCGCCTCTGTTTGCCGTTATTGGAGGGATGCGGTACTTTCAACCCCTGAAGCCTGGGCCAACGTATTCCCTCACTATCCGTGTTTACCACCGGCATACATATCTACGTTCATAAAACATAGTAAACCGACTTTACTTCATTTAAAATTACGCTGGCCACAATGCATTAGCGATGCAGGCCATTTACGCCAAACCCAGTTTTGCGACCACACCAAAGTTGAAATCGTATTCGAAAATTCATATCGACTAAAGTGTCTCAGTGTCAATGATTATTGGATTGACAAGGTTTCAACCCTCGCTTTTCCAAACCTGACTCATCTAACCATTACCAACGCATATACGAGCTCAACAGATTCATCTCTGGACATATCTCGTTTTCCACAAATCATATACGTTGATACCTCGAATTCTAGCCACTGTATTCTTACCACCCGGACAAAAAACCATCCCAAACTACAATATCTCGGTGTAGGCGTGAATGATAACTATGACTGGTTTTCATTTGTTGCCATTTTTGCACGCAATCTGCATACGTTGATTCTCGCTGGTGATTTTCAGAGCAGGGCAAGCCAGGAAAAGGCCCTTGACTGTCCAAACCTCCAGTATCTTACGATAGAAGACCGAACACTTGCATGGTCCTACAATTTACCACCTCTGAGGATTGCTGCTCCAATACTTCGCGTCTACGATCATTCATCTACTTGGAATAAACTTCAAATCCTCCATGAACCAGGTACCCACAATGTGACACATATGAGAACTCGGGAGGTTTATCCTTTAGAACGGTATTCGGGACTTCGTATCCTTCAGATATGCAATCGCTCTACGCTCGAGGACATTTTGGA
Organism: Serendipita vermifera MAFF 305830; assembly: GCA_000827415.1. Taxonomy (NCBI): domain Eukaryota; kingdom Fungi; phylum Basidiomycota; class Agaricomycetes; order Sebacinales; family Serendipitaceae; genus Serendipita; species Serendipita vermifera. Next base: position 160,179 of record KN824315.1, on the reverse strand, counting down.
ACAGCTCGAACGGGATCTAACTATTTGCAAATGCTTGGAGATGATTGAACTACGAGCATTCCGTAAACAGTGTTCTCGATTTGGGAGAGCACATCGAAGACTCTCGGAGAGAAACGAAAGAGCAGGCTCTGGCATCAAGCTCGTAGTGGGACAGACTTATTCTTGTGATATCCCACCTAATGACTGTGAAGTAAGCATGGTTTCCTATTCTCCCACTATGCACTCTAATACTCCCCCAGTGCGGTATAGACATGACGTGTAAATCGCTCATAGATATATACTAGTCGAATATAAGTCACCAACGTATCTTCTGTTCTCGTTCCATTCTGGTGTTTCATTTAGTATCGAGCATTATAGCCATGCATTTTAAGTGTGAATTAGATTCATCAGTCAATCTTGAATGCTTGGCCAATTCCGAAACTCGAAACAGGCGAAAGGTTACGGTGGTAAAACGCATAGGCTCCCACCACGACCGACCTAGGACGCTTCGCCGCGCAGATTTTCAATACTCGTGGGTTCATTAAGGACCTCCAAGTCAATATCGATAATCTTCTATTGGCAAGAAAGTCTTCGGCTTTCTCGTTGCGGGTCGTAGGGCATAGATGGCTATTCACCGACTTCCCGTTGAGCTATTATCTGAAGTTTTCGCTATATGCGGTAAGCAGAGTGTATTGTCTCCTGTGATCATTGCCTCTGTTTGCCGTCACTGGAGGGATGCGGTACTTTCAACCCCTGAAGCCTGGGCCAACGTATTCCCTCACTATCCGTGTTTACCACCGGCATACATATCTACGTTCATAAAACGTAGTAAACCGACTTTACTTCACGTGAAATTGCGCTGGCCAGAAAGCCTCAGCAGTGACGACGGTCACGTTTGCGACTACACCAAAGTCGAAATCTTGCTCGAAAATGCACATCGACTACGGTGTCTCAGTGTCGATGATCATTGGATCGAAAGAATCTCAACATTCGTTTTCCCAAATTTGACTCATTTAACCATCACCAACGCATACACTAACATCTTGGGCTCGCGTTTGGACATGTCCATTTTCCCACAGCTTATATACGTCGACGCTTCGAATTCAAGTCATTGTTTACTTGCCATTCAGCCAGAAATCCCTCCCAGCTTGCAATTCCTTGGGATAGGGATGTATGAAAACTACAACCGATTCCAATTGATCGCCAGTGTTTCACTCACTCTCCATACGCTCGTTCTGGTGGGTGACTTTCATGGTGAGAAGGACCAGAATTGGGCAATACACTGTCCATACCTTCAATATTTCAGGATACATGACCTTACACTTACACGCGTTAACGACCGGCCAACACTCAGGATTGTTGCTCCAATCCTTCGTATTTACTATCATTCTTCCTTTTCGAATACACTTCAAATCCTCCACACAGCCGGTACACACAGCGTAACCCATATTAGAACCGGGGCATCTTTTCGTTTGGATGAGTATTCGGCTCTCCGCATCCTTCAGATATCTAGTTTCTCTTTACTCGAGAACGCTCTGGAACAACTGGATCAGAATTTATTCATTTGTGTCAAACTAGAAGTGATTCAAGCGCGAGTATATCGTGGTCAGATTCTTCGACCTGAAAGATTACATCAAAGTCTTGCGAAACGAAACGAAAAGGCAGGTTCTAGGATCAAGCTCGAAATAGTGGCAACACTCTTTCCCGATATCCCGCCAAACGAATGGGAAGTAAGCTCAATTTTGCCGGTACTTTGGTTCATGTGCTAATAACTTGCCAGTGCGGCACCGATATGGCTTGCAAAATCATTCACAAGTAGCCGCTAGGCGGAGTCACCGGACAGTATCTTACCTTATTTATGCACCCATTTGGTTGAGAGTACCATAACAATTTGGGCTTGAAGAAACCTCTGTTTATTAATAAACACCGTGTGCATCTTATATAGATCAATTTGTGCTTCAGCAAGCCAATGCTCGGCACATACAATGGTAATGACCGAAACAGCCTGCTCATTTCGATTCAAAATTCTCTCTTGGACATCTTTGACGCAGTACTTTAGCAAGTGCTGATGGGTGAGCATATCAGTTCCTCAGAGATTAGGATACAAGGCCCAAGCGGCTCGCAAGTGCATTGACCAAGAGAGTTATTGAGGAACTGTACAAAGGAATTATCCAATTTTTACATTTCAGAATTAAAGAGAAGACGCATTAGGTGGATATTTATGTTGTGGCAAGAATGTTGGGAGTTGTGGCAACCTATAGACCTGCCGAAACTTTTGCTTCCGGCTTCCGAAACAGCAATGTGGTCCACAATTGACCAAAACACAATTCCCACTCTACAGCAAATCAAAATCACCCAGAAAGAAATCTCGGAAATGAATGCACAACTATTCGTTCTCCACCCTCTTCTTGAGCAACTACGCCAGCAAATCTCTCAACTTGAGAGTGCTATGCAAGCTCGAACCTCGTGGATTGCCCCAATTCGAAGAGTACCATGCGAGATTCTGGCTCAGATATTCCTCACTCATAGCATATCGGAACCAAGAGCGCCGTTGACAATCGCCTCAGTATGCCACGAATGGAGATCGATTATCCTCGATCTCCCGGATGCCTGGGTGCGCATATACTTGCAAGTGGCAAACAACGAAAGGGCTGTGTATAAAAAATATGTTTCCCTATTCCTAAAGCGCAGCGACCCTCGCCCTCTACACCTCCAAATTCAGTCATGCCAAGATTGCCCGTGTCGTTCGGTATACGGTCTTGGGAACGATCTATGTGACTGCCAAAATGTTTGAATCCTACTCAAAAAGGCCGAAAAACGTGTGAAATGCCTCACTCTTGACATTAGTTGGATGCGGGGGGAGGGGCTTCCACACGGAATGCATGGAGTGAGAAAATTAACATTGACCGAGATAAGAAAGGTCTATCACATGCGAGGAGAAATTGATCTGTCCGACCTTCTGTCTCTCGTGTACCTGGATCTCGCGTATTGCGAAGAATTCAACTCTTACCTTAAAGCCTTACCACCGAAAGTACGCTACCTCAACATGAGAACCGATTCCTCTCAACTATGGGTCCAGCATGTCGAGCAGTGTGCGAATACGCTAGAGGCTCTCGTTCTGGCAAGGCCCCAGTATCAGTCCAGTACCCCCCAAATGGCTATAAATTGTCCCAACCTTCGCTTTTTGTCCATTCATGCGCCAGAGCTTATGCTTCATGTCATTGCTCCAAATCTCAGCTTCTTCGAAGTACCCCCAAGTTCTGCGGTCCACCTGGGTCACATCGAGGGTATTATTCATTTACGTGTGGGGAACTTGGATGGAATACACATGTATTCTTCTTTACGTATCCTCCAGGTATTTTCACACGAACCAGAGCACCAACTTAATGGGGTTCTCCAAGTTCTCCAAGTGCTAGAGGACGATTTGAATGCACTTCCGGAGCTTAAAATTGTTGAATTCGGGATATCCGATGCCTCAAATATCCCAATGCACATTCTGTCGAGGCTCGAGGTGCGCAACGAAAAGGCTGGGTCGCACATCAGATTCTACTTTATAACCAAGTGGGTCACGGGGTTACCCATGGAAAGCTATGAGGTACGCATAAGTTACCTGTCATGAGAGTACTCTAATGCGAGATTCTAGTGTGCGAAGGATATGCCTTGCCAGTGATTTCAGTACGTGTGAGAAGGAAGGCAGTAAGAACGTTTTACTATTCCCATCCACGATCTATATATACTCATCGGACCTATCTTGTTCTACCTTCTAGATCATTTCCTTCCAACCCCGGCAAGGGGCGCCATCTTCGCACTAAAGCAATGTCAGTTCGAAATACGGTTTCTCTACGCTTTCACTTTTACCTCGTGTGAACCTATCGGTATAATAGTTGGCCATTTTTGACATGTTATCAGTGTGATGTTGGACCCTGCTTTCTCGTTTCGACTGCGAATTCGCTTTTGGACATTGTAGACGTAAATCCGGGGATAAATAAAAGCTTCATTGAATTTCGCTTCAATCGTGTTGAGTTCGGGGCAGACAGTGCTATCGGACTCGAGTTGAACGGAAATGTCCAGGAGCAGATTGCACTTTGAATCCTCGACCTGAAGGATACGAAGCGAAGGGTAATCACATAATCTTGGAAGATGATTCGTTCGCATATGTACCAGCTCCCTGTGATCCCTAACGAGGCCAGATGGTAGAGGCTTCTGGCGCGAGCGGTGCTCCAAATAATTAAGGCGTGGTACTGATAGTACCAGCAACGAATTCTCTCTTTTATCCACGTCGTCATCGTAAATGATCAGGGATTGAAGTTGTGGAAGTTCGATATCCCTCTCTGACCTTTGGCCTGTAATGACATATCCTGACAATATGAAGGTCACGAGTGAGCTTGCGAACATACCAGATACTGGTGTCCAGAAGTCACGAAAGGATACAATAATCTCCAAATATCGTAACTGGGGACGATGTTGGTTCGCAAAGTCAAGTTGTGTGATGCCGAAAGGGCAGTTGGGAATACGCAGGTGCCAAAGCTTGGGAAATCGGGACATGTCGAGTTTTTTTGTGATTAAATTCACCAAGAGTGTTAAATGTTCGAGGTTTGGAAAGAGAAGTGTCGGATACTCTTCCGTTAGCCATGAGCAATCAATGGACAAGCATCTTAGGCGGTCAGAATACTCGAAGATTCTTTTGAGCTTGGGACAGGCGCACAGTTCATCGCCACCGGTAAGAGATTCGCGATGTAGGCGGAACTCTAGCACGTGGTCCACTTTGCCAAAGAGCGGATGTGGGTGGCTACGCTCGAGTAATCGAGAGTATTGTTCGACAGAAATACGAGTTTCCTCTATGCCCGCGCCACAGATGTATGTCCACGCCAGGGGCGTGGCGAGAATTGTCTCCCTCCAGAAGCGGCAGACGGAAGATATCTTCATAGAGGCTAAGACTTCCTCTTTACTATATATAATAAAGATCTCGGATAGTATTTCGAATGGAACGCGTTGAATAGGCGAACTTTTGGTTCTTTTCACGCATTGCGTTCCGAATATACGCGTAGCGAAATCATTTTTCACCTTGAAAAACGACATTTCCGTGATAAAGGCGGTGTGCAGAGGAGCTGTCGTACTACGAGGTATGGAGGTAAGAAGGCAAGTTTTACTCAATGCCTGCGAACACGTGACCGGCTCCAATATAGTATAGTATGAGAACGCATCGCTCGTCTACTACAGTCGCACGTTTTATAATCAGTCAGTCATCATTTTTTTTCAGTAAGTCAATCATCGGCAAATTCTATTGTAATGACCGAACTTGCTTACTCATTTCGAGTAGGAGTTCTCACTTAGACATCGTGGATGTAGTATTTCGGCGAATTCTGTTGTGTAAGGACGTCAATTCCCCGGAGGTCAGAACACAGGGCCGGAACGGTTCATGGTACTATAGTGCGTTGCGCTAGGTCGGTTTTTGAGGAGCTGTGCAACGGTAGAATCCAAGGTGTAAATTTTCGGAATTGAGTAGAATCATTCAATGGAAATTTGCGTTGTGACAAATGGGGAGCGCCGGGCCTCGAACAAACTTGCTTCCAACCACGAAATAGCAATGTGGTCCACAATGGACCAAAACACGATTCCCACTCTACAGGAAACCAAAGTCGCAGGAAAAGAAATCTCGGACATCAATTCAGAACGATGCGTCCTCCACCCTCTCCTCGAGCAACTTCGCCAGCAAATCTCTGGCCTTGAGAGTGCCATACAATAACGTGTCTCGTGGATCGCCCCTGTTCGAAGATTACCATGCGAGATTCTGACTCAAATATTCATCATACATAGCAAATCTAAACCAACAGCGCCGTTGATAATCGCTGCAGTGTGTCGCGAGTGGAGATCGATTATCCTCGACCTTCCAGACGCCTTGGCGGGTATATACTCGCAGGTGAACGACGATAAATGGGCTCTATATGACGAGTATGTTTCCCTCTTCCTGAAGCGCAGCAACCCTCGTCCTCTACACGTCCGAATTCAGTCATGCAAGGATTTCTGGTGTCTTTTCGATACAGATGACGAGGATCCTCAATTTAACTGTTCAAATGCTCGAACCCTGCTCAACGGGGCCAAAGATCGGGTGCAGTGCCTCGCTCATGATATTAGTTGGGTAGTGCCGAAGATTTTGCTCCCAGAGTCTCCTTATAAACTGAAAAAACTGACTTTGATCGATACAAATCGTGCCTATCTCGAGGGGAAAAGGCTCAGCCTGTCCGACGTGGGGTCCCTCCGGTCCCTGGATCTCGCGGACCGTGAAGAGCTCAACTCTCTCGTTCACGCCTTGCCACAGAATGTGCGCTATCTCAAGATGCGGGCAGACTGGTCTAAACATTGGGTCCAGCAAGTCGAGCGATGTGCGAACACTCTCGAGGCTCTCGTTTTAGTAAATCCCCGGTATCGGCACAATCCTCCCCCTCCCCAGATGGCTATAAACTGTCCCAGACTTCGCTATCTGTCTATTGATGCAGCTCATCTCACGATCCACGTTATTGCTCCAAATCTCAGCTTCTTCGAAGCACCCCCAACCTCCTCTACGGTCCATCTGGATCCTATCATGAGTATTATTCATCTACGTGTGGAGAATTTAGATGGAATACACATATATTCCTCTCTACGCACCCTCCAGGTATTTCCCCGTAAACTAGAGGATCAAGTTAATGCGGTGCTCCAAGTTCTTCAAGTGCTAGAAGACGATTTGGATGCACTTCCGGAGCTGAATATTGCCGAATTCATGATATATAAAGCTTCAAATATCCCAGCACATATTCTGTCGAGGCTCAGAGTGCGCAACGAAAAGGCTGGGTCGCACATCAGAATCCACTTTGTAACTGAGTGGTTCACAAGATCACCCATGGAAAGCTATGAGGTACGCATGAACTGCCTGCCACGAGAGTACTCTAATAGGAGATTATAGTGTGCGGAAGATATGCCCTGCCAGCAATTTCAATACGTGTGAGATGACAAGGCAGTAAGAATATTTTACTACTGTGTTCGCTACCTATGTGTATACTCCTTGGATCTATCTCGTTCTGCCATTTTAAACCTTTCCTTCTAAGAATAGCAAGGCGCGTCATATTCACACTACAGCCATGTCAGTTCGAAATGTGACTTAGCCCCCCCACCTCCACACTCACCTCATGTGGAGGTATCGGCGGACTAGTTAGCCACTCCTGGCCCACTACGAGAGTGATGTTAGATCCTGCTTTCTTGTTTCGATCATAAATTTGCCTGTAGACAACGTTGGTGTAAGTCTGGATAGAAAGTGAGGTTGTCGTGATCTTTGCTTCAATCTTGTGTAGTTGTGGGCAGAGTGTCCTGTCGGATTTGAGTTGAGAGGCGATGTCGGCGAGGTACTTGCAGTCTGGATCTGAGATTTGAAGGATACGAAGTGAAGGGTAGTCACACAAGTTGAGAAGTTGGGTCGTTCGTATATGTACCAGCTCTGTGTGATCCCAAATGATCCCAGGCAGGAGAGTTTTGTGGTGTGAACGATATAGGAAATAAATAAGACGTGGCACTGATAACTCCAGCAGCTGATCCTGTTCTGAAAACGTTTCACTGGCATCGTAAATAACCAGGGATCGAAGTTGTGGAAATTTCAATTTCCCCTCTGACCTCTGGCCATTGAGGAACCATCCCCCCAATACGAGGGTCCTGAGTGAACTTGTAAACATACCAAAAAATGGTGCCCATAACGAGTAATCGTGTACGAAAATATGTAAGTGTCGTAAATGAGGACGATGCGGGTTCGCAAAGTCCAGTCGTGTAAGGTCAGTCGCGTGGTATGGCACACGAAGGTGCCAAAGTTTAGGAAACTGGGACATATCGAGTCTTCTAGAGTTTGTACATGCTGAAAGGGTCAAATGTTCGAGATTCGGGAATTGTATTGTCGAGTACGTATCTGCTAGCCATGAGATATCAGTGTATAAGCATCTTAGGCGGTTAGAATACTCCAAAAAAACTAATTTAATCTTGAGACAAGCGCATGTTTCATGACCAGCGCCAAAGTAACGGCCAGATAAGCAGAGATTTAGTAGATGATCGACTTTGACAAAGAGCATATACGGGCCGCTGAGTTGGAGGAATCGAGAGTATTTCTCGGCAGATATACGTCCCGCTTCTATGCCAGCGCTACAAATGTATGTCCATGCCAATGGTGTGGCGAGGATCGTCTCCCTCCAGAGACGACAGACGGAGGTAATTTTCATGGGAGACAAGGCCTCTATCTTGCTGCATATAATAAATATCTTGGATAGTATCTCGTATGGAACGCTTTGAACCG
>KN824315.1:118113-151494 GCA_000827415.1 Serendipita vermifera MAFF 305830 | reverse complement strand
CTCTCAGGGAGTTCATGACCGGCAAGCCAGCCTAGCCTACTGCCACTACCAGCTTCATCGTACCGGAAGTACTTGTAGGAAATGTAGAGAACGGTTTGTACCATGCTCAGTGGATCACTTAATTGCTTATGGACAACTATGAGGTGCGCAAGTGCCGCCTGCTATGAGATCAACTTTACATTAGGTGATAGTGTGCGAAGAATATATTGGGTACTAGTGAGATACCAAGGCAATATTAACATTCTACTCTTTATATTTATGATCTATTCATAGTGCTTAGACCCGTCTTGTTCTACCATTTAGTTCCCCTCGGCCCAGGAGTGACAAGGAGCATCATCCTCACACTGCAGCCATGTCAGTTGGAGACACAATTTGATCTTACTTTCGTGCTCACCTCCTGCAAATCTATCGGCGCGCTCGTTAGCCACTTCTGGCATACTACGAGCATGATGTCGGATCCTGTTTTTTCATTTCGATTACGAATTCGCCCTTGGACGTTGTCAATAAGCGTTTGGGTGAGATCTGGTATCTCATCGAATTTTGCTTCAATCTTGCGTAGGTTAGGGCAGAGGCTACTTTCAGATTCTAGCTGGGCTGCTATGTCAAGAAGTGGTATGCACATTGGTCCTTCTGTTTGAAGAATACGAAGTGAGGGATAGTCGCGCAACTTTGGGGGCATATTCGTTCGTATCTGTACTAGCCCCTTGTGGTCCCTAATGAGGTTAGGGGGAGATACCTTTCGCGCGAGCGGTAGTGCAGATAAATAAGACGCGGAACTGAAAGCTCCAGTAATATATCTTCGCTTGGGAATAGTTCGTTATCTCGGATAATCAGGACTTGGAGCTGTGGGCATTCAACTTTCCGTTTCGACTTTAGACCAGTCACGAAATGTCCCGACAAGCTAAGGGTCCTGAGTGAACCTACAAACTGATTGACCACGGGTAGCCAGAAGTCGTAATATACTACTCTCGATTCCAAGTATCGTAACTGAGGATGACGGGGGTTCGAAAAGTCCAGCAATGTAATACTCCCAGGGTTACTGGGGATACGAAGGTGCCATAGTTTAGGAAACCGGGACATATCAATCTTTCTTGTGGGCCTAGCTGTTCTAAAGGTCAAGTGCTCGAGATTTGGAAAGATGAGTGTCGGATACTCGTTTGCCAGCCATGAGGACTCAATGGATAAGCACCTTAGGCGGTCGGAATACGAAAAAGGTTGTCTTATTTTGAGACAAGCACACATTTGATGGGCAGCGCTTGGGGATTGGTCGAATAGGCGGCACTCCTGGACGAGTACATGGTCGATATCGCTAAAGAGTAGATGCGGGTTGCTAAGCTCGAGAAATCGACGGTACTTCTCGTGAGATACTTTCCTTTCTTCTACGGTGGCACTACAAATGCGTGTCCATGCGAGTGGTGTGGCGAAGATCGTCTCCCTCCAGAGATGACAGACGGAAGCAATCTTCGTAGGTGAGAGCAGTTCTCTCTTGCTGCATAGAGTGAATATTTCGGATAGTATTTCGAACGGAACTCGTTGAATAGGCGAGGTCTGCGATTCTGCTACGGTTGGCTCTCTGGATGTGCGCACGATAAAGCCATCTTTGGACATGGATAACGACATTTTTTGTGATAGTGCCGAGGTCGAGGGGCTTTTTCGTATCAAAGGGATATATGGGTAGGAGGGTAAGTTTACTCACGCCAGTCTAATATCTCTGGATGTATAATTGGTCCACAACAGTGCCACGTTTTCCAATCGATCGATTAATAGCCTATGGAGAACACAAGTACAGAACCGGTCAACGCAAAAATCAATCAATCTCGATAACTTCAGCTTCTGTAGGACGAGTGAGATGACAAGGCAGTAACAACGTTCTATTATTTGTGTTCGCTACCTATGTATACTCCTTGCACCTATCTTGTTCCACCTTTCAAACGGTCCCCTCTTAAGAGTGGCAAGGCGCGCCATCGTCACACTACAGGTTTGTCAGCTAAAGTATGACTCAGTCCTGCCTCCACACTTACCTCGTATGAAGGTATCGACGAATTAGTTAGCCACTCCTGGGTTACCGCAAGAGTGATGTTGGATCCTGCTTTCTTGTTTCGACCATAGATTTGCCTGTAGACATCGTTGGTGTAATTTCGGACAGAAAGTGAGCTTTCCTTGATCTTTGCTTCGATCCTGTGTAGTTCGGGGCACAGTTTCCTGTCAGATTGGAGCTGAGAGGCAATATCGGCAAGGTGCTTGCAGTGTGGGTCTTCGATCTGAAGGATACGAAGTGAAGGATAGTCACACAAGTGGAAAAGTTGGGTCGTTCGTATATGTGCCAGCTCTCTGTGGTCCCAAATGATCCCGGGCAGGGGAGCTTTGTGGCGCGAGCGATATTCCCAATAAATAAGACGCGGTACTGATAACTCCAGCAATCCATCCTGTTTCGAAACCGAATCATCACTATTATGAATAACCAGAGCTCGAAGGTGTGGAAATTCCATCTTCCTTCCTGACATCTGGCCAGTAACGAATTGTTCCGACAACACGAGGGTCCTGAGTGAGTTTATAAACATACCAACTAACGGTGTCCATAAGTCGTAGGGCAATACGCCGATTTCCAAATGTCGTAAATGAGGGCGATGCGGGTTCGCAAAGTCCAGTCGTCTAATGTCGGTATGATTATTCGGAATACGGAGGCGCCAAAGCTTAGGAAACCGGGACATATCGAGCTTATTCGAGTTCACAGATGTTGTAAGGGTCAAATGTTCGAGATTCGGGAATCGTATTGTCGGGTACGTATTTGCTAGCCATGATAAATCAATGGACAAGCATCTTAGGCGATTGGAATACTCCGAAAAAACCATTTCGATCTTGGGACAAGCGCACGTACGACGACTAACACCGAGGCGATAGCGAAATGGGCAGGAAATGAGCAGATGATTGACTTGGCCAAAGAGCATATGCTGATTGCTGAGCTGGAGTAATCGAGAGTATTTCTTGGCAGATATACTGCCCTCGTCGATGCCGGCACCACATATGTATGTCCATGCTAACGGCGTGGCGAGGATCGTCTCCCTCCAGCGACGACAGACGGAGGTAATTTTCAAGGGAGATAAGACTTCTATCTTGCTGCATGTAATAAATATCTTGGATAGTATGTCGTATGGAATGTTCCGAATCGGCGAAGTTTGGGATCCGAGTCCTTCCCAGCTTGGTTCTCCGATAATGAAGCCGTTTTTTAACGCAAAATATGTCATCTTGTAGAATGGAGATAGTTCGAGAGGCTTTTTCGTACAAAAGGATAAGGCGGGCAAGAGGGGAGGCTCCAAGATATCAGACGCCAGCGCGCACGTGACCCGTTCCAGTATCATTTGAGGAAGCACTATGAAGCTATAGCAGTGACCCGTCTCAATCAGACGCACTATCAGTCTATAACAGTGATCCGCTTTCAATCGGTCAATTAGCCTACGGAGAACACAAAGTACAGAACCGGCCGACGCAAATTAATCGATCTCGATAACTTCAGCCTCTGAGATTCTTGCACTACCCATATGCTTCTCCAGCTGTATCCATTACCGTGCTTTCACCTAATGTCGTCGATTTAGGCTGGCTGACAACGACGTTTGAAATCCTAGCAGGTGTAGTGCTGTGTGTTAGTCATCTGCTAAGCTCTGGTAACCATGCAGCAAATCCACGACTGACAAGCCAATCCCACGTCTACTGACATTACCAGAGGGCTGCCGCCGTCGTCGTGCCAGTGGCATTTATGTACGGTACAACCGGCTCAGTGGATCATATAATTGCTCATGGATAGCTTATACGGTACGTACGAACTGATTTCATTAAAGATGCCCTAATACGAGATTGCAGTACGCGGAGGATATTCCCTGCCGTAGAATTGGGTAGGAGTGAGATGACAAGGCAATGAGAACGTTCCACTATTCGTGTTCACTATCTGCACATATTGCTTGGACCAATCTTGTTCTATCTTTTTATTAATATTCCCATTCCCACCAGGCATCGCAAGGAGCGTCAACTTCACACTACAGACACGTTAGTTCAGAATGCGATCAAAATGCGACCGGGCCCTCCCTTCACGCTTACCTCATGTGTATCTGTGGGCGTGCCAGTCAGCCATTTGTGGCATACTACAAGCGTGATGTTGGATCCTGCTTTCTCGTTTCGATTGCGAATTCGCTTTTGGACATTGTAGATGTAAAACAGAGTTTTGATGGAGATTTCACGGAGTTTGACTTCAATCTTGTAGAGGTAAGGACAGAGGGTGCTGTCAGATTCGAGTTGAATTGCAATGTCAAGGAGGGGCTTGGCCCTTAAATCGTCGACCTGAAGGATGTGAAGTGAAGGGTAGTTACATAGTTGGATCAAGTGGCTTGTTCGCATCAGTGCCAACTCATTGTGATTGTTAACGAGGTTGGGTGGGAAGGGTGACCAACGCGAGCGGTAATGCAAATAAGTAAGACGCGGTACTGAAAGCTCCGCTGGCACAATATAAGTTGGATACACATGATCATGATAAATGATCAGGGATTGGAGCTGTGGACACTCGACCTTCCGAATTGCTCCTGGCTCGGCCGTTAGACATCCGGAACACACAAGGGTCCTGAGGGAGCGTCCAATAGAGACAAGTAGTGATGGCCAGCCGTCTCCATGGTCTACCCCCAGCGTCAAATGTCTCAACTGAGGGCGACGGGGCTCGTGGGGATTTACCAGCGGAAAGTTCTCGCGGCTCTTGGAAGTACTAAGATACCAGAGTTTAGGAAACCGCGACATATCGATTTCTCTTGTGGGTTTACATGTTCGAAGGCTCAAGTGTTCGATATTCGGGAATCGTATTGTCGGGTACTCATCCGCTAGCCATGAGCAATCAATGGATAAGCATTTTAGGCGATCCGAGTATTCGAAAGGCCTCTCGATCTTGCGGAGAGAACACATTTCATGGTAATCCATTGGGACACCTTTCGGGTGGCCCCGCACGTGGTAGGCAACGCCGAGGAGCAGATGAGGATAACTGAGCTCGAGAAATAGGTGGTATTGTTCCGAGGACACATGCTTTTCACCTATGCCAGTAGCGCAGAGGTAGGTCCATGCCCGCGGTGTGTCATAGATTATATCCCTCCAGAGCCAACAGACGGATGCAATCTTTATGGGGGCCAAGTCTATCCTCCGTTTACTACATATGATGAAAATCTCGGCTAGTATTTCGAATGGGAGGCGTTGAATAGGCGAAGTTTGAGGTCGTTTCACGCTTCGATCCCCAAATATCTGCCTCGCGAAACTGTTTTTCAAAGTGAACATCGGCATTTTGTTGGAATAGTGCTGATGTCTAGAGGCCTATCGCACAAAAGGGTATGGAGCGAGAGGGCAAGAGGCAGGATCTACCAGACACCAGCAGGCGCGTGACCAGTTCAAGTAACAGTAGTACCAGGGCGCATCATTAGTCTATAGCAGTGACCCATTTTCAATCAATCGATTATTAGCCTATGGAGAACACAGAGTACAGAACCGGCCAACGCAAAAATCAATCAATCTCGATAACTTCAACCTCTCGTTTCTTCTTCTTCTTCTCTCCCTCCTTCTTCTCGCCCTTCTTCTTGACACCAGCGCTCCTCGCACTACCCAACGTATTCCCCCCACTTCCCCAATTGTGCCCGCCCTCACCACCGCCCGCCTCGTTGCCTGCGGTAGTTCCAGCAGCCGGTGTAGGTTGGCTAATCACAACATCTGGTACGCTGACAGGTGTACCGCTACGCGTTGGTCGTCCGCTGAGCGTCTGGCCACCCCTCAACGAGTCCATGACCGATAAGCCAATCCCACGCGCTGGTGTCCCCCCTGCGGCTGTTGCAGCTGCCGTAGTACCGCCTGTAGGAGGCGTAACGGGCGGAGTGTACGGTACGACCGGGTACCCAAAGAACAGCGTTCCAAATTCCAATTCGAGAGGACGAGTTCCTGTGTCGCCGCCAGACGCAGCAGCATCAAGCATAGCACTCGTGATGAGCTTCGGTTTACTAGAGCCATCCAAGTCAGTACGACGCCACGCATCTAAAGAGGAACCAGGCGTACTCTGTTCTCTCAATCTTGCTACTCGGATCGACCTCGGTAATCTTCCTACCACCAGTCCGTACCCCCTTCCCCTTCGTCTTTCTCCCATTCAACGTCTCCCCTCTCCCCTTGAACGCCTCGAACCCAGTTTCTTCTCCAGCCGGAGGTGGTATAGGGCCCATACTACTCCCGGGCCGAGACACCGCCGGCGTCGACTTGCCGCTTCCCGCAGCCGATCTGGAACCGCCAAGCGTCCCGCTCCCAGTTGGCGGTGCAAGACCTAACCGGCTCGCCATCGTTTCGACCGGTTTGGGAGGTGGTCGTACGGGTTCTACGTACCCCTTTGGAGCAGCAAAGTCGACTTCGAGATCGGTGTCGAGGACGGAGATGCCAGGTGGCAGATCAGGCGTTGCGGTGCGTGAGGCTACAGCCGAATAGGAAGCTAAATATGAGTAGGTCTCTCCAGAGTTCAAAGAGGAATCATCTCTCACCCGCACGATTATTCTGACTCATCGTCCGAGTCTCCATGACCAACAAGCCAAATACCAACCCATTATAGCTAATCTCAATCGTATCACCCTGCGTCAAACACGTCCAATTCCGTAACGCCTGTTCGAGCACGGCCTTCGGATCCGACACTTCCAAAAAGCTCGTTTCCTGCGCTTGAAGCTTGACAAACTTGCCCTTTGGCAGATTTGTTCCAGTGACGCGGATCCGTTCGCCCTCTGTGAGTTTGAGTGTACGCATCATCCAGTGCGGTAAATACACGATTCCTTCGTCTGCGATGAATTCGAGTACGCCCGCGTGTGTGGAGGCTGCGGCGTTTTGCGGGTTGCGGAGGTGGAACATCCAGGGACCTTGGAGGTTCAAATGGGTGAGTCGGGCTAGTGCCGATGGTGGCATAAGGACTAGTGCATGGTTAGTGGTCAATCTCCTTGTTTAGGTGAAGGGACGTACTCTTTCCGCCATAGGCTACGTTATCTCTGTTTCCGCCACGGGGCATCATGGCTACAGAGTATGCACGATAGTGTTCATCGAATGCGTGTGGTGGTGCGACTGGCATTTGGTGTGCCAAGTCCGCGTTCATGGCTCTGATGAAAATGGGAATGTTAGATCCATATATAACAAGGATATAAGACAAGAAAGGAGTCATAAACGCCTGATAGAGTCAGCGCTTCAGCCTGACCCGGCTGGCGCTAGGCCACTGTGGCGAGACGCGTCATGCATGTGTCCATTCTGCCATGGGCAGCACCAGAAGGAGTATGACATCTCTAGACACGTAAACAGACTGATTTGACGCATATTTGGAGTTGTAATAACGATTGACCACAACGCGGATGACATACCCTGCAAAATGCGAAAAGAGATCCTGCTCGCGAGAAGAAAAGAAACGATTTTATTAGCATTAGAATGATATTTCGGATAGAAACAACTTGCCATGGTTGATGGAGATGGAGTCCAAGCTTGACTTAGACCCTACCACCATCGACCATACCAGGTGAACATCCTTCACGGCCGCCATTTAATACGACGTGAAAGAGCATGCGTTCAAATCTTCTGAGACCCGCAAAGTCGATCCTCCAGCGTCCACGTTCAGTCCGACAACTTTCTTCGACCTCTTCACGCCACGCAGAACCCTCAGAAGAGACATCTACGAAACAAGTAGCATCAATACGACGATTTCCACGTGCTCTAAAACGAACAGCGCTCGATGAGGAAGAACTAAAATGGGACTTGGAAGATGCGGAAGATGAGGATGCTCGACATATGAGTTCGTACGGCTGGGATGTCTATCGACAACAGAGAGAGTTTTTCAACGTTATGCGTACGCTTGAAAGGGACGCGCCTGTGCTCAAAGGTGAGCCTTTTGGTTTCGACACGAATTTTCTTCCGATGCGTTGCTGAGCCCAATCCGCTTCTACTTATTCTTGCAACGTATATACTGACTATTCGTAGCTTATAGACGTCCGTTTCATCCACCTTCACCAACCCATACACCAGTCCTCGTACGGGCAACAACCTACGCTGGAGAAGCCGGCCATCCATTAACTCCAAAACGTACCATCGTCGTCCCTGTCGCACTTCTCCCTCTGAAAAAGTCTTCTTCGGACGTAGAAGCAGCCGCCCTACACAATGTCAAAGTACTCGCCGGCTCAAGATGGACGACCGAACCCCCAAAGGATGCTGGTCTACCAAGCTGGAGACATACACCCGTATATGCCGCTGACGAGAGCGCACAAACGACTAAGGCAAAGAAAGGCAGCGCGTCGGAAGAGCCGGAGATTGGTCGACATGGGTATATCAAGATCTCCTGTGAGCTCTTCCCAGAGACGCAGATGAACTTGAAGTGGTGCATGGATACCCTGAGAAGACTGGTCAGCGAGGCGAATGTAAGCTCTTTCATCTCACCGACGAATGCGTACTAACTATGGATTCCAGGAACGCGCTGGATCGAAGGTCCCCGGGGCATCGTTCACGGACGTGCCTCTGCCTACTAGACATATCGACAGCCGGCTGCGCGCTCATGGACTGGGTGGCGGGAGCTTCAAAGCCGATCGAAAACGAGTCACTCTCAGGGACTTTCCAAAGGAGTGGTTGCCGAAGCAATAGGGATGACAAGGTCTCTTTAACTATTAGGGTAGCTGACGTAAATAGAGAATCGCGCACTATTTCTACAATAATCATTCTCAACGATAAGGACAAATGATTGGTGACATCATCTTCAAACAAGCAAACAAAGCTCAGATTGGGCAGAGCTAGTTACACAAACTACGCGTGAAACGTATCATCGAGAAGCACAAAAAAGCCACGCACTGGAACAGTACAAGATTTCAGCATGTGTACAAAAGCTTGGTCAGTACCAGTGGCAAACCGCCGTCTATTTACGCTTGCAATCCGACTACGGGAAGCGTGCCAGGTGCAGGGGGATTGCTAAACCTCGTCTGGACAAAGGTTTTCATTGAATCCTGTTGCTTCGAGTCAAAGATCCTGTAAGCTTTCGGGAGGTCGTCGAGATCGATTCTATGGCTGATCATGATGCTAGGGTCTACATCACCACTCCGGATCTGTTCAAGCAATTCCTTCCAATATTTCGAAACAGGAGCCTGGCTATTGCCAATGATGCGAATCCCGAGTTGCATAACCGCACCAATGTTGACATGATTGGTATCTAGAGAACCCATCGATCAGTAAAACCAAAAAAGGGAAGACAACAATTGTTCAACGTACAACCTGCGTACACGCCCGTGATCCCAATGGTACCAAACTTCTTGACGCTGAGGATCATCTCGTTTAGCGTCTCACTCGTACAGTCTTCGAGTCTGAGGGCCATCTCGAGCTTGTGGAGCATACTCCTGGCACGTTCCGTGGCGGCGCACTGGAGCGCAAAGTCGACACCTTCGCCCGACACCATCTTGCGCAATTCGGTCGAAATGTTCGAGCGCAGAGGAACCCTTGCGTAGTCGAGAGTTTCGAGCTTGGGAATTTTGGTCTTGCACCATCCCAAACGCCAACTGTTGTCGATCCCGATGACGCGGGATGCACCTTTTTGAAAGGCAAAATGGGCACACATGAGTCCGACGGGGCCCATACCCCAAATTGCGACCGTTGATCCCTTCGTGATGCCGGTATCGACGACACAGTGATAGGAGGTACACAGCACGTCAGACAAGTAAAGGCCTAGTGAAGGTATGTGTTATCAATCTGGTCTGAATCGGATGTTTGACCCTGACCTTTCTCATCTATAACGTCATCTGGTAGCTTGAGAAGATTCGCTTCACCGTACGGCATCCTGACATACTCGGCCTGGCCACCCACAAAACCAGAGGTCAAGTGAGAATATCCGAGCACACCGGGCTTGCGTCGACCATACAGGGAGCGTTGGATCTCATCACTGTCTGCACAGTCGCAAAGGGACGGTTGCTTCAGCCTGCAATTGGAACATTCGCCACAGGCGATCTGAAACGACCCGACGACTCGATCTCCAGGTTTAATGCTGTTGATAGCTGATCCGGTCGACTCGACTCTCCCGCAAAACTCGTGGCCGAGAATGTCCCCCTTTTCGAGCTGGAAGATGCGACCACGGTAGAGTTGAAAGTCGCTGCCACAGATGGTCGATCCGGTAACCTGAACTATGACATCATGATCTTCTATGATCCTCGGTTTAGGCAACTCGACTTGGGTTTGCTCGTCAGCCCCGGAAAACGTCGCTTTTATCGTCTAACTTTCGCTCACCTACTTCAACCTGGTTGGGCCATTGCCATGTTAAGGCCTTCATTTTTTCTTCCCTATCACGAGCTTTTGCCTCCAGTCCACTGGCAAACTCCGAGAGGTTCGTTGTATCCTGGACCAGTTCTTCTCCTTTTTGCAGCGCGCGGTCAGCAGCGTTTGCAGCTGTCTCCATTTCAGGTAATGTGCTTGGAGCGAAATGCCTGCGACGTGATGTACCGAGCGTCAGTCGTCTATATCCTTTTATAATAGCGTCTGCCGCATGAATGAGCGGGTTCCCGGTTAGGTGTCATCGTTGACGTCGCGTATGCCCTCTTACTACGCACATCTTATTGGATGAATAGTCAAAGATGTCGAGAAGGGGGAAGTCGCCTATCCGAAATCGCTCTATATGGGAGATTGAATTTCCACCCATAGAAGAACAGTTGGCCGGTACCTCTGCTGGAGATTTTGTCGAAGCCAGGATGATGACGTGCCAAATGGTAAAGCCACTGCGTAAACCAGAGGCAAATGGGGTGCTAGGTGTAGTCTGGTACGTCATGTATACAACCGGTTGATCAAGAAGCCCGTACTATTTAAAGAAATAAAAGAAACGAAAATAGGCTGAAGTAATTAATCCAGAGAGGGTGATCTTTTAACACTAAGTGGGCGTGAATACGAGCAAAGTTAGAAATCTCTAAGAGGAGACGTACGCATGATCTAATGACCCACTCTCAGCAATATGCTTCCATCCTTCGTTATAATTCGCTTGCAGGTGCCTCGTCACTTCATAGCAGGATTGGAAGGGTCACATTCGTGTACAACGAATTCTTAACGTGGCTCGTCTTAGAACGAGTAAACTCGTACATCTGGAGGGCTATCCGAGCCTTTGGGTCCTGCAGCTATGCAAAAGTCGTCCTTATATCAAGTAGTCGTAGCCGTGGACCGATATCTGCTCCATGTCAGAGGAAATATGGATTCAAGGTTCGGAAGCTACGTTCAAAGGTGGATATGGCGTCTGTCCGCATGAAACTGGAGGAGTGCAGGAGAAAGACGGGCATATTCATTCGACTCACATATATTACACAAGGACGTGGAGAGAGATACGGGACAAGTGTGGATGAGACAATGAATTGTGAGTCAAAGTTAACCATCAGGTGCGACGCAGCAGACAGCCCGTAAGGGTTACGGACCTCTCACGCGGTCTTGTCTGGTTGAGACCTGTACACCCTCTCTTACGAATGCATGTTAAGCAGTAAATAATGAAGAGAATGAAATGTGTATTATACTAGTAAATGCCGACGTTGATAACTATGGTACGTAACAAATACAATGGACATGAAAATACCACCACAAGCCAGGATTCCGATGAAATTTCCCCAGACACTGCACAAACTCACCGAATTGATTTGTTTCCTTAGGGCCCTTGAGCATCCACATAGCTAATAAGATCGGAGATGGGAGGCAAAGATGGCTGGTACAATTTGAGTAGTTCTAAAGACACCGAATTGCCGGAAGACAGAGCGGGCTAGATCACATGATTAGAACAAGAGGCCGAATATAGCAGACATATAGCTCACCTGATCCCCGATAGTTGCGTTGCTTGATTTATTACCAGAACCAGCATCGCGGGCGTCGCGGACTCGGGCTTGAATCATCGGCCGCAGCTCACTATAAACATGTTTCTGTTTACTGCTTTTAGCGGCAGCAGAAGGGAGACGCAGTCTCGGTCTAATTTTACCGTCGATTTGATCCAAACTATGCCTCGAAGGTGTTATATACGGACGTGCGGCAAACTTTAGCGCGATCTGGGAGCATTGTTCAATGGCGGCGGCTACATTGGTGCGTTTAATCTCTTTGACGAGCTTGAGATCGTCGGCCAATAGGTACCACTCGTCTCGTTCCGCTGCTGTAAGGATCCGCCAGTAGACCGATATCAACTTTGAAATCATTTTCTCCCCGTTCTGACTGGACCGTGGGCGACCTGAAGGTGAGAAAACGAGGTGCATGCTTTGAACCATTCGAAAGAGCACAAAGGCGTTTAGGGGTGGTCTCTTTTCTGGTGCTACGGTCGCAGTACGGCGAGGCTCATCTTTGTATTCTATGAGTTGCCCTTCAAGAAAGGGACGTAGAAGTTGAGGCACAGAGCCAGGCTGAGGGGCATCAGCCGTGTATATAAAACGAATACAACAAGGAAAAGCTCACGGTCACGACTGGAATATACGAGCGCAAGTATATCAAAGACTTGACGGGCTTGTCAAGTTGCTCTCGTGACAAATTAGGGGGTAGATAGGGCTGATCCTCTGTTTCTAAATGTTGCGCAACCTCCATTTGACTAGAAGCAGCGTGGGTAGGTTGGTAATGGGGGATTAAAACGACGGGGTTCATGGTCGAACAGAAGTGGTACCATGTGTGCCTGCCTGCCACCAAGGGGATCACGACCCTAGCTCATTCAGTCCCAACTTGCGTTAGATTCGAAGTCGATACGAATATGTATCACTTAATTTATGCTTACTCGTCGTAGCATACACGCCGGAAACCCCCGTTCGCGGCATCCATACGACACATCATTCTTAACTGCAAGATAGGGACAGCGGCTGGTGGCATTCCCGAAGGTAAATAGCCACATGGGACTAGGAAAGCAATCAACAAGGCTTTATCAACTGTATCGGGTGGCGCTTCCTAAGTAAATCACCGGGCTGGTACGCGGTTTACGCAAAGCGCGTATGAAAAGTATCGTCCGGAAGTAAAGAGTCTATAAACTAGAACCTACAAGGAGTATGTAATGCATTTGAAGGGCTTCGAGTACGCGTACAAAGGCTCGGTCAGTGACGCATCAAACTATGATCTATCCACACCTATGATCCTGATTGAGAAGTCCATACTATGAAAGGGAATGAAAAAGAGAAAAGGAGACATGTTGGGCCCGAAATAATCATCCCAAAAGGCGCGATCGTTTAACACTAAGTGCGCATGAGTACGAGCAGAGTTAAATGCTAATAAGATGGACTTACACAGGAGCTAACGTCCCACTCTCCAGCAGTATGCTTCAATCCCTCGCTATAAGCGAGCCGAATGAATATCCCCCATCTTCTCCCGCGCTCCTCCAGTTTCATGCGGACAGATGCCATATCCACGCTCTTTGTAGGTTCCAAATCTGGAATCCGTATCTCCTTTAACGCGGGGCAAATATCAATACGTTGCCACAGTTGATTGATATAGGCCATCAAGGGACCACTATCGCATAGCTGTAGAATCCGAAGGCTCGGATAGCTCTCCAGGTCCACGAGCCGACTCGTCTTGAGATGAACCACGGTATGAGTGCTGTTGTGCAGGATTGGGGGACCACTCTCGAAGAAGGGATGATGGCTATAAGTGACCAAAGCAGGAGCAGTGGCTTGAAGCAGTTGCACTCCCCATGGCGCTGCCTGCTCGTGTACTTCTAGGTTTATGAGTTTTGGAAATTTCACTACAGTGACGGATGCCTTTGGGTTGTGAAATTTTCCAGAGAGCGCAAGACTTTTTAGGGATTTCGCGCAAAGGTTTACAAGTTTTATCCATACATCTCCATTGTCCGTTTGGCATCTTAATTCTTCCAAAGGTGGGAAATCCAAGAGCCTGTGCTCAAACCCGATAGTAGATAGGTTCTGTGCCTGAATTTCTAGGCATTTCAGCATGGGAAAACGTCCTCTTTGCATAAATAGAATGTGATGTTTCTTTTGGGAAATTGATGAATCCAGACGCAGCTGGGTGACGTTGATGAATCTTGAGCGTGCCAGCCTGTACATCCAGACACTATTGATGGACATGCATTGTATCCTTTGGATACTCGTAGGCTCAATGAGCATTACTGCCGATTGACACCGACATACGCAAAAGGAGTCTTCCTTGATAGAGCTATCTTGACAGCCGGGGCACTCTTCGAGGAGCTTGACATGGAGAGGGCGTGAGCCACTATGTTTGAGAAGAGCCGAAGTATAGCTTGAGGGCATATTATCCGAAATTCGAGTCCAAAGAACCGGGTTTGCGAACACGATATCCCGCCATTGGTGACAAATGGCCGCAAGTTTGAAAGGAGATGACATCCATTCAGTACAGCATACTCTGAATATCTCTGTAAGGGTCTCAAAGGGAAGTCTCCGGATGGGCGCTACACGCCCTTTGTGATAATCCAGCTGTCGCTTGAGGGTGGCGATACGGGTTTGTGTTTCTGCGAGTAGTCTCTGTGCCTTCTGAAGCTCGAGCTCGAGCTGTAGAATTGCCTGGCGGCTGTCCCGAGTCTCCTCTGCACTCAGCAGACCGTCGGTTCTGGCACTAGTCTGCATCGCTCTTGCGGTCTACGTTGCTTATTATGATTTGGATGCGCTAAAGATTACAGCCAACTTCGAGGGAGAGGTGGCGGGGACCAAGTTAGGAATGTGGCTGGAGCTAAGAAGGCGGCCCGGTTGTTTTGCTCAGCCACCTTGTACCTGACCCATCGACATTCCGATGGCTCAATTTTTGGAGCTTCCGGAGGAAATCATTCTCGAAATTCTTGTTAAATTTCTTTTGATTCCTGAATGTTTCAGTTTAGTCAGAGTGAGTCACTCTCTTTGTCATCGCGTCCATTCCGAGTCGTGCATCCTTCATATCCTCTGAGCTACGTGGTACTAGTGGGATATACATGTCGCATTACCGATATTACTCGTGAGTCGCTAGATATTGGCGTCAAAAGTCGCGAACAGTGACCAATATATCGATCGGGGTGTCGTTAAAGACGTAATACTGAAGGATCCTACAGACATGCAAATCCTTTTACAAACTCACCAGTCTTAAAGCCTTCTGGATTCGAATTGCGCATCTCGGCCGCCGGATACGGCCTATGCCATTCGACGAGGACGCCTCGACCGTTTTATTACCAATGGAAACCATCAGAGATGGTGTAATACGGTCATTTAAGCTTGGATTGCTGTTAAAGCAACCTGCCTTGCCACGACCATTGCGTGTGCGTACGCTGGCCCTACCCGACATACAGGACGAAACCAGTGATTGGGACGAGGAACGTCTCCAGGTGGAAGACATGGGACCAAAGACTCGCGATGCACAGATATGGGCCTGGCTCCTGAAGGACGGCAAGCATCTCATGAGCATGTCGAAAATCGGGATATTACGGGTCTGGGATATGTGGAAGGGTGTGGTTGAGGTCTCTGTGGATGTAATGGGAAGTCCACTGTGTTGGGACTACACGATGGATGCGGACGGTCTTACTCTGATCGTCAATGTTGAAAGCAGAGAGAAGTCAGTAATTCCCACAGCGGTCGTTCGTTTCTAACGCCTAATAACAGTAGTGCACTCGAAACCTTTCGTGTGTGGAGATACAACTGGACCGATGCCAATTCAAAACTCATCTTCAAGAAGCAGCTTGATGGAGATATCAGATCAAATTGGATCGAAGGAAACCTAACAGGGTGTGTTGGAATCGTGGACGACAGTTCTACGTTTATATATGTGCTTAATTGGGTGACCTTGGAGGAGGCCTATATCAAGACAGAGTTTGGGGTACGAGAAATCTCGGGCTTCTTTCTCCAAAAGGGTGTTAACCATTGATTTTCTAGTTTCCTCCTAATCTCTCTGCTGCCACCTCTCCCGACACACTCTTTATCTATGCTGAAGATACCACCAATGCGGCCTATTTTGGCTATTCCCTTTCCACCCTGGCAGAAGTGGTCACCCCATCGATGCCTCGATTCCTTCTCCCACCGACGGTAGAACAGCACTTTCAATTCGTACAAGACGGTGTAGATTCGCTGAACTTCTGGATACCCACATGCCGTACACTGTGGGACGGTCGTACCGGCGTATTCAGTCGCTCTATGCGAATGGCCCCTCCGCCAGAAAACTTTGTAGCCGATTATGTCACCGTGTCCGTGGTCAACCTGGCCCGTGACTCGAAAGGGGCGTTCAAGGAGAAATACCACCATGGCACCGTCAAGAGACATATCGCGCATTGGTTCAATCCGAGTAACTCCGAGTTACTTGCCGCACCGGCAGAGTGGGACGTGTGTGCCATGGGCACATTTGCGAAGACGACGGTTTGGATGGAGCGGATGCACCCCAAAGAGGAAGAAAAGACGGATTCCAGAGGAAGGATGAAGATATGTTTCGCGGAATTTCCACCAGCGGAAGACGATGAAGCTAGCCCGGAGACACCCAGGGATGGGGATCCTCCATCTGATAACCCGATACCTGACCCAGCTGGAGAGGATTCAACATCTTCCAACATCGAGGCGATATATAACTCGATTGAATTGGAATGGGGGGACGGACTCCTGGACAGCTACGAAACTCCCCCTCCACCCGATACCCAAGAAAGTGACGAAGCACCGGTTGATTCCACAGCACCAGAAACCCAGCCCGACAACGGTTCGAATGACCTACCTCCTATCCTTTCCCCTGAACTTCTTTCCCCTTCCGCAATCGGGTTGGAAGCCGGTGAACCGGTCCCATCTGCCATAGAAGCCATGCTTATGGAAGAAGTCCCGCCTCCCGTCTGTTTTGGGCATGTTTGTGAATACGAAATGGAGGAATCCTGGGAACGTCGATATGGTGGGGTATACACGGTTGATTTTGATGACGTTCGTGGAATAGCCGCGTTTGCCACTGGAAGTGGAAAGATTGTATTACTCGAGTTTGTGTGATCTATTGACTATCTAGAACCAGAAGGGACTTAGGCCTTTCTACGCAGTGGTCTAACCTACATAGAAGTGCGTAGAATAGTTTATCGAAGGAATTGCCAAGTCATTCGTGAATGTGAGCAATCTCTTCCGAAGCAATTCAGATTTCGGTTGTTGCGAGCACTCGTTGATGCGAGCGCAACTTTATCGCATCTGATCTGTGCATGCTTCTATTCTTCTTAGCGGGTACTATGTAATAGTTTTCCTATTCGTTTTTGACTCAAACGTCAATAGAACTCAATCTCATCATACAACGCTCAGCGTATTCATTAATGGTATCAAATGGACAGAGGATTTCGCTAAAGCAATTCGAGTAAAGAAGGTATTGCCTGTCCAATGAATTCATCAGAAAGTCAGAGTTTGTTCTCCTCCGGAGCGGGTGCCAGTGCTGGCGGTGCTTGGGGTAATCTGGCTGACGTTGGGAGTGGTTGTTGAAGGGACGTTTGTTGTCGGTTTTGTAGTGGTGATAGGCGCTACAGTTGTGGGAGCAACGGTTGGGTAGCCACCGGAAGAGGATGCGGTGGTACGCGTGACCGTATCGGTACCGGATGCAGTCGTGCGTGAAATAGTGTCGGTAGCATATCCAGTTGTTCGGGAGATTGTGTCAGTCGGATCCGCGGTTGTGCGGGAGACTGTATCCGTTGGGTCGGCTGTCGTGCGGGAGATGGTGTCGGTGGGCGTGTAGGTTGTACGAGAGACCGTGTCAGTGGGCGTATAGGTGGTTCGCGATATAGTGTCGGTAGGAGAGACTGTGGTGCGCGTGACGCCAATGGTGGTGGTCTGAGTTTGCGTGACCCGAGTGACGCTGGTGATAGTCCAAGCGTCTTCAGGAACACAGATGGAAAAATCTGATGGGAAAACAAGGTAAGCGCCGATGAAAGGCACAGAAGATCCACACTTACACGAGGATACATAGTAACAGTTGTATCCGGGGCCGCAGTCCTTACTTCCATACCACCAAAGTCCACCGCCTGGTATTCGAATCAGCACTAGATCGCAGAGTAGAAAGTGAGGGAAGCTTACAGAACGTCTGGGCTGGGGCAGCGAGAACGAGAGTGGCGCTGGTCGCGAGGGCAGAAACGAGAGTGAAGACCTTCATACTAGGAACGTATGCTCGAGTATGCACGCGTGAACTTCAACCCCGGAAAGTTGGTCCCCTCTTTTATACCGTAACCCGGGCTCCCCCATGACTTCGCCGTCCAAGCTGTCAAGTTTACAAGGGCAGGAACGTTGAAACCCATTTCCCCCTGACCCTTCCTTATGGAGAATCGCTATTTTGGAGTTGAGGGTGTTCGACCATTCTTGCTTGTCCGCATGCTACGTACCACCCCTCGACGGCTTCTTCACCGTGGTTCTGCCGGTGCCGTAGCTTACGCCGACGGGGAAAAGGCCCAATACATAACGGCTAATTTTCAAAGTCAGTCAATCTGTTGCACGTCAAACACTGCCATTGGGTTTCGGCACCCGGTACCTGGGGGTTTATTAGCTTTGACAGAAAGATCGGAGCCATATTCAGATAGTTTAAACGCGATTTGAGTAATAGACAAATCCAATCACTTACCGGCATACACTTTTGTGACGCATGTTTCTACCCGTTCCTGTGTTTCCCCTAGTTCTTGCCGCTAGACGACTAAAGTTCCCCCTGTCTGATTGATATCACTGGTCACAAGGGGAAACGCCGTTGTTTTGAACATACCTCGTCAATGGACCTGCCAACGGCAGGGGGTTGACTGAGGCGACGACTATCCGCAAGTAACTCCCTGAAAGGTCCAATAAGCAAAGATATTAATTCGGACTATTTTACGTTTCAGTATGAATTAAGCTTAAAGCCATGTTGTTTAGGGCAGTGGCACTCTGTCCTGTATCGCTGGAGGGAATCCACCTCACGGCAACTTTTCTGGCGTTAGGAATACCCGTTAGAATCCATCGTGCCGGGTGTTCTAGAGGCATCTGGGCACGGCAATAGCCTCGATTCGTAGATCCGTACCACTTGCATCTTGGAAGGCCTTGGCTCTTTGGACATGGGAATATGTCACAAAGGTGTGTATAGGAGTCCGCAGAGGAGGTTGATGATTGGGCGCGTATTGGCGTGTGGATATTTCGGCTCCAAACTCGACTTCGATGACATGACAGGGGAAAGCGAGGAAGCGATAAGGGCGAGGTCTACATGTGATACCACATGCATGACCGGACCCGCATCTGTTAAAATAAAGTTTTTCTCTCTTTCCTCTCTTAGTCGTCATTCATACTTATGCGCTGGTGGATCCATTCACCGGCGGCGAACAAGCTCGACAGGCTCTTCCAGATCAGCCACACGAAAAAGAGACCGCATATAGGATTTTAGATGATACTATCAGGGAATAATATCGAATTATGGCAAAAGGCTTGCTAACGATCGGAGTCGAAGGTGGTGATTGCTTTGTGTCAGCCTCGGAAGTCATCCAATCCCACCTTGTCCACTGAGCATACGCCAGGATGCGCCAAATGAACATAAACGACGCGTATAGTGTCCTTGGGCTTTCACCGGTGAGTTTTCTGATCAAAAATCACGTCGCGCCCACATGCACGCACGAAATGTAGACCCTGGATTTATGAATTTGGTAATTTCAAACGTCCATGTTTCAAATTCTAACACACTTTTATCGTTTAATTTCCTCTGTTTCTCAATTCCGTCGGGCCTTAGGCATCGTCAATGGAGGAAGTCAAGAACGCTTACAAGAAGCTCGCTCTTCAATATCATCCCGACAAAAACTCGTCGCCGGACGCCACTCAACGCTTTCAAGAAATTGGCGCAGCATACAATCACGTGATAAAACACTTGGAACACCCGAGCGGTGTAAGCTTCTCCGATGACTATGGCGACGGTCTGGACGAGATGGATCTTGACTATTTCTTGTACGTTTCATCCTTGGACAATAGTAAAACTTCTAACAATGCTCTTTGTTTGACCTTAGGTTCATGTTCTCCCGGGTGTTTAGTGGCAGCCGTCGGGATTCCCGGGCCCCAGGCGGCTCGCCCCCTTTCATGTTTACCCCTGGTTTTACTCTTCGGGAGCAAGATGAGTTGAGGAAAAAAGAAGAGGAGGCTAGGAGAGCGGCCGCTCTCGCCGAGAGGAGACAACGCAACCTTCAAGACCAAATCGAAGCGAAGAAGCAAGAGATTGAAAAACTCCAACAACGAGAAAGAGAAGAGGCGCTTCTCGCCGAGCAGAAAAAGGAGCAGAAAAAGAAGAAGAAAAGCGATCGCGCAAGAGCGCGCCAAGAACAAGAAGACACGGTCAAGGAACGGAAGCGCGATAGTCAACGAAAGCGATCCGAAGTATTCGAGATGGCCAGGAAAGGAGACGCCGAAGGGGTTAAAAAGGGAGTCTGGGAGCGGGATGTCGATGCAGCCGGACCAGAGTACCTTTTGGGGCTAGAAGATGAGCTTGCGGCCTCCGGGGATCCACAAAGCAAACCATATGACGTAAAGGATACGCTGCTTCACATTTTTGTGAGGAACGGAAACCTCGACATGGTGAAATGGCTTCTCGATCACAGTAAGTTAACTTATGGTCGCTCGGGGATCAAAGAGTTATACTGACCTTTATCTTCTAGATGCCGAGGCAGATGAACGTGATTCAAATGACCGGACTGCGCTTCACATCGCGCTGCAATGGGCATATTTGCCGATCATTTCGTTCTTCCTTGATGCATTTCCACCGGGATCTGAAGAATCCACGGCCATCTTCCGGGCTCCCAAAACGTCCTCGGACCCTTTTAAGGTATACTTCCTTTTGCGGTTGGCTTTGGATTCAGCGTCGCTCGCCGCCGTTCGTTTCGTGATCAATAACGACCTTTTTGACCGTGTCGACCTTGAAGATGCCTGGGAGTTCATTAGCGGGATTGGTTGGAATGGCCCTGGAAGCGGCCATGGAGATGAGCGGGTGGGTGCTTTTCAGGATAATGAAATCGCAAATGCGTGGATTCCGATCAGGGAGTTCCTTATGAAAGAAGGCAGCTTTAAGATGCCCTCTGCTCCACCAGAGCCGACATTGCCAACCCCGGCGGCAACTCCCTTCCTTGCCCCTGGAGTCCTCTCTCACCACGATGAACAGGGGGAAGGGCTAAACGATCCCCCCGAACCAGCCGAGCAACGCAAAAAGAAGTCGAAGAAGCCCAAGAAAAAAGCAAACAAGGCTGAACCGACCCAAAATCTCAGTGAACCCGATGTACATGCGGCTACTGACGCCCAAACCCAAGCTCAGGTCAAACTTACGTCAGGAAGGAAGACTATCGAAGTGTCGCTCACTATCAACGAAAGATCAAGCCCCGTGTCGAAACTCGATATCAAGGCCGCCGATAGAGCGAGAAAATCTCCGGCGCGCGAAGCGCCTGTTCCAGAGGACGCATATCCATCTCCCATCAGTGGGTACCCATCTTCTCCCGAGGCGTCGACTGGTGGTAAACATTTCCATTCATATAGCGAATCCTCCGCCTTTGGCCACGATCTCGATCGAAGTCAACGACCCGAGTATGGCAAGTTTCTCTCCCCAAGAAGTTTGGTCAACGGCACCACCAATAACCCAGACCACGCGAGCGTCGACTACAGAGAGGAACCCGGACAGTTCGCGAAGAGAGGGCCGTCGAGCGGTACAGTCTACCCGCACTCCTCAAAAAGCTACCAACCAAATGTCTCGTCCGCAGAGAGAGGGGTCGCCACGACCGTACAAACCCCCGTCTCCACTAATTCCGCGCATGGCTCTCGTCCTTCTCGTGCCGGTGGTCATTATGATTCTTATGAAGACCTTAGGAGGGGGCAAGTCTTCCCGAGGAAGAGGCGCGGTGGAGGAGGCCATGCTTCGACAGATGATGGCTATGATGCACGCACCACAGGGCCAAGAGGTCAACGCGGAACGGATGGAGGCTATGATGCGAATGGTCAACATGGTGGACCCAAAGGCCGCGCTCATGGCGAAGAAAGTTCTTTTGGACAGGGAGCGCGTGGGGGTAGAGGCAGCAGAGGTGGTGCAAGGGGGAGAATCCACCTCGCAAAAGGTCGCGGACTCTAAACGCGACCTTTAAGTCCCTGTTTTGGATGATAACCTTTCTTGCTGCTGTTCGTTTCTTGGTAAGCCTTGGTCTCTTTAGGCTATCTTGCTTGACCGCTGACCAATGTGTACAGCATTTCTTGTTACGCTATATTATTCACTCCACTGTATTTTTTATTCTGCGACTTGGCAGTTGGCAGTACTCTCGTAGAGCAACGTGCCACCATTGGACACTAGACTCGTCTCCTCCCCTTCCCACTCCCCGCCTTTCTTGGTCAATCGCTAGTATAGCCATCATTATAGACCCAATTGCATAATTACTTCTTGTAGATCACGTAGAAGAACTACCATTGTCCCTCGTTCAAATGGTTACGCGTTACGCCTTTGCATTGACCTCTCACCGGATAAAAGATATGCAAAAGAAGATGTGGGCCTTCTACAGCGAAGTTATCGGCTGATGGCTCGGTCAGCGGATGATGCAATCCACAACGCGATTAGAAATCAACATCAAGGCTATTTATACACGTTCAGGTGAGCTCTCTGTGGTTTGGTATCCTTCGTCTCCAACAGTAGTCATGATCAGAACACTCAGAAGCGACGTTAAAGTACCAGTCTTCGCTTTTGGGTCTGGTAAGTATTTTCTCCGAGCACGAAATCAGTGAAGGTTCTTACCCTGGTTTAGGAACGGCTCTTTATGGTCGAGATGCAACTTCACAGGTCGTTCAAGCGCTCCAAACCGGATTCAAACACTTGGATGCAGCACAGTTTTACAGCAATGAAAAATCAGTAGGAGAAGGATTGGCCATATACCTCTCCAGTACATCCCAGGATCGCTCTTCTGTCTTTGTAACCACCAAATTCGGCAAGAAAGACCCAGGCCAGACTGCTAAAGACGTGCTCAAGACAGAGCTGGCCAACCTCAAGCTTGATTATGTGGACCTTTACTTGATCCACACTCCTGTAGCCTTTGAGGGTAAACTAGGGACACTCTGGAAGGAGTTCGAAGAGCTCAAGAAGGAGGGTCTTGCCAAGGAAATCGGTATTTCCAATTTCAGAGTGGGCGATCTGGAGGAGCTATTGGGGAGTATTGAGAGCAATGGAGGGGAAGTACCGGCTATCCATCAGGTGAGTTCCCTCTCCTTACACTTATGCTCTTCGTTTCCTTGACGCGCCTTACGTGACACAACCGGCCATTGTAGATCGAATTCCACCCTTATCTGCTAAAGTACAATCTCCCTATTCTCGAAATCCACAAGAAATATGGCATTACTCTGGCTTCTTATGGCGGACAGACACCTGTGACCAAGAAAGATGGTCCAGTCACCGCAGAGTTGCAACGTATTGCGGGAACGTTGGAGACTGAAACTGGGAAGAAAGTCACACCTGGACAGGTGCTGCTCAAATGGCTCGATGCAAAAGAAGCAATCATTGTGACGTGAGTTTACCCTATGTGACGGCCAAGTCCTTTGCTCATTGCGATATAAGGACGTCTTCCAAGAAAGCTCGTCTTGAAGAGTATCTTGCTGCCGCTGATTTGCCCGTCCTTGCTCCAGAGGATGTCAAGGCCATCGATGCAGCTGGTATGAAGCAACATTTTCGGGGCTTCGTGAGTGAACAATTATACGGAAACCTCAGTATCTAATTAAGCTTCCATTCAGATGCATCATATGGATCGCCCGAGAGGTTGATGGCGCAGAGTGAATGTATAAGCACGCATTTATTACGAGGATAAAGTTTCTGTCAACTTGAATCGTTATTATACTCGGTTTCGACTCTAGGCTAGCTACGTCGTAAGCCTTAAGCCGAGCCATCTATGCTATGATATGTGAAGTCATCCCACCTCTACATGCACACCGGGATATTC
This sequence comes from Serendipita vermifera MAFF 305830, assembly GCA_000827415.1. NCBI lineage: Eukaryota > Fungi > Basidiomycota > Agaricomycetes > Sebacinales > Serendipitaceae > Serendipita > Serendipita vermifera. The sequence continues at coordinate 127,634 of KN824315.1, read as the reverse complement.
TCACACTTGATAATTGCAGACGGCGGATAGTAGGGCAAGTGAGGTATTTCCACCAAGAAAAGGCGCAAGGTGAGTTTAAAGTGCCCTAGTCGCGTTTCATCCTTCAAAGCTTGCCTCGCCTGCCTGTATATGTATGTCAGAGATATCACGACTGTATCTGAGTGTAACTCACCACGCGTAGCCAGCTTTATTAATACAGTCACAGAAGCTTTTCGAACGAGGCGGTCCTTATCTCCAAGCCGCACAATAAGATAAGGAATACTAGGTCTAATATCCCGATGGAACTCATCTAAACGTATAGGTCAGCGCAGTCTGGGTTACTTATGACTGTCATGCACCATATTCGACCAGATTTTGAAGGACAGACATCGCAGTCAATCGGATTCCAGAATGCTCATGTCTGAGCAGCGCAACTGCTAATGGAATAGAGACTCTTGTTGATTCTCGAAGATTATCTGCATATATCAAAAGCATCATACCCGCATGTGACTATCACGTACCATATTCACTTAGAATCTGAAGGACGGAAATCGCTGTCCTTCGGATTCCCGAGTTCTCATGTCCAGGCAACGTAACTGCCGACGGAATAGCGACTCTTGTTGACTCTCGAAAGGTATCTGCATATCGATATTAGCAACACTATGCCTGTATCTGAATCCATTCACCAGATGTAGCCAGCTCTTTAATCGTGGCCACAGTAGCTTCTCGGACAAGCCCGTCCCGATCCTCAAGTCGCTCAATGAAGGAAGGGATGCCAAGCACAATTTCCTTATGAAACTCGACTGTATACAAATAAGTATCCTCGTACTCGCATGCGGCTGCCACGTACCATATTGACCTAGACTTCCAAGGATGGAAATCGCTGTCCTTCGGATTCCGGAATCCTCATGTCCAAGCAACGTAACTGCCGACGGGATAGCGACTCTTGTTGATTCCCGAAGGGTGTCTGCATATCGATATTAGCAACACTATACTCTTATCTGAACCCACTCACCAGATGTAGCCAGCTCTTTAATCGTGGCCACAGTAGCTTCTCGGACAAGCCCGTCCCGGTCCTCAAGTCGCTCAATGAAGGAAGGGATGCCAAGCATAATTTCCTTATGAAACTCTACTGTATACAAGTAAGTATTCTTGTACTCGCATATAACTGTCAATTACCATATCCAGTTAGAATTTGAAGGACGGAAATCGCTGTCCTTCGGATCTCGGATTTCTCATGTCCGAGCAGCGCAACTGCTAGTGGAATAGCGACTCTTGTTGACCCTCTAAGGGTATCTGCATACATATTAGCAACACCATACCCACATGTGACCCACGTACCATATTCACTTAGAATCTGAAGGACGGAAATCGCCGTCATTCGGATTCCGGAGTTCTCATGTCCGAGCAACGTAGCTGCTGATAGGATAGCGACTCTTGTTGACTCTCGAAGGGTATCTGCATATCGATATTAGCAACACTGTGCCTGTCTCTGAATCCATTCACCATATGTAGCCAGCTCTTTAATCGTGACCACAGCGGCTTCTCGAACTAAGACGTCTTTATCTCCAATTTTTTTACTGAAGGAAGGGATACCGCGCACAATTTCCTTGCGCAAATCGACTGCAAGCAAGTAAGCATCCTCATAATCGCATGTGGCTACCATGTACCATATTTAGATAGGTCTCGAAGGATGAAAATTGCTGTCAATCGGACTTCGGGGTTCTCATGTCCAAGCAGTGCAACTGCGGATGGGATGGCGGCTCTTGTTGACTCCCGAAGCTCGTCTGTGTGTGTATATATATATACTAAGGGCACTATATTTATATCTGAGTCTACTCACCGTATGTAGCCAATTCCTTAATCGTAGCCACAGTGGGCTTTCGAAAAACGCCGTCGATATATCCAAGTCGCTCGATGAAAGAACGGACGCCGAGTTCAATATCCTGGCGAAACTCAACTGTATATACGTAAGTATTCTCATCATTGGATGTGCCTATCATTTACCATATTTATTTAGCCTTTGAAGGACGGAAATCACTGTCAATGGGATTCCGGAGGTCCTATGTCCAAGCAATGCAATGACGGATGGGATGGCCAGTCTAATGGTCTCTCGATGTTTAACTATATATACTCATCACCGCTATCGTAGTAGTATATATGTGCCACGTACCGTGCTCAGCCAATATCTCAAATACGAAAGAAAGTGTCATTTGGACCGAGCGCGTGTCGTATCTAAGCAGCTCGAGGAGAGATGGTATGATGACTTCGGTTACCTCACAACGGTCGACTATATATACATATCAGCGTTGTCAAAGTAGCGTATGATTAATACTTGCAATGTTTAACCAAATTCTTAACTACGGTGACCACATTTGATCTGGTCCACCGGCGCGTATGCTCTAGCAATTGGATGAGAAACGGAATTGCGACCGTAGTCTCGGTATGTGCCAATCGGAATGCGGGGTGTGCATCCCTCGATTGCTCAGCGGGAAGAGGAGTGGAGAGCCAGATTGCTTTGCGGAGCTCGACTACATCGGGCTATTAGTATTTTGCAGCAGTGTTTGGATGATATGTACTATGATTTGACAATTTATCAAATGCTGATACGGTCACCGAGCGGACCTTAAAATCAGTGTGTTCGAGCAGTTTAAATAGTAATGGCAGAGCCAAAATGATTTTATCATGTATTCCGGCTGCATATGCACATTAGCTACATTTTAAGTACCTCCGGAGATGACCTACCGCAGCTGGCCAACTTGTCAAGTATAGACACTACCGTTAGCTGAACGTTGAGTTCACTATCACCGATTCGTTGAATAATCAATGGTGTAGCAGGTCCGACTGCCTTATGAAACTCCCCTAGATACTCTATTAGCTGTGCTTCCACCTGCATCTGGACGTTGCTCACTGTATGCCACAAAAGTTCTCAAAGCAGACATAGCCAACGGTCGGACAAGCCGATTATCATCTTCTACTAGCCGAATGAATGACGGGATAATCGCCAAAACTGCCTTGCGAGGCTCGACTACATGTGTGAGCTCTATATATATATATATCACCACAATGCATATTAACCACATACTGTGTAAAACCAGCCTTTCCAATACCGAAATAAGCATTGACCGAACTTTGGCCTCGGTGTGCGTAAAGAATTTAGTCAGCGCGGGGATGGCGACTCCGATTGCGTCATGAAGTTCAGCTAAACATCTATATCAGTCAGGATTCTGTACTTCGGTCTTCTTATTTACCATGGCCAATCATTTTCTCAAGTACGGAAAAAGCTGCCGAGCGAGCACGGAGATCTACATGCCCAAAAATTTCAAAGAGGGATGGGATGGCGGCTTTGGTTGCTTCGCGGATATCAACTATGCATTTGCGTTAGCGATCGGGTCGTCACTCCTGGAACAATTTACCCCATTCAACCAGTTTGAGACTGGTTCTGGCCGCTATGGACTGGATGGCATGGTCGCTATCCCCGACCCGTGTGATGAGAGATGGGAATATGGAACCAATCGCATTGCGAAGCTCCACTGTATACTTCGTTCAATATACTGCGATTCTCTATATATGTGTGCGACTCACTATGGCAAGTCAACTTGTCAAGTACGGATACTGTAGCCAGTCGAATGGAGTGATCATGCTCTCTTAGTAGATTGATGAAGTATGGAATGATAGTTCTAATCGTGTCACGAAGATGAGCTCCAGATCCAAATTAGCATCTCATGGACCAACGATAGCCATTTGAAATTTACCATGGGATGCCAAAATAGCCATCGTACGAATAGAAGATGATCGGTCCAGAGCATCCCGACCAGCAAAAGCGGCAACAGTGCTTTGAGCAGTCAGCGCTTTTATCTCGAATATAACGATCAATCATAAGACATACCTTGAAACAAACTCCTGCCAGGTTATGAATGTACGTATACCTAGATCTCGGTCAGATATGGCGATGCCTTGCTTCTCGACACCGGCCATAACGGTAGGTATAGTGAACTCTGCGAGGATAACATGGTAAGACGACTCGTCATCCTCCTTTATGCTGATTCCATAGCATGCGGAGCATATTGGTTCCAAATTTTGTGTCCCATTGAATAAGACAGCCAGAATGTACGAGGCTGCCCGTTTCCACTGCTCTGCATGTAAAGCTATGCGATTGCCTGATATTGGACCTGGCCTAACAGATATTGTGGAGACCCTGAATATGCTCTCCGCAATTAGGTTTAAGGTGGAAGTCGTAGGTAGTACAGTCACGACGTTGACATGAATAGGGGAGCCTTTTGATAAATGTAAAAAGGTAGCAACTCGCGTCATTTCGTCCTGTCCATTTTGAAGGTATATCTGGTTCCATAGAGAAGGTGAGTTTACTATAAATCTTTGCCAGCGCATGGAAACGAAGATAAACTGCAAAGGACCTTCCGGTTCTCCATCAATGGCGGCGTTTATACAAGAAGTCCAAAGCTCGTTAGGGAGTATTTGTAGAGGATCTGGCCTTTGAAGTGGCGTTTTCCCAGTGGAAAGTAGGCAAGAAATTTTGAAGCTTGACTATTAGTTGATGTCAGGGATATACCTTAGTCAACCCTATCCACGAGGCCAGTGGCGTACAGGCACGCGTTTGCTGTTAGGCGCACTTCCTATGGCGTTAATTCTATTCAAAACTCATTTATATGAAATTTGCGTCAAATTTGAGTCATTGACCACTCCGCGATGTCGATGTCCGCGCCAACTCCCTGTCAACCAATACTCGGGCCAGCCACAATAACATACCCCGCCGTCTAGAACTCTCTTTCGAATCACGTATTGCCATCATACAGCATACTGATTAGAACTTTGGAGGATACAACCCGTTGTCTATCTACATCCAGAATCCACGTGTCCAATAAATTTAGTGACAGACGGAACAGTGACTCAAATCGCCTCGTGATACTCGACTGTAGACGTACGTTAGCAATGTAATGGCTGTATCTGAATTCACCTCACCTTATGCAGCCACCTTTTTGACGTTAGCCAGGGCATCCTCTCGAATAGGATGGTCCTTATCTCCCAGTTGTACAGCCTGGGAAGGAATAGTAACTCTGATTACCTTCAGGTGCCCGACTATATATACGCATTAACACTATTGCATGTGCGTGTATGAGTCACGTACCACGCTCTCTCAATCTTTCGATCACGAAACAAGTCGTCGATTGGACCTGGTGCGTTTTACATCCGAGCATCCCGACAAGGGACGGGATAACGAACTCATTTGCCTCATCACGGTCGACTACATATCATGTCAGCTTTGTCATACCTGCTCGTAGGTATTGCTTACAATGGTCGATCAAATTCTCGAGTACAGTAATCGCTGCACCTCGGACCCCGGCGTGTGCGTGCTCAAGCAAAGGAATGAGCAGTGGAATGCCGACCTCCGGTATGGTATCTGTCGTTCCGACCTCAGGGTCACCATGTCGTTCTGACTGTTTAAACGGAAAGGCAACGACAAGCCAGATTGCTCGGCGAAGATTGGCTACAAAGGACTATTAGTTATGCAGAACTCTATTAGATAGCGCCTACCATGGTTTGCTAATTTATCAAATGCAGACACAATCACCGATCGGATCGTAGAATCAGTATGTCTGAGCAGTTTAAAGAGCATTGGCAAGGCCGATACTATTGTCTCGCACAAACCAGCTATGTATGCATGTTAGAAACGCTGTGACTTTGCATGATCATGACCTACCGCAGCTGGCTAACTTGTCAAGTGAAGACATGGCGGCTTCCCGAACAGTGGACTCCTTATCACCAAGTCGTCGGATGATTAAAGGTGCAGTGACTCCAATTGCATCGTGAAGCTCGACTAAACATGCCGTTAGCTATGTCGTTACCTAAATTTGGATATAGCTCACCGTGTGCCACAAACCTGCCCAGAGCGGACACAGCAAACCACCGAACAAGGTCATCACCATCATCCACTAGCTGAATAAATGACGGAATGGCAGCCAAAGCTATCTCGCGAAGCTCGACTACGGGTGTGAGCTATAACATCGTAGCACGTAGTAGCCACATACTGTGTTCAGCTATCTTTTCCAGTGCCAAAATAACCGTTGATCGGACTTTGGCCTCCTTGTGTCTAAACATTTTGAATAGCACAGGAGTGGCAACTCCGATTGCATAGCGAAGCTCGACTAAGGAGTTGAGTCAGCTGAAATTCTGTGCTTGATGCTGTTACTCACCCTTTTCGATCATTTTATCAAATACAGAAAAAGCTGTCGTTCGGGTTCCAAAACTTGCATTTCCAACCAACTCATAGAGGGATGGGATAATGGCTGTAGTCGCTTTATGGACTTCGGCTATGCGCCCACGTTAGCAATATATTTATTATACCTGGGGACAATTTACCGTATTCAATCAACTTGCCAATTATTGCAGCAGCTTTGGATCGAACGGTCGAATTTTTATCCCCTAGTCATGTAACGAGCGATGGGAGGATCATCCCGATTGCACCACAAAGCTCCACTGTATACGCGATTATTATATAGCGTGGACTTGTATGTATACAACTCACCATAGTCAGCCAACTTGTGGAGTACGGATAAGGTAGCAGTACGAATAAAGTGACCATCATCGTTTAGTAAATTGATGAAGGATGGAATGGCAACCCTGATTGCATCACGGAGATGGGCTCCAGATTCACATTAGCCATCTAAATAACCATGTAATAACCATTCGTGATTTACCATGAGATGCTAGAATAGCCATATTATGAATAGAAGAAGATCGCCCCAGGGCGTCTTGATCAGCGAAAATGCCGATAGTGCTATGTACAGTCAGCACTATGCACCTCAATCGAATATAATCAGGGAACACACCTTGAAATATACTCGTTCCACGTATTTGCGATTATATGTGTATCTGGAGTTTTATCAGGAATGGCGAGACTTTGCTTATTGGCGCCAGCCACAACGGGAAGCAAAGTGAACTCTGCGAAAACGACGTGATAGGACAATCTGCGATTCTCCTGTATGCTGATCCCATAGCATGAAGTGCGTATTAGTTCCGGAGTTGGTAATGTATCTAGCAAAAATGCCGTACAGTCATAATATTGACGTGGATGGGGGCGGTTTTCGATAATTGTAAAAAAATGGCAACTCGTGCCATTTCGTCTTGCCTATTTTGGAGGTGTATTTGGTTCCATAGAGAAGGTGAATCCATTATCAAACTTTGCCAGCGCATGGAAACCATGATGAGTTGGAGAGGGCCTTCCGGTTCTCCGTCGATGGCCAATCTTATGCAGGAAGTCCAAAGCTCGTTAGGGAGTATATGTAGAGGATCAGGCATTTGAGGTGACGAAGTCTTGGTCGAAGTTGGATTCTCGGTTGCTGTGAGGGGTGTTGACCTTGAAGATCCTGACAGTGGCACGCTCGCCGCTATGGTATACGCAAGCGCGTGCCTATTGTCAGGCTTCTAACAGCCTTAATTCTGTTCGAACCCCGTTTCTATGCATTTTCGTCGATTTGAGTCATTATCCCATTCGGTGCCGACGTCGGCGTCAGCTCCGAGTCAACTCGACTTGGTCCGAACCATATATAACATGCGCAACCATCTCACCCTCCAAGCCCGTCATTAACAGCCTTTTTCTTGCTTTTTCAAAATGCCTAATCGAAGGATAACAATTATTCTAAATTCCAATCAAACCAAGCGCATCACCGTACTCGTGCCCGTGCCCACTTCGGGAGACACAGAGTACAACGTCAAGGAACACATCCTCCTTCAGGCCAGGAACAAGTTCCTGAACAGATACCTTTCTGTAGTGTATCTATGGGGAGGCGAAGAGCTCAAAGACGGCGAGGTCTTGTCGGATAAAGAGGAGGAAGTGCTTGTCAGCAAAGGAGAGGCATATATTGGCCCACCTAAGAAGCAGAAACGCTCGGATGGGAAGGTTGGAGAAGTCAGGGTACTGGCGAATACCAGCTTTGTTCATGAAGAGGTAAGCAAACCGATTCTTCGTTTACCCGGCTCGGTCACTAACGATGACCAGGCTGTAAAACAACTGGAAGCCGTGGCGGAACTGGAAGGAGTATAGTAAGTCTCATCCATCATCGCCGAGAAACGATGACCGACCCCTTTACAGTGCGGCTGTAGGCATGCCCGACCTTCACAAAGGAGATCGCTTCCCTATTGGATGTGCAATTGCCGCCAAAGGAATCTACCCTGCTCTCATTGGATCTGATATCGGTTGTGGCATCTCCTTATACCCACTCGGCACCAAACCAGCACACTTGACACCGGAAAAACTCGCACTCAGACTTCGAAGGCTCGATGAGCCTTGGGAGGGCGACGCGCGTGCTTGGCTCAAACTATACGGAATCGAAAAGGAAACAGAATGGGACATGGAGAGCTTGGGTACTGTCGGTGGCGGGAACCATTTTGCCGAAATCGTGACGGTGGAGAGAATCGTAGATGCGGAGGCATGTGAATCGATGGGTGTATCGGAGAACCATCTCTATCTACTTGGTCTGTTTTCTTCCCCCTATAGCTTCCTCCTAGACTCACCTTACTCGAAGCCCACACCGGCTCTCGTGGCCTTGGCGCGTCTATTCTACGAGACTATACCCGATCAAACGGAAATCCGTATCTCACTTCCGACAATCCCGAATTCAATGTCTACCTTGAGCAACACAATCATACCGTACTGTGGGCCAAGGCCAATAGAGACCTCTTGGCTCATCGAATCAAAAACTGTATTTTCCGACAAATACAAGAACAGCGCGAAGACGAAGATGCGAACGAGCTAGTGGAGACAAAGGAGGAGGCCGAGACGTCACGAGACCCTCGAGAGGACCTAGGAAAGATACTGGACGTCACCCACAACTCTGTGAGACAATGCGGATACGAAGTGGATGGGAATATGGTGGACGTATGGTTGCATCGTAAAGGAGCTGCACCTACCGACCAGGGCTTCGTCCCTTGTCCGGGAAGTAGAGGTGATTTCAGCTGGATCTTGCAGCCAATGGGTGACGGACAGTCCAATGGTGGGTCAGCTATGCAGTATAGACATGGGATGCTAACAATTTTGGATCGCTTATAGCCCACTCGCTAGCTCATGGCGCAGGTCGACTCCACGCACGGAATGCCCCCAATCTTAGAAGGGGTAAAGTTGATGAGTTGACGACGACATCACTAGGATCTTGTGTCATCTGCACGGATCCAGATCTTTTGGTTCAAGAACGGCCAGAGGCGTACAAGAGTGTCCAGGCAGTAGTGGATGATATGGAAGAGGGTGGGATTGCGGAAGGTGTCGTTGTTCTACGGCCATATGTGACGTATAAAACCAGTCAAGAGCGAGGAAAATGATTCGTTCTTTCGTGTTATATTGATGGTGGAAGGTGGCGTTCCCTTATTCACCTTACCTTCGAACCGTTTTTATGTGGCGTCTCGTACATCGTTTTTCTGTGCATCCAATCAACTCTTTTCGTCCTCGTGTTATCTCGTGTAGGCAGTTTGCTACAGAGCCGAAACTTACCTTGTTCTCTGGTCCGAGATGTTCCTTGTGCGATGTCAGT
>KN824315.1:97504-117868 GCA_000827415.1 Serendipita vermifera MAFF 305830 | reverse complement strand
GTGATTGCCCAAGGCCGCTGGAACGAGGGTGAGATCCGAAATGCGATTATCGAATGGGACGAGACCGAAAAAGACCCTAAGGACCAGCCGGTTTCATAATGTACAGGTGACCACTTGAGCCACCGTCTTGTACGTTCCAGCAAAGCCAGGAGTTTACGTATCCGGTGTGCACGAACCGGTAACTTGACGGCGACTATTGTTTTCGCGTTTTCTACTATCACCTTTCCACTCACCCCATCTATCATCACCTCCTTTCATCGGGGAAAAGCTATTAATGTCCTAAGGCCAAGTCACTTGGCGGTGGCATATGACGACTACCCTGATACCACCTTCCCTTTATTTTTACTATTAAAATGGGTCTCTTCATTAGAATCAGGATATTTATGCCCCCTCACGCTCACTTTCTTCGAGGTCGCTGTCTCCGGCATAAACGCAGGGGTGTCGTATTTATGTATAGATCATGGAATACTTATTACTTCTATTTCTTTTACGGTTGGCATGGATCCATTCTATTGAAAATAGTCTCCTCCTAAAGCATTGCGAACGAATACCGACGATTTATGGACTTCTAGACATTATCAGAGAAAAAGGGGTCGAACACCCCTGTCCCTTTCAGAGTTGGCCTCCTCCTTCGTCCACAGGATGGCTCTCTGCCGGGGAGCAGACCGAGGCAATCAATGCGCATAGTCTAAGCGTGCATCATTTGATGACTCGCACTTCTCCATAAACTTTGCCTTTCAGTCGGCCCGGTCGATCACTGCTTCAAATTTCAACCCTCCACACAGTTTTTAGTCAGCGCCTCCACCTCACGCGCCTAGAGGGTTAGGGCTCGTCAAGTGATGTATATAATCCACATCCTCGAGGGTGGTTTCTAGCTCTCGCTCTCTCTCCCTATCCACCAAAATGCCTCGTGTTGGTTGGACCATCAACCGTCTCGCCGTATTCGTCTCGTTGGGAGGCCTTTTCTGGGGCATGGACACAGATAAGTGACTTATGCCATGTTATAAAACGATTATTTGAACTTTTTTGGGAATATCCACGCCTCATTGGACCTGTTACTGTCATGCCTCAGTTCTTGGAAGCGTTCCCTGAAGCAAAGGACCCGACTATACAAGGAACGCTTATTGCTACTGTGAGTGCTCCTATTCACACTTTCTACTCGGGCCTCAACTCCCCTCAGATATTGATGGCAGCCGCTCTTGCATCCCTTTCTTCCGGGAGTGTTTCCAACCGTATCAGTCGAAAGCGAACTATCCTCATAGGCGCTGCAGTAGCGGCAGTAGGGTGCTTTATCGAAGCAGCTTCAGTCAAGTTTTGGATGTTGATAATCGGGCGCTTCATTGCGGGCTGTAAGCTACTCGTTCCCTCGAACAACTTACCCAATTCTGAACCGTCTATCAGTGGGAGAAGGCTGGTTTTTGAACCCTATATCAGGTCTGTCTGTACAGGTCCATTATGACACCTTCTGACCAGCACTACAGTCTACTTGATCGAAATATCACCACCAGCAGGTAAAAGCATCCTCTTCTTGCTCCACTGTCGCGTTTGACTGATCTTGGTTGGTAGTCAGGGGTACGACCGCGTGCACTCTACAACTCCTAATCACTATTGGGATCGTGATCGGCTACTTTATGTGCTACGGCTCGGTCTCTATCCAATCTTCTCTTTCGTTCCGCATTCCATTTATAGTACAAGGAGTTGTCTGCAGCACTCTCGCCTTGGGGACTTACTTGATTCCCTATTCTCCTAGGCGAGCCGCCTCTGTTCTTCCGTGAATAATGCTAACACGTCTTTCAGGTGGCTCATCACGAAGGGCCGAGAAGAAGAAGCTTGGGAAATCATCGCAATGTTTGATTCTGAAGGCGCGGATCACCAACGGGAAAAGATAGAGGATGCCATCCGCAGGGAACAAGAACACCAGCAACAACTCGCACGTGAACGAGAGACCGCAACTCTCACCGGAGAACATAACAACGGGGTTTTAATATCTCTGTGGCGTGCCTTCAATAAGAACGAACATATTGCTGCTGTTGCCGAGACCTTTGAAAAGGGGCCTAGGAGCAGAACCATTTTCGGAATAGCTGTTCGTCACGATGACTCCACGGATAGAAAACGTACTGAACCAACCTATTACAGCTCATGGGCTTACAGCAGCTCTCTGGTATCGATGGTGTCCTGTTCTACGCGCCAGTACTGTTTGCGCAAGCCGGCAAGTCGTGCCTATGAAGATGCACAAGAATCTATACTAACAGAAAGCAGGTCTGAACACTCAAAAGGCTTCTTTCCTCGCATCAGGAGTGTCTGGAATCATCAACTTTTTGTGCACCATCCCGGCGCAAGTGTACCTCATGGATAAGTGGGGGCGCAGACCGAGTTGCATAACAGGTGGACTCGTCATGTGTGTATGCATGGTGTTGATCGGTGCCATGTACGCCAGTGGTGCAACGGCATATGACGGTGGACGATGGACGGTCATCGTGCTCATTTATGTCAGTACTATTCCTTGCTCTTTTGCTGCGTCTGTCTAAACTCTGTCGCCAGGCCTTTGTTGCTGCGTCAGTAGACCACATATCCTGCCCCTTATACGTCTAAATGACCTCCTTTACTAGGTTTGCGATGACCTGGGCTGTAGCAGGAAAGGCGAGTGAAGATGGAATTGAATGATTCTGTACTAACTCCTTTCATCTTCACAGATCTTAACCACTGAAATGCAGCCGGCTCGAACTCGAGCTACCGCTTCCGCACTCGCACAAACATCCAACTGGCTAGTGAACGTGGTCGTCGCACTCACCACTCCGATCTTCCTCAGCAAAAGCCCATCGGGTCCCTATTTCATGTTTGGTGGATTCCTCCGTGAGTGCCTCTACGTTATCTAGGAACCGTCACTCAGCGGTGCCATAGTCTTCACATCTGGTGTATGTGTGTTGTGGGCACCAGAGACTCTGGGTAAAACACTAGAGGATATCGATAGTGCCTGGGATGAACGTTTACACAAGACGAAGCAAATCCTACACCCGAAGAAGATCGGGTCCCATCCTGGAGAAATCGAACTCTCAAGTACAATTGGCGCCGTCTGAAGGTTGGTAGAATGACCATGAATGTGAAATGAATGCTACAAGAAAACAAAAACACGATATATAATGTGCGAATTCCGAGTCGGGGGATGGTTATGGTCCGGCCAAGAGGGTTCCCTGGAAAGCCCTTCCCTCGACCCTTTTCGTGGAATGAGAAGCAGAAGGTTCATTATCCGATCCGTCATCGGTAATCTCGAGTATCACGGGCTCGGCCAATGACTTCCACTGAAGTACGTCCCGAGGCTCTAATCCTAGTTCTTGGAGCGAGGCTTTAGATTCTGTCATTTCTTGTCCTTTGTAGTATATTGATTGATAAAACGGCGGTATCTTCTCAATTTCTTCGATCTAGAGTGTGGTCAATTTGGGTCCAGCGAACCATCGCGTGATCATGCGAACATACCTGCTCTTTGAGTTCCAACACAGTGGAGTTTTTTGCTAGTCGCAAGGAGAGGAAGCGGCCGGATTGACCGCCATGCTTAACACGGCGAGGACGACGTGACGAGAAGGAAAATAAAGTGTAAAGATTCTTCGAGCTATTGATGATCTCTTTCGCCCGAAGATGCGTCTCGATTGAAGGAGGCTTATCGTCGCGGCTCAGAAGATGAACCGAAAGCTCCAGAGCGTCCTCTTCCATGATCCTGCGGGAGTTATAAGTAAACAACGAATCAATATCTTCGAATGAGCTTACGGTGGTTTGTAGCAGTCTACACAAACTGATAGGTTGCATCTCACGCTTGAAGCATCCTCGGTATTTAGAAGAATCGCAGGACCCGAATTGGGGTACCTTCCAAAAGTCAGTGCAAGAAAATTTTGTACGCGTACAGTGCTCACAGTTGTGAAATCATATTCCAATCATCTTCTTGGACTAAGCAGAGCTGTGGGTTAGCAAGCTCAGAAGACACATTAGGGTCGAAGAGAAGCCGCCCATGCTGGCAAAGATACAGCGAGTTGTCCGCAGGCCCCGGTCGATCGTTGTTTCGAGGTTTGTTAATCCACAGCCTCCACGAGCGAACCCAGTCCGAACCGATAACAGCACATGTTATTCCAGGATAAACCTTTCTCTCTGCAGTGATTGGGTTGGACGAAAGAAGCTTCTTGAGGATGACCTGAAGTACAATATGATTCAGAAGACTGAAAAGTAAATGAGCCTAATACCTACACGTTCAGTCTCGGCGTCCTTCATCGATGCCAGTCGATCAAACCGGTTGCTTTCTACCCGCTCTGTGCATAGAATGCAAGGATCTGTGTCTCCGGGAAACGGATCCCACCCTGGGAACATATCTTTGATGATAGAATACCCCTAATGCCACAAACATCAGAGAGTCCACAAGTAGTTGTTACGAAAGAAGTACCTCTTCTGAGATCATCACTCGTGATTGGTGCTCCAAAGTAAGCCCATCATGTTCACAGTAGACATCAGAACGGAATGATGCATCATCTGGACTTGGGTCATTTTCTCCAATAGAATGCATCTTGGGCTTCTGTAATCGCCAATCTAACAGTCGAGCGACTCAGTTGCGCTTTTTAGGCTCTTTAAACGACATACCTTTCAACCATTTTTTGGATATCCAATACTCCATTCCTCTCACTCCATCGTTATCCACCGATTCTGCGACTGCTACGTCGAATTGGTGGATGGCTTCGAGGTGTGATGAACGATACCGGTCCTCTATTAACGATTAAGATCTGGTCTAAAGGAGTGAAATACGACAAACCCTCAAATATGTGCTGTGTACACAGAATGCATACTTCTTGACACTCTTCAAAGGACTTCATCCCCGGAAAGGATTCCATGATCAAATTAAAGGATGCCTAAGAGTGGTTATTCGAGGGAAATAACTACGACAATGATCATACCGGGGTGATTAGTTTTAGTTGTGACGCGCGATTGGGATCCAGCCTCCTATGCTGGCATAGCAGTTGTTTGAAGTTTGCTGATCCAGTAGTGGCTATAAGTTCCAATGGATCGGAAGACACTGTTTCTGCTCCGTGACTATCATATATTTGCCTTCCTGTTTGAGCTGACGAGTGCATACCTTGCGGGCCATTAGGTTTGTTTTGCTTAGCAGATTCTTTGGGAAAATCGCGTCGTAGAAACTCAAGTAAGTCTTCGCGACCGACAATTTTGAACGAATCCTATAAATATTTCAGCTATAGCATTGACGGATATTCAATATTTACCGTCGGGTGGACTAGATTCCAGCTCCGGTATATATCAGAATTTCTATTTCGCGCTACCTCGTACAACTCAATTCGTGATTTCATCCTGATACGATGAAGTCAGAGACAAGAGGTGGTTTATGAGATCACTTACTCATTGGTAAAGGCATTATTTTGATTTAAGAGTACTTCATCCTGTGCTCGAACTCTCGAAGAGACCTCCTCAGAGGGTTCGCATAGATTATCCAATCCTTTCGAAGTGTCGCGGCGTGCATAGATAAGGCAATAGCAATCCTTCGAAGACAAGTCCCTATTCTTTCTTCCTCAGCATTTCTCAAAGTTGACTCCGCGCAATTCCATGCGCACATTGATGAATCTCCCATGCGAGGTACTAGATATCAACGTAAATCCTGGGCCTTTTCCAAATAGGTGAACCAACTTACGCTCTGTCACCGTCTCATCATTGTATTGATACCATGTTTTCGTTCTACGACCGAACTCGATTAGATAGACCTACACTTTGAAACGAATAACTCACCGGGGATCGAGTACCTGAGACTCATAATGGCCGGAATAGGCGCTGCTCCCTTTATGGATGAGAACACCACAAAGATCATAAATCTCGTCCGAGGCAAGAGAATCAGATGCATTTTGCGTATTTTTTTGCTTCCATCGAGCCATATCGATGACCAAGGGGTATTTGATAAGATTCTTGGATTTCTTGCGGCTCAGCGTGTTGAAGTCAAAAACAAACCGCTGGACAGAGAAGTGGAGAACCTCGAATACTCTTAGCGTTAAGAAAGATATAGTATGTGTCCATACAGGTGGGAGTTCGCGGATTTCCGAGTACCGGGTGGCGTCTTGTAAAGATTGGCATTGTGGACACTGGTATCTACGTTGATTTTCAGCATAAATAGCACGATAGGCGGTTTCGTGTACCTATTATCGCCGCTCAACACTTCAGATTGCAGTGAGTCCTGCAAGCAATCTTCCAGAGTTGAATTATTCTCGACACAATCCCGTCAGATAAAAATATGAGGCGCTGTAGCCTAAACGCTTACCATAATACCAATCTCGATCTCTGAAAAACGTGTCTCCTGGGCTGATTTATAACCACACCCATGGCACAATGTTCCATAGACGGAAACGCCTTCAAACTGCATCGAACAAAGTAAGAGATAATATATCAAACTGGAGTGATATACCTGGCTGGCAACTATATTCTTCAAGTTGGGGGCGGATTGTTTTGCGAACTGCTCGGCGAGGTGAGATAGGAAAAGTTTTGAGAACCTAGTCGGAGAAGTTAGACATGCGCCAATAGGTCACATTATGCTTACTCTTGAGCGTCCTGCTGTTCCCCTCTATTCAGCTTTAGAGACTCTATCAAGGGCGTAGGATCGAAGCAAGCGGCGCCGCCATAGCTTAGAGCTGCGAATGTAACTTGAAGCTGGAATATGGGAGAATTCTGCCATAGAGGTTTATAAGATAGTGAAAACGAGGATTATCTGCTCACCTCCAGCGTTTCTGTTTCGGAGACTGGTGGGATACATTGAAATACGGCGGACCTAAATGCGTCTTGGCGGTTCCAAACCTCGCATAGCTGTTAGGAGGAAGCAAACGTCGGATCAAGGAATGTACCTGAATGAAAGCGTTGGCATAACAGGTAGCTCCAAGGTTCTGAAGAAATGTCAAAAGATAATTTGACATACGACAGTGGAAGTTTACCTTTAGGCCCACTGGAATCTTTGGATCTCGTAAAAGTTGACCCGGGTTCCCGCCAAAGTTGTTTTGTGTGGCGGTCTTGATCACCTTTATCCCTTCACCTTTGAGTATATAAGTGCATTTATCACCATAGACGCAACGAAAGTACTAACCAGGACTTTCCCATTTGTCTTGTCCGAGATAGTTGAGGCAGTAAGGATTTGCTTTGCACTTTACTTGGGAGCATACGTGCTGAACGTCTTCCTCGCTGTCACTGATGTCTATTACTTCGGCTTTCGTCTTTGCTCCTTCCTTGATAGGCTCTAAAGCCGTTCGGGCAAACTTGTTGGGACAACATTGCTTATGCCCCAGAGGACCGAACCCGCATGCAGCTTGCGCATGAACTTGAGTTATGTCGTTTACGCTCTCCAGGTCATTCATCCATGCCTTGCTTGGGTTTACTGTGGCGAACGTCGATAACGACAGTTGACCCGACGACTTTCCGCCTTTTGTTCGCTTCTGACGCGTCTTCGAGGTGTCTTCTGGTGATTCTTCTCGTTTCCTTTTGGTTTGCTGAGATTTACGCGTCATCTAAGACGAGGTGATGGCTCAACACGCCGCTTGCTTTGTTACCACTTCGTCCCGCCCCCCTTCGTCCGCCAATTGTAACTTTATCCGAAATAGCCATCTGAAAGGATTCAAATTGTCATTAGGTTGCTGTCTTTGACCATCAGTTGAACTGGCCCTTGCACAGCACCGCACGCCTGATGGGATCTGTTTATCGAAACCCGGCACTTTACCGAACGATGTAGTCCTCCATCAGAAAGTTCTAGGCAGGGTTCACCTATTCCATTTGGAATCTCTACCAGTAGGGTAGAGAGCAGCCAGGTAGCGAAGGTCTACCGAGGATATTAGTGTTCAATGGCATCTAACTCCGTTAACAGCGCTCCTTGTATAGAACCAGGAGGCGGTCCGCACAAATGCTATATTACCCCGAGTGTTTCTGGAGACTGACATATATAGACATGGAGAAGTAGGTCTGGAGATCAGACCTGTTCCCTCGGATGCTCTTTTCCTGGACTTTGCTCATTGCCGTACTGGCAGCTACCCAAACCCACTCTCTTGTCATCGATGATCCTTGTAAGTATTCTGACCTGCGCTTTGGTTTCACCTGACGCCAGCATCCAGGTGGCGGAGTTGGCTGGGCTGGGCCTACCCATTGTCCGTCAGGGTCTGGGTGCTATTGCTTAAACATCTGTGAGTAAACTATGTAGGCTTTCTTTATTCTAATCTCTCAACTCGATTAGACTACTGGCAATGCAAGCCATTATCTTATATTGCAACTGCCCCCAATCTGTGTTCTCCCACTCCAACAACTACTCGTACATCGGCTTCTATCACTCCCAGCTCTACAGGTGCATCTACGAGCTCCAGTATTCCGACTTCGAGCAGTTAGCCTGGTCATGAGACCTAGACGGCCGGTATGGTATGGTTTCTGGACCCACTGCGCATCTAAACATTTCAAACAGGTTTCATTGTGTACGAGGCTCCACCGGGACAACGGAGACTAACGTATTCGTTCCTAACGTTGATCTATGACGCGAGTACTAGTCCCAATGGACGATCGACGTCTTTCAGATGTGCTGTATATAAAGTTGGTGAAATCACGTATCATGATCAGGCTATACGTTTCTAGGCAGGTTTCATTTGTTATCTCAGTACAAGTGTGAGGGTACCACATTTACATTCCCTGCTCCATCTTTTTCTTTAGTTCATCACGGAGATCCTTTTTTGGCAGCCCAAGAGCGTCACTATCATCGTCATTGTCCCAATCCGATGATCCCTCTTCTCCCCATACAGCATATCTGAGTGTTCCAGATATATTTTGCGGAGTACGCTCCCCTCTCTTCAATCCTTCCATGCTCTGTTTGCCTACTTCGGCTAGATCCAGAGTTGTCTTGTTGAAACTCTCCCCGACGATGGCCTCTATGATGGAGATCATCTCGCTTTGGGTAGTATAGAAGTCGTGAATGTAAAGCGTCTTGTTGGAGAACTGGGCTGGAGAGCGCAGAACGTTACCAATTGCGTACGCAATGGTCGACGAAGTCGTAGTGTGGAATTTCTGGGTTCCTTCGTCAAATAGTGTCGCTTTCTTCGCTTCATAATCGATCCCGTATCCAAGCTTCAAAGCTATGAACAATAAAACGCTTTAGTGCTCGGTTCTGAGTACGCCATAACTCAAAACGTACGCATACTGAAAAAGGCTCCATTCTTGATGGTGGTATGTGTAATCTTCCCTTCATTGACCTTCTCTGCGAGAAAGGCTCGGACCGGCACCTTATGGGCAGTTGCTTGTATGAATATAGGCGTATCCTTGCTATATCATCCATGAGTATGAGAGATGATCAACTGGAAGGATACTCACCCCCCCAAATCGCTGGGCATCACCATCTTTACTCCAGCATCGATAGCTGCCTCAATGATTGCAGTACTAGTGGCGACAAAGCTACTGTCCACTCCTTGCGTCAGAATGACGGCGTCGATTCCGCGCAGGTGTTCTACCATGCCCCTGCGATCAGTGAGGTCGTGTTTGATGACATTGACTCGGCTTGAAGGGTTGATGTAGTTTGAACTCTCCCTGGCGAGGACGGTGATTTGGAAGATGGGTTCAGAAGAGCTCAATAGCTCTTCTACAAGCGCTTTCCCGACACCTGAACCAGCCTTAAATGTTCTCGTCAGCCCGGTCGAGGAAAGAAAAGTAGGTGCCTACCCCGATTACTGCGACGTTTGTGAATGCAATAGTATGTGAAAGATACGGATACGATGTGTTATTTTTGAAAAGTGATGAGGATAAGAAGGCGAATCTCATGGTCCTTTTATATCATTTCTCTCATCTGTGGCCCGGAAGTGTACCGTCATCATGCTGACGAGATCGAGTACGTAAACCTCCGTATGTTGGGAGTCGGAGGAGCATGGTATTCTACATGCACATAACTATTTGAATAATACGAAGAGTGATTAGATCATATTGGCATTTGACCATACACATCTGATGCTTACAGGAGGTGGGTCAAAGGTACCAGCCCCACATTACACCGGCCCGGCCGTTAACGAGGGCATATTTTTAGCACTACTTGATTATCTTTCCCAGATTATGAGAGAACTGTGAAGAGTACATAGCCGTCCTTCCAATTGAAAACATATATACACCAAAAATCAGATTGAGCTAGAGAGCCACTGAGACGATTCCTACCAGATCATTAGTTCGTAACATGAGAGCCATTTCTACGTCGGAAGATCAAGGGAATTTCGGCTGGAGTTAGCGTGATACGAACGCTAGCCCGCGAAAACTTGGCTCTAGCTGCTTCGACGTCTACAGTCCCATTAGCTGAGGATGGAACCAGGTGTACAGAATAGTTCTTCAACAGGTGAATGAGCATGGCCACAGATTCGACTTCTGAGAACTTGCGTCCAAGACAGGCACGATGTCCCACTCCAAACCTGGGCAGGGAATGAGCCAGCATAGATAGTTATCATATGTACTTACGGTATGAACGCCTCTTTGTTATACGTCCGCATGAAACGGGTTGGGTCGAATGTCTCTGGGTCTTCCCAGTATTGAGGATTGTAGTCTATGGGGGCTAAGCAAGTGGTAGACTTAACCATGGTTGTACTTACGGACGCCTGGGGGATCTACAAACACGATGGTTCCTTTCTTGACCGCGAAGCGAGTGTGACCCGTATCATTTTGTACAAGGCTGGTGTCACAGGAACCGGATTCTCCGAGGTTCGTTTTTGCTTCTACGACCGGAGTAGGAGGACAAAGTGTCGATGCTGCGGAGGACCATGAAGAGTGGTGCGCGTTTAACTTTGGTCTTGCTAGTGGGAGTTCATTCGGCAAGGAAGGGTTTACGTTGCTTGCTTGGACGGTGATAGCAACGTCTTTTGCTACTAGCTTTGGGATCATTTGAACAGGAGGGAAGAGCCTCAGTGTTTCCCAGTAACAGGCCAACACAAATGGAAATTTGGCATAGTCATCCATGCTGGTATCGTTACGGAATGGCTCATATGAGGAATGATCCGGAGGCCAAACACGGTTAATCTCTTCTATGACGGCGTCTTGGTATGAAGGATACGCAGCCAAGAGAGCCAACGTCCATGCCAGACTATGGGCTGTGGTCTCATGACCAGCACTGTGATGATTGGTTAGTTGATGGGGGTCAAACCGATGAAATGCTCACAGGAAGTAAATGTAGATATTTCCGACGATTTCTTCATCTGTAAGGCCCTTGACTATTCCCGTACTCGGGCTCCCTTTGGGATCATTCATCTCGGCTTCGTCCATCATGGCTGCTTTGACCAGATTGTTCATCAGGTCTGATCGTTCCTCTTGAGGCGAAGCTGAATTGAATTGGCTCCGACCGTCTAGTTGGTCTTGGTGGTACTGTTTCCCTTCCGCTGCGAGTCGCCTCAACTCCGCTTCAAGGGTTGTGAATGCGATGCGCATACGACGCATCCTTCGGAAAGGAAGATACATCATCCACTGGAAGGTTTCGTATATCAGCTTCGTCTTCACTTTGAAAGGAGCTGGTCAACTTACCGTTGGAACAGCGAGTCGGAGGGTAGAATCCTTGGCTACGAGGTGAAGTGCTTCATGGACCTTGATTTTGCGGGGGTTAAAATCTGCTTCAGTTGGGCGAGCAAACAGTGTCCATAATTCCTCAAGGAAGTAGAACATGACCACCCAAACCAAACGTAGTGGGAGAAGTGGAGCCGACTTCCAAAAGGCGGATGCCTTTGGGCCAAAATGTGCAGGGACGACTGTAATAACTGGCCTAAAAAGGCATGCCAGGGGTGCGAAAATGACGTCGCAAATTCCCCATATCCAACGGAGGATGGCGAGCCACCAAGTCCATCTCTGAGGATTTCCGAATGTTTGACAGACGTGAGTAAAGGACGCCTCCGCCTCCCATTCGAAGTCCATGCCGAATCCTGCTCGTGCAATGGCGGCGAGTGCCATGCGCAGAGTAAGATCGACTACGTGTGGAGCCATTATCTCTCCAGGTTTGAGGGTATACCCACTGTCAGTGACCTGTAGGCTGGATGGATATGTGAGGGAGGTCCGCTCCTCCCACCTTTCCTCTTCCACCATCTCGCGAACAATATCCCGCATATCGATCCACAGCCTCTCAAACATACTCTTTGAGAATGCCGGTGCTCCAATTCGTCGTTGCCGACGCCATGCCTCGCCCTCGCAGACGACTAAGTTGCTTCCAAGATAGCTTAAAACCTTGTATGCGTCAACCGGTTTCGGGAAAACCTCCCGCGAGGCAAATGACGATAACTCCGTGATGAACGGGACGTCAGCCGTAAATAGCAGCGCCCTGCCATCGGCAGCGCATAATGAGACGGTATCGCATTTGAACTTCTCGAATAGACCTTTGTGCTTCAGTTCCCAAGGGAAGGCGAAGCCGGGGTAGGTGAATAAGGGGAATGGCAGAGCGGGGAGTAAGAGCCCGAGGGGAGACATTGGGGAGACGAGAAGCCTCAGTCCTGGAAAATCCGATACCATCTAGCACCTTTGATTAGCTCTCGTCATAGCACGGAAGATATGCTCTCACATTAACAGCCTTCCTGTACCGCCAGTACGAAAATACCAGCGACGCCGCTGTCGCGTAAAGGATCCACTCGTTGAGGTTCCACATGTCTGGGAGATAGAAGGAATTTCAAAGAGGATGCCAATGGGTTCCCAGCTTGCCAGCCTTTAAGAAGGTTGGGCAAAGGTAAAGACAGGCCGGCCTCTCGAGGCGCTTTGTACCGAAGAAGACATTCCCCACAAGGTTCTAGAGTTTGAAAGACTGAATAAGAGTGACCTAGACTCTATGAATAGGGGATAAGGGCGCGCTTTGGTCTGGACGCTTGAGCTAATCCACCTTTCGAGGTGAGCCGGCTGAAGGAGGCCGGCATGGAAGCAAATCTTGATTAGATCAATGCCCTAAATGTGACTATAGCGAGAAAACTAACCATTGTTATACAGTCAGTCATGGTATTTTTGGAGCACAAAGGATGTAGAACTTGCTTGAAGCAATTGAGTTGGACTATTCCACCTCGCCAAGTGACAATCGCCTCTGCGGGTTCTCGTCGTTGCCGGTGACATCGAAGGTGCATCGTCCTGGGGCGCGCCATAATAGGAGACTTTCCACCCGTTCCCGTCCGGCCTTTTCGATCACCAAAAGGAAAAATAATTAGGCGCACGAAGCACGAGGCATTCAGTGACACTCCGGTACTGTTGCGGTGTTGGGCTGAAGCAGTGGCAGCTATCGGTGCCTGGTGGTCATAAGCTCGGCGCAAAATAGTGAGGTCGAGGAACACACCAGTACAAGGGACCATATAAAATATCGGTAGTAATAGCTGGCGTTGCTCGAACTACGACCGAGGAACCGTTTTCGACGAGTTTATCGTACCTATACAAGGCGCCATAAGTCGCCTAATGTTATGGGAACCACGAAGTTAAAGCCGAGTGTATTCGGAGGCTTTAGTCGCATACCGTACAAGGCGGAGAAAATCCTGGCTAGGTGGAGGTTTTCTCGAAGGCTCTCGACAGGCGCAGCCAACCTATAGTGGGAGAGTGCCTGCAGGTACACATTCCGTAAAGTCCGGTTCGACGTTCAAAGCGCTTTTTGGAGGATGCAGATTGGCCCAAGTGGTGTCTTATCGATCCCCAAAGGAGGTTCATTGTGTCGTCATGCTTGCGGGATTCCTTCCCAGATGCGCAAATCCATCCATCAAGCCACATACACGCTAGGATGCATCACGGGTTCGCACCTCGTCCCTCGTCGGCAAAGGGCGTATCCGACCAATGTGCGTTTGCCAAACAAAGACGACAAACAAGTAGATATATCCAGGTAGCAACCTATTACTGACACAACGCCCAGGGGATTTTACGTGCGTCCGACATGCAGGGATGGAGAGGAGTTGAAACGAACTTTTCCGACCCTGAAAAGGAAGGATCCACTTCCAAACCAGCCAATGTCAATGCCAGTCTCCCCGAGTAAGGAATGAATCGAGACCACAAACCAATCACGTTACTACAAATATAATTAATTTAATTTCTCTGTATCGTACTCCTGGGTTAATAGATGTGCCTTCCAATCCGTCGACCGGCGTAACCAATCCCAAAGCGCTGGCCCAACGTAATAATATAGCGAGCCAAATGCTATACCGCCGAAGTGTGCTGCATAGTCCATACGCCTGTCATGATGATCAGAAATGAAACGATCGTAATTAGCACGAGTTCTCACCGCCAGCCGTAACGAAGACCAATCGCGTCGACAATAGCAAAGCACAATAGCAATGGACCCATGGTCATGTCTGTTGAAGGGAAATAGAAAAGTGACGGGTCTGAAGAGGCCAATTCGAGAGCCACAACGGCCATGTTAGCCGAAACAGCTCCTGAGGAGCCGGCCGTGTGGACGATTTGCTGTACGACGGCGTTTGACTCCATTGGAGGCCGTTTTAAGGCCTGTACGACCTTCGGTACTTGCAATCTAGCGAGGAAAAGGTGCGAGGATAAAGATGCCACCGTGCCAGCTGTCCGAATGTTATTCTTCATGCAGTGAATAAGTAAAAAAACGACTCACCCGCAGCATAGAATGCAAGGAAATGATAACCAGAAAGCGCTTCATGAAGTCGATTGTCCTCTTTGGTTTGCTTGTTTCGCAAGATGAACCAGGTAAGTTCACCTTGTCAGTCCACAGTCAGGAAAATAGCGCAGGAGAACAATTGGTTTTCACTCACCGACGCCAATCAGTTTAATGACGTTAGACCCAAGGTGCATCCAGCCGGAGTGTCCAAGTTGTCCGGTCAATAATGTGAGGACCCGACCAGAGGTGATATCGTGGGTAAAGTACCGCTGGGCGATCACTCTCCCCACGGGAACATAGCGCATGAGATGAATGCCCAGCATGCAAAAGGCTATTTGGCGGCATATCTGTTGGCCTTCGAGAAGACTCAGCCACCACTCGTTTATGCCTCTGGCGATTGTCCGCGCTTCCTCTTCAAGGTCACTAGAAATTCGCTTCCCCATTTCGACCATGAAGATTTCTATCCTGGCTGCTCTCTTTGGGGAGTGACTTGTTGGTTCTTCGCTGCTAAAGCGGATTCTTGACTTACGTTTACGGTGGATCGCCACCACTGGTTATACATCTGTAGGCTGTACGATGTCTTCATCCACGTCAATTGATTGGCTATTTTAGGATTGAGATCAAATACGACCCGCTTTTGCCATTTCGCCGTCTCGCAATTGGTGGCAATTGCTCCTACGACTAGTGCCGCAGCTACGACGAAGACTGTAAACTAGATACAAGGTTAGACGAGCATATAGTGATAAAACCCTCATACCTACCTTTATGGGTCCCTTGGTAGGTACTTTATGGCCATGGTCATCAAACTTTCCCTCTCGCAACGCGCCCTTGACTTTCTTTACTCGCTCCAAAAGTGCACCATCCAGCAAACGTGATTCACTGGCCTCGCTAGAAAGGAAACAAGGGGTATGCTGCAAAATGCGACCATGCCCGAGTCGATATAAAAGGCGTCTCGACGAGCCCAACCTCGTCGAAAACCGTAGAGTACGTAACATGGGGAATAATTTAGCCCCCGTGAGGGATCTCCGGTGTGCCGTGTTCTTATTTCCACCCTCAGCCTCAGCGTCTGTCGTTTCCGAGCCGTTGCGTGTGTTGACGGCCGGCAAAGGGCCCAACTGACGGCGGCGCCTATTTCGCTAGTGTTCGATGGAAGAGAAGCAGCATGGTGAACCAGTAAGAAAAATTGCAAGGAAATATCGGGAATCCGTGACTCGGCTGGACGGAAACGCGTCTTACCTCAGCACGGCTTCACAAGTCCTTGGCCGGGATTCGACAGAAACGAGCAGAGTTTATAGCACACAAATTCGTATACAAAGAAGACAAATCAGAAAAAAAAAAAAAGGCTGCGGTAGAATTTTTGGGGGAAGGATCTAAGTCTACAATTCTCCTCTCCAATCACAGGAGGGAGCGAGGAGAAGGGTCCGTGTATGCGAGCGACGGCCAGTGCCGATACAATCTGGCGCAACATGACAGAACGCGAGAAGCAAGTCTATATTGGGGGGACAAAAAAAAGGCAGGCAAGCGAGCGAGCGAGTTGTTTGAGACAAAACCAGTCGGGTCGAACACGGGTGGTGGAAGCGGGCGAGACGGAACGCGATGTTCTGAAGGCAGGACAAGGGACGGCGAAACTTCGATGTGCTGAGCAGTGATGGTGGTTGGTGGGTGGTGAGTGTTGGTGGGTGGTTGGTGGTGTTGGTGGATGATGGTTTTTCGGGTGGCAGAAAATGATGGAAGCGGCATGTGACCCATGGTGGAAGAAGAAAAGAGAAGCAGCAGGGAGAATAACGTCTATAATGCATGTAAAGCTTGAAAAGAGATTTGGTGTAGATACTGCTTGGAGGTTAACCGGTAACGTAACCATACGTGTAGGTAAAGCCTGGAAAAGCTCTCGACGCAGAGCTGAAAGTATCCACGTCAATAATACGCCTTTGAATAGACACATATACACTCACCCTTGATTGGGATCATACATGTTCAACAATTGGTCCGTGCGCTCTCCGATCAAAGACGGGAAGACGTCGTCTACGCCATCACCAGATCCAGAGGCACCACTGCCAAATCCTCGTCCAGCACCAGGTTCGTTTCCATACCCAAGATCACCACCCCCACTCATATGCTCGCCTTCTGGCGAATCAAGGGCTTCACCTTGGGGAATGGCGACCTTGGTCTTCCAGCCCCCAATCGCCTTTGACACCTGAATGGTATAATTACCACGGACAACGACCGGTTCAGGATCATTATCCTCCTGGAACGTCGCCTCGATCGAAATCGGGTAAACACCAGGTTCAGTCGGGGTGCCCTTGAGCTTGGAGCCTTGGAGGGTAAGCCACTTGGGGAGAAGTGGGTTGGACGAGGAAGAGGAACCGGCAGAGGCAGAGAGCGGCGAAGACGAATCGCTTCCGTCCATCGTACCCGCATCGGAAGACGTCGTGGCCGGGTTGCTGACAAACGACCAACTGACTTTTTTACGTGGGGTCCAGTGATCATGGACTTTCATGTTCCATTGCCAGGCCGTACCGACAATCGCGAGCGGTGGCTGGCCGACAATCGAACGCTCATAGGGTAAGAATTCCCAGAGGAGCGGGTCAGGCGCCATCATCAAGCCTCCGGTGCCCGCTTCGTGCTGGAGCATCGGGGACTGTTGCTGTTGCTGCTGCTGTTGATGCTGTTGCACCTGTTGCTGGTGCTGATGGTGCATGAGCTGCTGTTGCTGCGAGAGGGTCGCGGCCGGATGATGGAATGCTCCAGAGGAAGAAGGAGGTACATCCGTATTGGGAATATCATTCCTGCACCGGGCCCTAACGCGCCAAATCGTCTGGCCCTGAGACTTCATGCGATTCCCAGATTCATTAAAGCGAGAGAAGAGCCGCGAATTGTTGAGATAATGAGGAATCTTCATCGTCACATCTTGTGAGAGGCCGCTTGCCGTCAACTGCGTGGACAGAAAAACGAGGGGAGTCAGACCAACGTGTCTTGGAAGCACTTCGGATGCGTGCGCCGGGGAGGCAAGGCGCAGCCTCACTCAGGATAATGAAGGAAGAGATAAAAAGGTTTTGACATACCAAATCAACGAATCCATTGACAAAGGCCTCGATGCGAAACTTGAGAGGTCGCCAGCCATACAATTGTTCGTACCGTTGGATCCGGCGGGCAGTGTACATCTGGTGTATCTGGTGTCCCATTCGGTCTTTTGCGTTGGCTGTGGGATAGGTCCGTCAGCCGCATGTTCTCGGATCAGCACGGACACTGGGCCACGCAAAAAACGCGGCCGTCAATTCAAAGGGAATGAGGAATGGATAAATGATAAATGAACAATAGTGAGAGGAAGCGGGCAGAGAGGGGTGATTGGATCGGACGTGTCGTCCCGTGATATGTGCGAGATAACACTGAATGGTCAGGGCCGACCTGAGATGTGGCTATCCGTGTCATGATAACGAAAGCAAAAAGCTTTCAAAAGACGCGATAATGGAATCGAAGCACCCATAGTTGATAGTGGTTTTTGATAAGTTCGGCGAAATAGTGGAAAGTGTGGGAAAAACCAAATGACGAGCCCAGACCCAGGGGAGGGAAAAGAAAGGAAAAAAATAGTGTGGGAAAAATAGAGAGAAAAAATACGTACGATTCATGCAAAGATAATTCAAATAACGGTTGAGGTAATTTTCGATCATGGGCTTGTGTGCCGGACTGAGCTCCTTCATCGCAAGAGGCGAATTTGCCTGTCCGCCGGGAGTGGGACCGACGCCACCAACACCAGTGAGCATACTGAGGGAAATAGAGGTGGGAGGACCGTGCATGTCCACGGGGGACATGGTGAGTGCACCACCACCACCACCAACGTTGACGTTGACATTGACGTTTGGACCGATCATAGTGCCACTACGACTCCTTGGTAGGCCAACGGCAGCGGCAGCTGCAGCTGCTACGGCACTGGGTCCAGCGGCGATGGTGGTCGAACGTCGTTTCTTCGCGGTACGCGTGACGCCGACGGTACTACCGCCGCCGGAACCTCTACGTGGGCTGGAGGCCCCAGCACCATTGATACCACCTTGCATATGCATAGACGGAGCCATTGTCATCTTCTCATCTTCGTCGTCGTCCTCTTCGTCTTCCTCGCCCAGTCCATCGTACACACTACCAGAACCGTGATGTGTACTCCCGTTATGGGTGCTAGAGCGGGAATACCCACCGTGGCCGGAGGGCGTCGAAAAGACGTGATAGTCGAAATGGACGGCATCGTCCGTTGTCGGCGTGAGCGGTACACTCCCACCATTCGACGCGGTACCTGGACCAGAACCAAGGCCCGTCCCGCGGATAAGAGAGGAAAGCACAACGGGTGTGGAAGGCGAGACAGCGGCACTACCAGGTCCGTCGTATTCACGCGTATGCTCCGCGAACAAGTTGCTCGTGGGGATCGTCAAGGTCGGTACGCCGCCTAGACCCATTCCACCACTACCTCCGCCGCCCCCCAGACCCAACCGACTCGCGGTCGAGCGGGAGAAAGTCGAGCCGGGGGTGAGCACGCCCGAGGGGGTGTTACGTCCACTAAACCAAGAGGATAAAGAAGCGCCAAGCCCAGGGCTCGTCGCACCGCCGGCACCAGGGATGTTACCCATACTCATGCTCCGTGGAATCGTAGGCGTGCCGCCGGTAGCGACGGACGAAGCGAGTGGAGGGATCGGGGGAGGCAGTGACTGGTGCTGCTGCTGCTGCTGCTGCTGTTGTTGTTGTTGTTGTTGTTGTTGTTGTTGTTGCTGTTGCTGGTGGTGCTGTTGCGCGGCAGAGGCGGGGGAGCTGTACGCAGAATACATGCTACCGTTTGTACCCCTGTACGGACTCTGCCCATTTGTCATATGTGCACCCGTAGGCGACCCACTTGCGCTCTCTTGTAAATAATCATATGGCGTCGAAGACGCAGAGGGGGAATGCTCGTGTGTGGTGGGTGACATCATGGGAGCATTGGGTCCAGCGCCGCCGGGACCACCATAGAAATTCGTCGGGGACGGGATCGAGGGTCGCTTCGAAGAAGCCGCCGACATTGACGAGGATTCGGGGAGGGGTGCATGGTGGATCCTCGTCATTGGGTGGGGCGCATAAGACGAAAAGCCGTTTGGATGAAGGCCAGGGGCCATAAAGTATGGACCGGAATACGAAGTGGATCGGCCCCGAGAGGCAAAGACGGCTTCATGGACGGGCGAGTGTACGACGGAAGGGGGGCGTGAGATGGTGGCGCTGGAGAACGCGTTTGGCGTGGAGGCGGGTGGTGGTAATTGTTGGGATGGTGGGTATGGTGCGGACGAGTGAGAGGCAGAGCCAGGGGTGGTACCGAAGGAAGAAGAATAACCGAGAGAGTTCAACGGAGATGAGATCGCCACTGGGACTGAGACGGGATTTCCATTCCTTTTCAAAAAATGAACGCAAAAAAATGCAAGTCAATATAATGCCGGTTTTTTTGGGGGAAAGCGGAGGGGTGGGATAGAAGCGGTCAGAAGTCGGGAATATGATAGAAAAAATTATAGGTGTGGTTTAGGATGGCGTCAAAGTGATACGGGTTGCGCACGTTTAACCGTGTTGCAAAGAAACTAGACTAAAAAAACTAAAAGAATGGAAACGTACTCGGTAGTCGGGGACGAATGTGGCTGATACATTGGCGTGTCGGCGTAAGGCGTCGAGGACGGATACGCCGCCGGGAGTGGTTGTTGCTGTGCCTGAGGGTACGAGTAACCATAGTCAGAGACAGGCGACTGTTGTATTTGAGGGTTCCATTGTGCATAGGGCGCGGCGGGGGA
>KN824315.1:81943-97404 GCA_000827415.1 Serendipita vermifera MAFF 305830 | reverse complement strand
GTGGTCGTTTTCCGATTTGATTGGATACGAATGGGCGTCCATTATCGTGAGATTATGAACGAGTTAGTTGAGCACTTTGTGGATGATGGGAAGAGAGCAGGCTAGCGGCGGCGAGAGGAAAAGGATGTAAAATACAAGATACGCAGTTGAAAGTGAAGCGTATGCTCAAAGGACGAGATTGAAGAGGGGGTCCAAAAGGGCGAATTGCCACAACCAAACCACGCGGTGAAAGGCCTGGCCGTGTTTGCTGAAAACTAAGCACGTCAGCAACTGTTAGAATGACGAGACAATACACAGCTGTATATGCTCACTTTTAGTAGGAGATTTGGAGAAACAACGAACAAGACGATCAAGGGTCAACGTTCGTTTAGAGTGCCGCTCTACTTCCGCCTTTTAGTTTTGCTGTCTTGTGCTTGCAATCAAAAAACAGGAGAATGAGGAGCAGAACGAGGGATGGTGGTGGTCGGGTCCAAGGTGGGGATACGTTAGATGTCCTACTTTTATTTATTTCTTGGCCGGCTACAAAACTTGAGTTGGGATCACCAGAGGACTGGCTGACTAAGCCATGTCCCGCCACTTGATGTACCTGATTTCGGGTTTTCAATTGATAATATTTATTATTTAATTATTATTATTTATTACCGCCTTGTTCACGTGTGTGTAAAAAAGAACTATACAGAAATTAAAAAATCACTGATGCATGCATACAGACTGCGGACACCCGCCCACCAGCGAATTTTAACGAGTTTTGAGACTGCATGAGAATCCAAAAAGCTCGATTGCAAAGGAAGCGGCTTCCGTAGGTTGATTAAGGCCAGGAACCTGTCAATACAGCTGCCAAAGTCAAACCAGTACCTAGCAGGTAGCAGACAGGACAGGCGAGACCTTTCTCATGAATAGTGTAACTACAACGCTTCCCTGTCCGGAACTCTCCTAGAGGTATACCCAAACGCAAGGATCTCAACCTCTCACACGGTAATAATTTGGGTGTTTCGCAGACTGTCAAGATGATCGCCGAACGATTACAGCAGTGTGCCATGCCTGGCCGTGTTCGACAAGGAAATGTGTCTTTTACGGATCAAACGGTGGCTTGTGTTCCTTCGCTCGGCTTTGCCCGAACGCAGAAAGAACATCCAATACACTCGGCTGTTTCCCACTTTCCATTCGGGGAAAATAAAAATCTTTTTCTTTCGTCAAAACAGACATTATTGTCCATCGTTTGATACATGGCGCAACTGTACCGACCGGCCCAAGCAGGCGTATTATTGCGGTGGGCGTGAATGATAGGTTTACCCGCAATCGTCTCCCAAAATTGTACAAAAAAATCTTGAGCAACATCTACGTAATCGCCAAGCTTCTCGAATCCATCCTGGCTTCCGGGAGCGAAACGATCAACGCCACTAGATCACTTTTCCTAACACAATCTTCGCCGTCTTCTTTATCCCAACGCTCGCTCGATCAAGCCACCATCGTGTAGGCCATATTCCTTCATTTAATGAAATCTTACAGGCAGCCCCACTTGGACATGTCTGCGCGTGCTTTGGACAGTTGCGGTGGTGGTTGATGGAATCTGCTACAGGTCCTTAGGCTCGTAGAGATTGACAAACTACGATCAGGAACGAGCCATCAGTGTCCGACGCCCACAATAAGCCAGTCCCTTAGCCTCCTCGATACTGGTTGGTCCGGCGGTGGAACATATTCTATCTCTCTTACATCATTCTCAAAATGAATGCTATACAGTGTCTCACCTTGGCTGGCAGTCGCCTGGCCTAAACAACATGATGATAACACCCCCGCTCTTCTCGTTTCCCAGACTGCTGATCATTGTTGGGGTTCACAAACAATTCCTGGGTCTTTTAATTAAATATATGTCCGTCCATCAAGGGAAACATCCCCGGCTAAGCGACGTCAAACAAGGAGCTGGAAGAAGCAAGCCACGGACCCAGAACAGAAAGAAATCCCTCAATCGGTTTATCAGACGCCTTCCATGCAAAAAAAAGGAATGCCATTTTCCGTCAGTTTTTCGGGCCGAGACCAAAATAATACGCACAGTTACTTTCACCCCTTCCCGTCTAGAAACAGAGGCCACAGACAAGAATGGCGCATCATAAAAGTTGAACGCTTTCCATCGAGAAAAGGCTTTTCATCCAGTATATGCCTCACAACAAAAATAACGCGCGCCTCCTCTCTACAAAACAGATTCCTCGCCAATCTTCTCCATAGGGTTTTATTCCCAGACCACAATCGGTATTTCCACCGAGATGTATCTGATAGACGCAATCATGAATGGCCATCCCATCACGAGAGGAGAAAGAGCAAGAACGACCACTATTCCATTTTTTTTTTATTTCGCCCGCCTGGTCCTACCCTTCTCCCGCTCACGGACTCAAAGTATTATCCACGATCGATACCTCGAGGCAACGGTTTCCCATCCTCATCCCTTTCACCTCTCCCAAAATAAAATTCGAGCTACCCTGGAGCCATACAGGGAAAATTAAGTAAACTCCATCAGGAAAGACAATCTTTTTTTACTCTCACGACGCACCTAGACATTTCGATTGTGATAGATGAAAAAAAAGAGCAACCTCCCCAGTGATCTCGCCTCTATTCTAAAGAGAACCACACCCGCTTCATCCCAGCTCGATCAACAAAAATCTACCCTAAACACTTAGATACTGGCACAAATTCCTTATACTAAACGCCGCCGCCGCGTCGCAGAGCTCCGCGGGATGTCCCATTTCATGCTAGGCTCGAACGGGATTCAATGCACCGCGTCGCCCTTTCTCTCCAGGTTTACCCAGTAGTCTCCATACGGCGCCGCCCATTCTCCCAGCCATCTACTATTATCCTGTTCTCTCTGCTTGCGTATCACCGAGCTCGTCGCGCTAGACCGGTAGCCCCGCGTGGCGCCACCCCATCACAGTTTTAAGCATACGACAATCGCTGCTTCCACCGCCTATCTGGCCGTTTAAACATGACACCTTTTCATTTCACATGTCAAGGGTTTATTTTCTGTATTCAACAGACAACGTTATGCATGCGCCACCGCCGCTTGCTGGTACTTGTTACGAAGACCGGTCCGTCGTAACATTTAAACCTACTGAATAAAAGGTCTAGCCCAAGTTGTCCGGTCGTCAATTGGGCTGATGCCGTTTGCAGGGGGTTACCCTAGGTACGATAACTGGCTGAGTGCTGACTGATAAGGGTTCAGGGCTGGGTCACCTCTCCGCCGATTTCTACTAGTCGGCAACACCATCATAGACATTACGTTCGTGATGGCATACATATGCACGAACGTTGTCAAACATCTGGATAACCACTCTAGTGGTACACCAGCTAACACAGTAACGAGCTGAAGAACCTGCTCATACTCCTTGAGCTTCCATGTCTCACTTGACTTCTCACCGCAGTCTCACTCGTTCGCCCGTGGTCGTAGTCACAAGGTCTTACTTCACTCTTTTACGATCATCTACTCGCTATATCTTTCTTTATACATATACTGGGCCTAGCCCAGGTCTATATTCCACACATGGGACACGCCGTACTGCCCGCCTTGACATTCTGCACGGTCATACAGCTACCTGCAATCTCAATGCTCGATAAGGTTTCAGTATAAAAGGTTATCTTATTCAGTTTGGAGCGTGACCCATACGTCATGTACGCCTAATAGCAGTGCCTGGATACAAAACATCCCTTGGACCGAAAAACACTGCCCGTACGCCTAAAAATAAGAACCAATCGAATACACAACGTAACATTATACACGGTACAAACTATGGCCATAATACGGGTTCAAGCCGTTTGCCGGCATTGCATCTTGCCAGCCCGGCTCAGAATCGTTATCTATAACTGAGCACCGGATTATCATCCTCACCCTACCGGGAACAGCACCAAACAACAAACACAGATGGTTCTCGAGAGAGAGAACGGTTTCAAGTTTCTGGCGCCGCTACAGAACATGCCTCATGCCTTCTGTGGTTTCCCAACTTCGCCGGGGAGTACGGCTTTGTGGCGTGTTATACGTCCACACTCTTTACAAAGAAATGAATTCAGTCGCCTCATGTTCTCCTTCAGGTAGCGAACTCTCACGGCCAGCGGGTACCAATCATGTGCTTATCGAAAACTTGAGCCCCCATTATATCCAAAAATATCATCTAGACTTCTGTAATCGGCCTGAATTTCCTTTGTGGCCCCAAAGTCAGGCTTTGACTGCCCCCATGTACCGTCTCGTTGTGAATGGTGTGTATGTGGCGTTGAGGAGCTGGCACTAGGCATGCTCGTGAATTTTGTACGACCATTCCACGCAGAAAGCCACAGCCTCCAATACGTCAAATTAGCCATTGTCTAAAGCCCGGTGATCCGATTAATCCCTTCATTAGCCGTTCCAAATCATTCCCGGTGGTAGGGTTTCCACCGATGTATGTCAATCCTAGCATGCGGTGACATGCACGCTCCTGCACCCTTCCCACGGCTTAGAGTTGAAAGCTTCGGTACAAGAGTTATAGAGAGTCCAAGGGACGGGTAAGGATCAGGCATTGGGCCGGGATGGGGTTGTTTGCGTTCGCTTAGGGTGTTCTTCTCCGACATCTAATTCGCAGTGATCTTATAGATGTGCGAAACAGACGATAGGGACAAAGGGTTATCTCTGACTCCATAAGCCCCACTTCCCCTCGTAGTCAATAACGGCGGAGTATTCCAACGATAGATTAACCAGGTTGAACGGTTGTAAGTTTAAAGTGTGCATGTTATCGCTTTACTGAATATAAAACTCGAAACGTGGCTTATAAGCACCCAGTGGAAGCTGGAGCCTGATTGAGTTGAAGAGCCTTCTTCTATACGTGCGCGGGCGAGCTCACCTATGTATATACCCCCATTTCACTGAGCAGCATCTCTTATATTATCAATCTCGTGTTTGATTTGTAGCCATTTGCCGCCTTGCTGTGCATAAGTGTATCTGACGTCGATGACCTTCTGCCGAGCGCGATCGAGGATCTCCACATCCACGCCGTGATCAAACTCTTCGAGCTTCAATACGTCGACATACCCATTAGGCATCGCCCAGTGAGTCCGGTAATTCTTTTCCAACTGTTCCCAGTTATCCTTGATATCCAGTTTACCCCGCACATAGATCTCGACATCGGGTGCGATACAGGCCTTGACGTCTTCCCACGAATGAGCGTTGAACGCTTTTATCTATGCGTCGTAGATTTCTTTGAAAGATAGAGAAGGTTCTGCCATGGTTTGTGGTGGGGTTGGCGAAGCCTCGCCGGTAGGTTTATATTTGGCCACATTGGCGCCTGTCCAGGCTTTAACCAAATGGATAGGCGCGCGGGCACTAATTTTATCCCCGATAGGAGAGCGCTCGTCATATCGTTTATTCTTGGCACCGATTAGGGAGCATGCCGAGCAGCCGACATCCCCGATAGGAGAGCGCTCGTCATATCGTTTATTTTTGGCACCGATTAGGGAGCATGCCGAGCAGCCGACATCCCCGCCACAGGATGAGTTTGCGTGGACGGTTTGGTCACTGACACCGCTTGACGACCTTATGTTTTCCAAAGGACCAATATATAAATACCTTCGGCCATATAGTTTAACGACATCTGATACTATTTCTTTGGAGCTCGGGTCAACGACTGTAATCGTTGGTTGGCATAGGCGCGGCCTGGCGCACGTGGTCCATGATTTGATACTACTGTTCTGGAAGGAGATTCAAACCATATGAACTTCACGATCAGAATCCCCAAAGCTGATCCGCTGCTTTATGCGGGTATTCACTATTCAATTCGGGTCGTTGCTGTCTTCAACCTCACAAACTTCGCGTTCTCCAATGATTGGGTTTACGAAATATGGCTTGAAATTTATTCGCGCCCCTCAGGTACTGATGCCGGTGGCGGGTAACTGGTTCTTCACTTTAACACGAGCGCTTTACAAAATAGCGAAGCGCACTTGATACGATGTACAGACGTGGCTGGTAGTAAGAGGTGCGAATATTCAACGATTTCTGGATGTTATATAACTAAGAGTCAGAAGGTTCGGTTATGGTTCATGGTCAAATGCGCCCAAAGGGCTTGTGGATCATGATAAATTCGTCGTAAATTTGCCTCGCCCGAGCTAATTAACTCAAAGTACAGTTCCATCAGATGCAGACTACTATATAGACATAGGAAGTGGTTTTGTTGTTCGATGAAACACAACAACAACATAAATGACGCGGGCATATGCTGGTACTGTTTATTGGTGGGGCGTACCATGTTTACACTGAATGAGTCGTCAGTTGGATGAAGTCAACTCATTACCCTCTACACGTACCTGTATATCGACTAAGGATCCAGGGAGAGCGCTCGGCCCTTCGAAAAGGGTAAGTTTGATCCACGATCTTGGGGTTTGAACCTTTTCCTTGGCTTCAGTTTTCATTCTCTCCCATTTTCCCGGGCTATCATCGTATATATTCCTTAAGGAAAAGAACTCGATCTCCTCTACCGCGGGGCATACGGTAGGATCCTCGCGTAAAGGCTTCAAGAGGGTTTCCATACTTGAGATGAAATAGTTCTCATGAGGGAGTATAAGATTCAACTGGAGGAACCGAAGAGACGAGTAGTGGACAATTTGAGAACTGCTGTTGGTTCGGAGATGCACCACATGTCTCACATCCTCATGAAGCAGAATTGGGAGATGCGAGGATAGGAATGTCTCCTCATATGAAACGAGCTTGGGTGTGACTGCGTGCAGCAGAGGGGATGGCGACCTGGAATTAGATTTCGTATACTCCTCCAGTGCTAGATATGTGAGCACAGGAAATACGAATGAAATCACCGGTATCGTGTCTTCATTAAAGAAGGTCCCTCTTACTGCCAATGCCCTCAGGGAACGGGCACAACCTTTGACGACTTGAACCCATCGCTGATAGGGGTCAGCATAGAACGATAAGTATTGTAATGGGGGGTATTCTGTTCCGGGAGGCCCGGAGACCAGCCGGCATGCGCGGCAATCAAGGTACTGAAGGGACGGGAAGTGCACTTTGTTGAGTGGAAAGTCGTTTTGAATGCTTCCTGTTATCTCTAGACGGGTGAGATTGGGAAATATGACGTTTGAGAGCCTCTCTACATCCAGGTCGTGAATATCAAGACAGCTGATGCGGTTGAGATGCGCCGTTATAAGAATCGAAAGCGAAAAAGAGATTTGGTTAGAGAACCAATGACGATCGTACTTGGAAGATTCGGAAATTCGTATATGCACCAAACATGGTTTGCTTCGTTCGAGAAAGAGGGGGAGATACCTCAGTTCGTCCTCGCATAAATGCCCTCCTGAATATATGAAAGACCACGCTTGAGGAGTCGTAAAGATCACTTGACGCCAAAAATGGCACACTTCTGTAATCGTAATTGGGGCAAGTCGGGAGAACGAGCTATAATATACGAATATTTGGGCGAGAATCTCAGTGGGTAATTTTCGAACAGGTGCTATCCATGCTCTTCGGTCTTGTATTTCATTTTTCCAGGCAGCAATGCGCGTTTGAGCCTGTTCGATGATCGCTAAATTATCTTTGATAGCCATCTCGAGTTCATGGATCACCTTTTTAGCATATAATGTTTCATTTTGGGATGGTAAAGCGTTTGGGTCTGTCGGTGTCCACATCGTTGGGACCGAGTTGGGTATCGAATTCTGGAGGTGCGGTTGGGTTTAAGGTCAATATTTGACGAAAATTTATATATATATTGTTCCTTTTAGACCTTTTCTGGTTTCACTGGGATGCAACAAGGCTTAGACTTTGAAATCGGGGTGGTGGATGGGATCAAGGTAACGCCACTGGCTATAAAGCTCGGAAACCCATCAAAACATCCGATCACAGAATCGCTGATGTTTAATCGTTTTGAAATATGTTGTCTTTCAAGTGGAAAGAAATCTCAGTTCTTTTATCAGCCCATATATGTAGCTATTAATACTCTCGTGGTCTACGATTCGATACTGCGTCAGATCAGGCTGTATGAACGACAAAATAAAGACTTACGAGATTTCTTTGCCATTTTAAGTAGGTGTTCACTATTCGCTTTCCGGATATTGCTGCTTATGATCGTTTCTTCAAATCCCTTTGTAAAACCCCTCTCTCTATCCCCTGTCTGTTTGGTTGCGTTGTTTGTCACTTCCATTCAGTCCTCTCCAATCCTATATGACCTCGCAAACTGCGGACCCGCATTCTCCAACCGCATCTGCCGCACTCAACAGCATACCGGGGGCATTGACGTTGCAGTGGATGCCAGGCTCTTTACCCTATTAGTGCTTTAGAAGTAGTGGTGTACACTTGATGCGCAGTGTGGACGGTAGTAATGTTTGCGAATATGTAACGATTTGTAGATCATACGCCATTCGACTTAAAACTAGCAGGCTCGATTACAATTCACGGTCAAGTTTCCTCGAAGTGACTGTAGAATAGAATAAAATTCGCTTTGAATTTGCCTCATTCAAGCCGATTAACCCAAGGATGCAGTTTCATCCGATGCAAAAGACTATTTCGAGTGGGCGACGCCAGGGCGCGTTTAAACATTCATTAGGCAACCAACTTGTCACAGATCACACAACAGCTGATGTATAATCACCCTGATGTATTCTAAGTTTCGAGCGAGACGAGAAGTCACTTTCTTTATTGGCCAATAAGTGCGATGATTACATTCGTCCATATCAGAAGGCTGCGTCAGACCATCTCAACATCACAAGGAAGATTCCAGCGTTGTTTTGTTGTTTTCTGCACAGTAGTCATGGTTTTGTTTCTTGCTCTTGTTGGCTACGATCTCGCAAACTTTCGACCCACCTTCTCCAACCGCTTCTGCGAAATCTGATGCTCTCTCGTCAGTGTCCGGAAGTGTTGACTGCGACATGCACTTGACGTGAAGTAGACCTGAAGTGATAGTAATATCTGCGAGCATGTAAAGATCCGCAGAGCTTGTTCGACTTAAAATTAACCTCATTACGATTCACGGTCTGGTTCGCTCAAGGGGCGTGTGAATGGGATAAAGTTAGCTTTGAATTTGCCTAACCTAAGCCAATTACCACCAAGATGTAGTTTATTCGAATTTTATACTGCTATAGAGGCATTTGGCGGGGGGAATGCCGTGTTTACACTGGATATGGAGTTGTCAGTTGATTAAATCGAGTTTTTACTCTCTATATGTACCTGTACATCCACTATGGATCCAGGAAGAGCGCTCGGCTGATCCAAGAAGCTAAGTTTGATCCACGGTCTTGGGGTTTGGACCTTTTTTTCGACTTCAATTTTCAGTCTCTCCGACTTTTCGTGCCGGTGGTAGTATACAATTTTTGAGCAAAATAACTCGATCTCCTCTACCGCGGGGCATATGGTTGGATCTTCGCGTAAAGGCTTCAAAAGGGTGTTAATACTTGAGACGCGGTTGTTTAAGTGAGGATATATAAGATCCAACTGGAGGAACCGAAGAGATGAGTAGTTAGCGAGTTGAGAACTGCTATTGGTTCGCAGGTGCACCACATGTTTTACATCGCCATGAAGCATAATTGGGAGACGTGAGGATATGAATGTCTCCTCATATGAGATGAGCTTGGGGGTGACTGCGTGTAGCAGAGGGGATGGCGACTTGGAATTAGATTTCGTATACTCCTCCAGTGCTAGATATGTGAGTACAGGGAATACGAATGAAATCATCGATTCCACACCGTCATTAACGAAGATCCCTCTTATTGCCAGTCCCCTCAGGGTACGGGCACAGCCCTTAACGACTTGAACCCATCGCCATTGCTGATCGGGGTCAATAGTGAACAATAAGTATTGTAATGGGGGATATTCTGTTCCGGTTGGCCCGGGGAACAGCTGACATCCGCGGCAATCAAGGTACAAAAGGGAAGGGAAACACACTTTTGTGAGCTCGAAGCCGTTATCAAAGTCCCCTCTTATCTGTAGACGGATAAGATTGGGAAAGGCAGTATGGCAGAGTTCCCATGCGTGGTAGTCCGAAACATTAAGGCAGATGATGCGGTCGAAATGTGAGGTTACAAGTTTCCAAGGTAATGGATACTGTAGGTTGGTGCACCAGTCTCGATGGGATGGAGAGTATTCGCAAGTCCATACATGCACCAAATACGGTTTGCTTCGTTCGAAAAAGACGGGGAGATACGATTCGGCCCCGTCTTCCTTATGGTGTCCCGAAAGTATTGGTATTAAGCACCATGCTTGTGGTGTCGCAAGCACCACTTGGCGCCAAAGACGGCATACCTCTGTGATCTTCTCGGGGATAAGTGGGGAAACCAAGCTACAGCATACAAATATCTCGGTGAGAATCTCGAAGGGGAGTCTTCGAATGGACGCTGTCAACGTGCGTTGGGCTTGTATTTCCTTTTCCAAGGCGACGATGCGTATTTTAGCCTGTTCGATAATATCCAAGTTTTCCTTGATCGCCATCTCGAGTTCGTGGACCACATTTCTCGCATTTATTATCTCCTCTTGAGATAAAAAAGAGTTTGGATCTGTTGGCGTCCGCATGATTGGAACCGAATTGGACATCTGATTGCAGCTAGGCTGTTATTGGGTTCTAGGTTGCTATTCGACGAAGGCTTAGGTTTGTTTCCCTAAAAGGCTTTGCCAGTTTCACTGGGACGCAATAAGATTTAGGATTGAAATCTAGGTGGTGAATGGGATCAAGTGAGTAACGCCCTATTAGGGTTCCCTGGCTAACCCTAGCCTGTCAGCTTGTCCCATATTACGAGATTTTTCATGTACTACGTACGGAAACCTATCAAATAAATCACTTGGGACATATTTCCAGCGATTTCAAGGTGTGGCAAGTTGGGCGGGCTTAGTCATTCTGCCCTCGTCTAGTACAACTTTCAGGCTCAGATCACAACTCAGACCCGACCGCGACAATTCGTCCGTCGCCGTCGTCCAGTTCAACCAATAAAAAACATTAATAAATCAAAAGGATATCGCTCATCGCCATCAACGCGTAACAACCTCTCATGCACAACCGCCGGCGCACTGAACGGTGAGCCTGGTTTTCTTGCTTTGTTCAAACATCAAAGAATGTCGAGACTGTACGCGAAATATTCGCGGTGTTGACTATACGTATCGATCTTTGATGTCTTTCGGGTTGTATAACCCGGTTTTCGGGCAGTTACAGAGTGTGGCAAGATCTCGAACGGCGTCGCAAAACGCGACGTTTCAGTCCGAAAAGCATTTATTTACGTGCTATAGGCACTTTGGATATCATATATGTTGGTTTTGAGACCAGAGTGCTCAGGGCGCCCACACGGGACAAGCTACTGGTCCTGACGGATCCTTGTTTTGTTGTTTATATCCTCACAAACAAACCCTTTGTGACGTTTTCTTGGTTATACGTCGACTGTACTTCCGGTGCTAACATGTTTGCGCCCTCGATAGTGCACGCAGCGCGCAACCGGCATCTTCACCAAAAAGAACGGAACCTCGAGTGAAGCCAAGTAGTTCCAGGGCACAACGTACCTCGTCCCGTAAGACGACACCCGTCCCAAGTGCTGGTCCAAGTGCCTCAACCTCGGCCAATCCAACCCGTCAACGACAAGCAGCACTCGTGCCCACCTTTAGCCAGCAAATCTCTAGCCCGTTTCCTCCGGCCACCCAAGCGGCATCAGCAGCCGCACGCAGACTCCCCGAGCTGCCGATCGAGGACGACGTCATATGGAGTAGCCAGCTCGACGAGAACGATTTCGACGAGAGTCAGGACGAACCATCCCTTTTCAAGCGGACGTCAGGCCCACTCCTCTCGTCCTCGCTCGCTGGGATAAACCCTACTCAGGGCAGCGAGCTTGAGGGCGCTGCTGCTGCTTCGGCTGGTGGTGTCGCGACGCAAATTTGGCGGCGTGGTATGGGTGTCTTGGGGGATGTACAAGAGGATTCACTTGAGGCTGAGGCCGAGGGAGAAGAGGATGCTGGGCCTAGTGCATCTGCCGCTCGAGCTGCCAAAGGCAAAGGGAAGGCTACCGTAGCCGAGGGAGAACGAACTCCAACACAGGCTCAGGTGGACCGTGATACGGGCACGGCTCCGTCTTCGGGGCAAGCGCGTGCAGGTGTGCCTACACGTAGTGAATCAACTGTGAGCCAAGTTCCGGGGATCTCCGGACTTCCAAGCAGTTTTGAAGGATTGAGTGGGATTGGTGGGCAAAATGAGTTCGGGTATGTTTATTCTTGTTTTCCTATTCACTCACTAAATCGACTATAGTGTCACACAGTTTGAAGAATCGCTCCCAGTGCTTCGATACAACTCTCGCAGTGCTACTGCACGCTCTTTGCCCGGAGAACCACAAGAAGAAGGAGCTGGTCTCAGCTTTGATCCTGCCGTCAACTTGGCCGACCCCGCCGAGTCGCAGGTACCCCCAGGTCCCCACTCAGACATCATCTACAATCGTTCTGGGAACCCCATTGCTCGCAGCTCAGGCGAGCCACTTCGTCCTGAAGGTGAAGAAGTGGTTGGTCCTCTTGTACGCTCTACACGACAGGCCACAGAGACCACCGTGCAACCAGCAGGAGCAGACCCAGCGTCCAAAAGCCTAGAAATCAGCGAAACTTCCCATTCCCATTCCCTATCCCTCTCCGACTCCCAGTCCCAAGCCCAATCCGTGTCAAGCTCCCACCGCCGTAAAAAGATTGAATTTGGAGAATACGACCCAGCAGATGACCTCGTCTCGTTCGAATACGACCCATTCAAGCACGGCGAGGACCCCGCCCGAGATCGTACAGGCGAAACCACAGGTCCTGTCTACGTACCTCCTGTGCCTCTCACAGCAGAGGAACGAGCCGAACGCGCACGAGGCAAAAAGTTCTTGTACGAAGACGACGTTGCGGGTAATTTGGAGTTTGGACGAGAAAAGGAACGCCAGATGGTCCTTGATCGACATCTTCGTCCACTGCGAGAGATTCGGGCTGCCAGTGGGAGCGCCAGTCCTCATCGAAACCCTGAAGGACGATCCACACCCGTAGCAGGTCCTTCTCAGCCCAGCACTGCCGCTGCTGCTGCCGCGCGCCAACGGACGACTGGACCGACTATTGGTGCAAACCCCGAGAACCCGGTGCTCATCGACGACCCGCATACGCAGACTCCGTCTCCTGAACTGACATGGTCGCAAATGGAGGAGATTAGCAGACGCTTCATTCGTGAAGTCATCGTGCCTGACCGCCGACGACGTGCAGCTGCCACTGGATTGGAAGATGACGAGGAAGAGGGAGGACCCAGTAGTGGGCTGACACGCGAGGACAGTATGTACGGTATCTCGCTCGCCCAGCCGCCACCTTTCCCCCTCATTTATCACGAGAGTGACGAAGACGAGGTGGCGACTGCCCAGGGTACCCCTGCTGGTGGTGTCCCCAATTTGGGCGGAAACGTGCTTGTCCCCAATTCAAGTGGAAGTGCGCTTGGCGTTGAAGACGACAGCCCAGTCGGTGATGTCACCCGCGTCTCGTCCAAAGAAAAATCATCACAAGAGGAGATACGCATGGGTGGATGGCACAAGTACGTCGATGACGAACAGGAGCTGGATGAAGATATGGATTTTTTGTTCCCGCCTCGTCATTTGGAACCCACGTCCGAGACGGGCAAAGCATCCCATATCGCCAAGATGTTTGCGGGTGCAGCGGCGAAGAAGGCTACGGAGAAACGACTTGCTGCTACGATGGCGTCCCGTGCTGCTGAGGCATCTACGTCCAAGGGCAAAGGTCGTGCTTCTGGTCCTGGTAATGCCCCAGCTGGGCCCTCGGCTTCCCAGCCTAGCACTTCGTCTTTGGGCATTGCAGAGGGAGGCATGAGCTCTGCTTCGAAAGAGTTTCCACCTAACCAACAGGCTTTGATGAAAGGCCGTACTGCGCGTAGTGAATTCAGTTTTCTTGGTGAGCATATCCGTTTAACAGGACTTTGGATCTATGCTGATAATGATTGAACAGATTCTGCGGATCCTTCACAGGCTTCGAAAGCTGGCCCGACTCAAGCTAGCGCTGTGGCGGATACACGGCCTGCTCATATCAGTCGTTATCCTCAACCAGATGCAATGTCGATTTCCACAGAGGATTCCGTCATGCGTTCACAGCTGTTCTCCAGCAAGGTTGCGGCATACAACGCTGACCAGGCTGGGCTAAAGCCAGGAGATGAGGGTTACAGCGCTCCACCAGAGGACAACTATGCACGCTGGGCACGTAGCAACCGAGAGGGTGCCAGTCAAACCGGGAGTGTCGGTACCGTGGATACTGCCAAAGGAAAACAACCGCCCACCGATCCATTTGCTGGTGCCTATGTGCGGATGCCTGGAGCAAGAGGTCGACCATTGTCTGATGTAGAAGAGGAGACACGTGCACACGAGGTATCCCACGCCAGCGGATCTTCCGTTTCCATCGTTGCAGACAGTCAAGAGGAGTCTCCGCCTCTCTGGACGAATCCAGCCTCTGTGCGCGCTACCCCGAACTCTGCCGCCAAATCGTCAATGACTACGGACCCTAGACCTCGTCCTCCTGCAACTGCTACCACCACGACCCTCGTAGCAAGCTCGGAAGCTGGTCCAAGCCGTCCTCGGCCAGGTAGCCCAGCCAAAGCCAGCCGTCAACCCTTACCTCAAACACCTTCTGTGGTGGTAAAGCAGACAAAAGTAACTGCCACCACCACGACGGGACCGGTTTTGGCAGGAGGTACTGGACGATCCAGTGGATCATCAGAGAGTCTGGCATCTTTCGCCGGAGCAGTACGGCGGTCAAAAACGCCTGCAGAGGCCTCTTCTGTAGTCGCAGAAAGCAACTCGATCACGTCGGGATCGCTTATTCGGTCAATTGAAGTGGTCGATCCTTCTCCTGAACGCTCTGACGCCGAGGCACAAATCGAGGCGGATCTCATTCCCGAAACCCAATACACGCAAAGGACGTCGAGAGGTTCGTCTCCTGTCCTCGGCGTATTTTCTCCGGCCATTAAATTCAAGAGGATCGAGCGTCAAACCACAGTGTTGGTTCCAGCATCTGCCTCTCAAA
The DNA here is from genome assembly GCA_000827415.1 of Serendipita vermifera MAFF 305830. Lineage (NCBI taxonomy): Eukaryota > Fungi > Basidiomycota > Agaricomycetes > Sebacinales > Serendipitaceae > Serendipita > Serendipita vermifera. The sequence continues at coordinate 82,400 of KN824315.1, read as the reverse complement.
GCTCTCAGAGATTCTTTCGCGAACCATCGAAATTGACGCCGACGAGTTCTATCGCTAGGAGCACCGATAATGAGGAGGGAGCCAAGGCGAATACTGGCGAGCAAAGCAGTTCGTCTGACTCTCATCAGCGTATCCAACAAGATGCCTCATTTGCGACCAGTGACACTGGTACTCAGGTCGTTGGGGCTGCCGAGACGACAACATCCTCTGTGGTTATTCAGTCGTTTGAGCTTCCGGATCCACCACCGCCTGCTGTTCGACCAGAGGACGAAAAGGCTGCCGAAGAAAAGCAACAGGAGCAGACTGCAACTACTTCCCGCAAAGGAGGCAAAAAGGTGCCCGAAAAGGGACGGAAAGTTCCTGACGTGCCTCCTCCTCTTCCACAGCCGTCTGAGCCTACCCGCCGCACGCGATCTGTGGCAAACCGTCGGAAAAGTCCTGCGGCATCTCGTCGCCC
>KN824315.1:19614-51293 GCA_000827415.1 Serendipita vermifera MAFF 305830 | reverse complement strand
AAGAAACTACTCCGGTTACTATCTCAGTTCCATTGGAATGATTTTCCGCTGGAGCTAGTGACAATTGGTGCCAAATACGAATTCTCACAACATGAGGACATAGGATTTCCTCACGGAGACGATTTCCATATTGGAAAACAGCTGCTGGAAGATATATTTCTCCGTAATGGAGAATGGGAAACTATGAATCTCGACATAATGAATCTCTCTCTTCAAAATTATTCGCTCGTGTCGGTAACACGGGGCATAGAGACGCTATTACTCCGAATGCACCCTCTGGTGCATGAATGGGTGCGGATATTTATCCCAGGGAGCGAAGTCAACGGCTATCAATCCGCTGCTGTTCTCCTTCTTGCTCTCGATGCCCGCACGAAGCGAACAGCTGCTACACAATACTTGGCTGGCCATGTCACCCATATGTTCCCTCAGTGGAAGGACCTGAATTTGAACAATAAAGCCGCATTCAGGTCAATTCTCTATGAAAATGGAGTATATCAAGGCGCGGTGGACCTGCAGGAGTTGAGACGAAACCCCGATACGACCACTCGGATTTTATCAAATTCTTTATGGTAATTAGGACGCACATATTATAGTCTAGGAAGGCTGAACGAGGCCGAGGCTGTTGAAAAAGAGGTGTTGAAGTGTCAGGACCATGGAAGGTACTGAGGACGACGTGGCAGTGCCGACGAGGGAGACGAGCGCATAGGGGGTTTGCGTAGGCTAGAGGGAAGGTGAGGGGAACATCGCGAGGGACGAACGATGTGAGCTGAACTAAGATCACGCGTAAGAGGGAAAAATGGGGGCAGGTCCTAGGTGATTTTCTCGCTAACGAACTAGCAAGGATTACAGGGGGCTTATATAGGGACGAAGCCGAGGACGGACCGAGACGGAGACAGGGGAAATGATAGGGGGAAGGCGGCGATGGCGTTATCGGATCGGTTCGTGACATGAAGTTCAACAGGGAGAATCTGGGAGAGAGGCATCTCGACACCGTAGACGCATTGAACAATCTAGCAATTACGTACCAGGACTTAGGGAGGCCGAAGGAAGCCGAGGCGCTTCAACAGGATGTCCTGAAGCTCAGGAAAGAGATGCTGGGAGAACGGCATTTTGACACCATAGATGCGTTGAACAATTTGGCCCTTACATATCAAGATTTAGGGAGGTTTGAAGAAGCCGAGGCGCTTCAAGAGGACGTCCTGAAGCTCAGGAAAGAGATGCTAGGAGAGCGGCATCTCGACACTATCTATGCGTCGAGCAATCTTGCCCTTACTTATCGGGATTTAGGAAGACTGAAGGAAGCCGAAGCGCTTCAACAAGATGTCCTGAAGCTCAAGAAAGAGATGCTGGGAGAGCGACATCCCGATGCCCTCACTGCGTTGAGCAATCTCGCTCTCACGTACCGAGATTTAGGGAAGCTGAACGAAGCCGAGGTACTCGCCACCGAAGTCCTGCGTCTTCGAGTGGAGCTCCTTGGAGATAAGCATCCAGATACCCTTATTGCTTCCTATCAACTTGCTGCAGTCTATTACGAGCAGAGACGCCTCGATGAAGCTGAAGCAAGACTGCTCGATACGCTCGATTCCATGCAAAAGGTACTGGGAGCCGAGCATCATAAAACTACCGCAACGATGCTTCTCCTGTCCAAAGTCTATTGTTCTCTTCATAGAACTAAGGCTGCTCGCAAGCTACTCGCCGCAGCCGAACCCATTATCTCCGAAACATTGGGCAATGCTCATCCTCAATACCTAGAATACCAGGAAATCTCATCGAAACTGCATAATTTCAGTCCTGCATTAGATGAAACCCCGCCTCCCCACATTCCAGGATCATCCTCTTCTCTTCAAACGCCTTTGAATTGCGCACCAAGTGCCGATGAAAGAAGCTCTCAGAGTTGGCTTCTCACCACTGAAACTATTGTTCTGATGATTTCATTTACTTCAGTATTGGGGATTACGTTGTACATGTATCAGCGACGGCAAGTGTAATGTACTTAGCTTAGTTGTTTTATCTGTGTGCAAATGAAGAGGTCATAGACATCACATCACCATCACCGGGACGATTGAGTTCCATCATAGGATAGGCATTCCGGCGTCTAAATGTCTATCTCGGGCATACCACTATCTGTCGGGGCCGGAAACATTCCCAGCATCTTATAAAACACCATCAGATATCAGACGTATGCATGCAATTGAATGGCCGCTGTGCTGGCATCCAGCCACCAGCCTGGGCAGTTCGGATGACACGATCTGTGCCTCATATAATCGGATAAGTAGGAAGCTCTGTAGATATATTAAGTGAAGATTCAGCTCGAAGGCTCCCAGTTTTACAATCTTACCTCGCTTTCGATGGCGCATGCACAGCTAACTTCAGTCGTAACCCCCAGTTATGCCATTGATTCTCCTGTGGAGAAGAGTTGTGCCACTTCTCACCAGCAACATATTGTGATCGACGTTTGCTTGGAAGAGACTGTCAATGAGACGAAGGAGGAGAAGCAGCTCCGTTACTTGGCCCATAATTGTCCGTAATATTCCGTAAATTAGTTTGACACTAACACTCAGAGGCTTTATTAGTCGTTCTGCCCCACGTAGTCAAGCATAGATTAGAAGCAGACGTGAAGCAGGCAAACGGTCTTGCGATCACGGTATGATACCTGCCTTCAATCATATGCCATTCACTTATTGAATCCCTCATTAAATATAGACTGCTCTCTTCGCTGGAGCTCTTGTCTCTCTCGCTCAGTTAGTGGCTACGAATGAGACGTCGTCTCCAACCTGGGAGGCCCTTCGCTTCTTCATCTACGGAGCAATCGCTGTGAACCTTTCCGGGACGACTTTAGCCTTGATCATTATCAAGATGTGTACGGATATTCCGTGCATCGCTCTGGAACGTGTGTTAGACCAACCGTCGTCCTGGCCGGCTCGCTGTGCACGTGGAGAGCCCTTGCCACTGAAGCTACTGAGGGACCCGGTACAAATGCTCGTGCAATTTGGTATGTCGAGGCACTATAACGCCTTGGATTGGGGAGCAGGCATTTGGGTAATCATTGGATATATCAACACGTTCTCAGCCATGACGTTATGGGTGTGGTTAACGCAGACACCGGCGGTGGCAGTAGTGTTGATGGTGATCATTGTGCCGGCGTTTCTGGGGACTCTAGCACTTGTAGGGATCTTGGACCTGGTGTAGTGCTAGACTGTGACTATTTGTGCGAGTATATGTATTTCCCAAATCATAGAAATAAAGAAAACACTTTCAAGGACAACATAAGGTGAATAGCACAAATATTGGTGGCAAGAGGTGCCTAATCTACGACTGCGTCATTTTATTGGTAAGGATATCCTAATTTGCCTCTTCAAATGACATCTCCACCTTTCACCTGCAGGTGGTGACCGTCAGCAAACCTGGGCACCGATAGGCCATTAGTGGGACGCCCGCGCTATATCACTAAAGACATAAGCAAAATAGACACAAAGAATCAATTAAAAAACGGAAGCCGGAATATTGATTGCGATCCGACTCGTCGTCCAACCAACGGGAGCTAATAGGAAAAGGATCAATTTCGTCACCGAGCCTAAACAGGCCATTCTTTCCCCCTTCTCGGTAAATTTTTGAGCCATGATAGCCAATCAGAATGATGATTATGGGGATGCACTGGGATGGATCGACGTCAACAATGACACAAGTACATGCACAACCGAGGACGCCGGCTCCACCTCAAACCGTATAAAAGGTCTCCAGTTTGACCTCACCATATCTTTACTACTTCAAACAACCAAAAATCTCTCAAAATATGAATGCGGCAGCAAACACTCTCGAACATATCATGCGCAAAGGCGAAGGTCAAGCGCACGTCGCCACAGACGTCGCAAACCCTGCCGCCAATCCCGAAAAGTATGCCGACCCGAGTGGAGAGAAAATGAGGGCCCTGGCTTGGCAAGGAGCAAACGATGTTCAAATGGGTACGTAACCCATTGCGGAAACGACATTTCTTGTGTACTCACCGGGCGTTGTTTTAGTGGATTCACTAAAGCCAAGGATCATCAACGACCATGACGTCGTTGTGAAGGTGACGGGATCGACAATCTGCGGCAGTGACCTTCACCTTTACCATGGAGCCATCCTTCAAATGAAAAAGGGCGATATCCTCGGCCACGAATTCTGCGGAAAGGTGGATTCAGTCGGACCGGCAGTAACCAATTTGAAACCTGGGGATCGTGTCGTCGCGTCTTTCCAGATCGCCTGTGGTGAATGTTACTATTGCAAGCAGAAGCTTTCGTCCCAGTGCGAGCGAACCAACAGCGACGAGCTCCAGAACTACCTCTACGGCCATCGCACCGCAGGTGTTTTGGGCTACTCCCACTTGACTGGTGGCTTCGCTGGTGGTCAGGCCGAGTACGTCCGGATGCCTTATGGCAATGCCAGCCTTCTCAAGCTACCAGACGATGTTCCAGACGAGAAAGGTGAGTATGCACCGCGTCTCATTATATCTTACTGACTTATCGCTTCTATTAGGTCTATACTTGTCTGACGTACTTTGCACTTCTTATCACTGCGTTACCGACACTGGCGTCCAAAAGGGCGAAACTGTGGCCATTTGGGGAATGGGTCCCGTTGGCCTCATGTGCGCCTACTTTGCCTTCAAGAAGGGTGCCTCTCGTGTCATCGGTATCGACAACAACTGGCGTCTAGACTGGTGCAAGGCGAAGCTTCCCAAACTCGAGACTCTGGACTACTCCAAGATCCCTTCTGGATCCAGCGTCCCGACGGAGTTGCGCAAGATGGTCGACAAGGGCGTTGATCGCGCACTAGAGTGCGCTGCTGGAGAGTACGCGAAGGGCATCGGCCACAAGATTGAGATGAGACTGGGTCTCGAGAACGACACGAGCGAAACCCTAAACGAAATGATCCTCAGCGTGAAAAAGTTTGGCACAATCGGCATCACTGGCGTATATTCTGGCTGTACGTCTCCTTCTCCATGTCTCTCTCTAGTCGTCGTTGAACTAACTTTCTCTCGCTTTAGATACCAATCATTTCAACATTGGTGCTGTCATGGAACTCGGAATCCGGATCATCGGCAATGGTCAGGCCCCAGTGTTCAAGTATTGGGAGGAGTTGCTTCATCAGATCCAAACTGGTGAAATTGACCCGACCATTATGCTCAGCCATCGAATCGACCTCGAGGACGTTGCCAAAGCATACCGCATCTTCGACGCGAAACAGGAGCAGATGATGAAAGTCTTTATTCAAACAAAGTTTAGTGCCCCGCCTGCCCCAGGCACACCCCAGCTCACCAGGTTCTGAGTACGAGCGTGTACAGATATCAGTGTATATTAGCGCAAAGAAGTAACAAATGTCACAGTGTTTCTACCTACAGGCCTCTGAACGTCAAACCTATTGGCGAGCTAATCAAAGAGCTGGAAATGGTTTCCTAACCATAAACACTTCATTAGTTTTACAATGCGGCGAGGCGAATTCATAGACGGGGTCCGACATGTTCAAGAAACCGGATGTTTACTAAGGTGCATGCCGGTTCGGACGTTTTGACGCTGGAGGGTGAATCAGGGGTAGGTGGCGCTTATTGACAATGAGTGATATTGAGGCAAATTTGCACCAAGAAACTGGGTTTATTCCAAAAAAAGCATGCTCTAAGCAAGATAAAAAGCTACATATTGGCGCTATATCGTATAAGCTATATTGCCAGCCAAGCGCTGGAATGTTGGAAGGGTGCACCGCTAAGCGCGCATCGCCACGTTAGTGGCTTATTTCTATTATTATATCGAGTCCATACGGGTCGTCTTCCAATCATTGAGAACTCGGTAAAGCAATCTGATAGCTTTATTACGGGCCTTCGGCCTTTTGCTTGTCTCCGTTCCTTGACTCGTTGTACACGTGGAGTTATCAGCCGGTTTTCGCTGATTAATTTCTATAGGTGGCTTGACCGTCTCACGAATAACCGGCGAGGCGGGTTTGCCGGATGAGTTGGGGGTTTGACTGGGACTGTGGAAAATCGGAAAATCGGAAAGAGGACGGGGTTTGCGTAGTAAGCGACGCGGTCTAGTGTGCATATGGCCGCTCTGTGTAGGTGTAGCTGAACTGTAACGGGCAGACTCCATTTCGGGAGGGGTATGAATGGCGTCGTGGAGGGTGGAGTCACTGGGATGAAATGACTCTGCTGATGGCATACAAGTGGGGAGCGAGAATACTCGTGTACGACGAGGCAATATCGCTCTCTGGCATGAATCTGATACTGTTACAGATGAAATATCGACAGGAGTTTCTGGGTTTGGTAGGACTGAGGGAAAGGGGATGGACGACATCTGACCTTGACCCGTTCCACTTTCAGTCTCAGATCTGTTAAAGGTGGGACGGAGTTCAGGCGCGAGGTGTATCCTTGGTCGAAGGGATAGGGATTCGAGGATAGTGAGAGGCTTTGAACGTGCTTGTGTGGGAGTCGAATTAGCGGCATCCGATTTCTTAGAAGGCTGGCCTTCTATCGGGCCTGGGGTCTCTTCTAGATGACCCTCGCTGACTTCAACCACGTTTTCTTGATCGAGGGTGGAGCGGTAGGAACTATGTGAATCCAACCATCCGCCCCCAAAGGTTCCACTCGAACCGCGAGAGGCGCAGGAGAGGGTCCGCATATTGCCGTAGCTTTGGCTACGGCGGTGATGTCGTCCACTGAGAATACTGGTACTTCTTTTGGGTGCTCCAATCATAGTTATATCGGTAGACGCAGTTGTCCTAGAGCACCAGGACGTGCGTGACATTGGACGGGGAGGAAGTGCCGACAAATCCGGCGGTGAATCGACAACGTTGCGATTTGAAGTCGCATTATCTGGATTTTTCCACTTTACGTTGATGCGAGAAACAGAATCACCTGAGTCAGGGGGCGGTGGCTCTGACAGGCGTGGAAGTGGCCCATCGGGTGACAGGCTCCGTTTAATTGCACGGAATGGAAGATGGTACTGTAGAGTAGGAGCAGATTTGCCTCGCTTGCGTTCGTGCGAATCCGTCAATATCGGTGTTTGTGGAGGAGTGGGAAGACCCTGAAAACGTGACTAGAAAAGGAGTAAGAGCTCATGGTCATCCCAGCAATGATGGTGCAACTTACAGGCTGCAAAAATGCGCCGGGTGCACCGTCAACAGAGACCCAAGATGGCGAATGTTGAATGACTCTTGCGTGTCGAGAGACAACTCCTGTGGGAGAGGAATCCTGAACATCTCTACAGTTCGAAGAATGGGTTCGGCTCCTCAAGCCTCTTGCGCGTTCGACCAGAATTAGGGGTCGTAACTGCGGTTTTTTATTACCATCCATTGAAACAAGGGATGTTACTTGACCAAAGGCTATGGTAGAGTGAAGCAAGGTGCATCCAGCTCCTCTACGAATTCATGTCGTTGCACCTCAACCAGATATAGGATAAGCGCGACATTTGAGTGCTTTATTGTTTGGCGAGAAATTGGCAGGAGGAATGGTCACGTCCGGTGAATCATTCCAAGGCGCCAATGTTGGTTCCAATGAGGAAGACTCATCCAGTAATAACTGAGGACAAGCAATACAATACGGTATCTGGGCCTTCCGGACGATCTTCACATGGAGTCCCGTCACCTTCCACGTATTACAAGCGCCTTTGTCATGACAAAAGAATCAAAGATGATTCTTATTCTTTGCCTATTAGCAATCGAATGTTGACTGCTGCTTTTGGCGGTGTTGGATGGTTTATAGCCATCGATATTGAGGGTCACTGCCACCACCTATCACCATCCCTTTGAACCTACCAAATCCGACAATTTCCGTATCACTAGTTCTTTCGTCACGTGTAATGCGCAAATGAACCTCCATCTACGACGAATATTGAACCATTTGTTAACTCATGGCAACGTCTTACCGGACAGTGAAGAACACCGAAAAGCGCCAATCAACGACTTGCTTTTATGATTGAAAATTGCTAAGGATGACGTCCGCAATTGTTTAGGAATAAGCTCCGTAATCGTCGACTCCGGACAACCGCTCTTCAACCGGAAAATGTCTGTACGGCGGCTGACTAGTGGCCTACATCACGGACTTAAACTTTGTTTTCTATTATACTCATAGTTCTTCTCTCTAGAGATTACTGATCGCAATTTGGTTGGCTGGGCGGTGCGCCTGTTTTCGCACAGCATCTCAACCCTCCCAATCGGCGTCGCGATAATAACGCGTTTGTTTGAATGCTCTCGTGCGCGTATATTTTCTATAGATTACTTTGCCCGCAAGCCCTCACAACGCCGCAAGGGGCCCGCATCGCCGATCAATAGAAACAAAAGTACATCTCGGAAATTAAGCTGAAATCTCCAGGCGCTGCTGCTATTACCTAGTCTTACGCGGCTTCATACGGGTACTTATTTACCTAGAGCAGAGTTCCAGATTCGTCATATTCGTGTTTCCTCCCTGACTGAACCATATCGCTAGTACCGCGCGCAACGATCTAGAACAAGGGGTAAACAGGGGCTTATAAAGGGGTGGTGTCTCGGCTCCGGAGAGGATTTTTCATCACAATCTTTCTGTCTCTTTCTCACGTTTGATCGACATGACGCTTATGCCCAAAGAAGAGAAGCCAAAGTCCCGTCGCGGTACGGGTGCATCGTGCAGGTAAGCACTTCCAGTCTATACTCAACTATGTCTTACACGATTACCAGGGAATGTCGCAGGTGAGTCTCTCACCTGAGTGGGTGTGGAAATTCGAGTCTTACTTTACATCTCTAGACTCAAGGTTAGATGCGACCGGTACGTCTTTGTAGATGAAACGTTTCTACTCCTCCTCACAACTTTCTAGGGAAGTCCCATGTGGAAGCTGCGTAAGACGGGGCTGTTCAGGTGAGCGTCTCGTCGAGTTGGTGGATGACTCGCTCAACGACCCATAGGTATCTGCCCCGATGGCCAGCTTTCTGCTATCAAGAGCGCTCGATATGTTCTCGCATCAACCGAGGAGCTTCATCAACGTATTCAAACACTTACTTTCCGCGTTCACGAACTGGAGCATGCTCTCGAGATGACCTATGATTCACTCGTTCAGACTCAGAGCTCTCCTGAATCTGGATCGAGCAGCGCTAGAGGAGTTGGAGGAATGCCTGCCGTTCACCCCATGTTGGAACCCATTCGGAAGAAGATTGCCAAGGACCCGAGAGAACCGGATAGCGACGAAGAGGAAGGTCTCACTGGAAGCCCAACGCGCCCAGGAATGGCAATGAGTGAATCTGGAAATGGAATGGAATTTGGGACTTATGACGCGGCGCTTGAGGTATGCACCACTTTTCTTGTTAGGCGCCATGACACATGCTTACTCATCAAACAGGACGTTCTTTCAAATGTGAGCATTAGAGTCGTAAACGCAAGAATACTCTATAACAACACACTTCCAGATGCACACCAATGACCCTTCTTCCCCAACATTACGACCTGGCGCAGTTTCTCAGAATGTCTCCCAATTTGCATATAATGCCCTACCGTCCAAAGAAGAGGCCTGGGCCCTCATTGATGCCTATTACGAACATGCTGTATGTGACGAACTCCTTCGCGATTACATGAAGTAGCCTAACATTTTTTATAGATTATTCTGTTCGTTTCCCTGCCAGTTCTCGAAGCGCAGCTGACCTTTCTCCCCAGTCATCAACCGATTCCACGAGCTCGAGCATTATCTACTATTGTCGTCCCCGCGTATTCTCAAGATCTTACTTCTCTCTCCGCATTTGATCTCAGCTCTCTTTATTCTCTTTTGGCACTCGGAGCATTCCATGACTTGAAGAGGACAGCGTCTCTGGCAGACGCTGCACGGTGGCTCTCTATATCTCAGGCATTACTTCTCTCCCAGGTATCGGCTTTGGACTCGGGTATGGCTTCCATTGAGGCTCTCATGCTCTTGGCTCTCGCGCTCCTGTCAACGCAGCAGGTCGACGCTGTTAAGGCGTATCATGTAGTTGCAGCAGCCATGAAATGTGCCCAGTTGGTGAGCCTTTTTTTGGACTGTTTGATGGACTGTTCTAACTTTGAAACAGAGTGGACTGCGTACGCTTCTTTTGCTACGAGAAATGTCTCCAAACTTATGATTTTTATCCAGACAAAGATTCGGACGAAGGAATGTCATCTCCTGCTGAGGCAGCTCGCCGTCGCCATGTCTTTTGGGAGGTAAGGTTCTCTACGTCTAGTTCCTATATAACTGCTAACACATGATACAGCTCTGGAGTTTGGATTCTGCGCTGGTATGAAGCGATTCGATGCCAAAATCCATTACCTTTGACACTGACGAAACATAGGCCCTCGAGTTTGATCGCCCTCCCACAATGCTCAAGGCTTTCATTCAGTTCGAGCTTCCCACGAGCTCACCTGGAGCTCATGACCACGACCTACTTTGTAAGTTTTTGTACTCTATGCCGACGACTTGCCCTGAACTATGTCCAAAGTCTTGCGGTGGAAGTACAACCTCAGTGCTGTATCGCAAGAAATCCTCACCCTGGGACTTCTTCCCTCCTCGACCAGTGCCCCATACGCATCGGTCATGGTTCTCGACTCCAAAATTCGCGCAGCCAGGCCTGCCAGTCTCCCACACGAAATCGAGTCGCATGCCGTGCAGGGAGGAGTCGACGTTGAGGCCCTCGATATTGTCCGATCCATCGTTATGAATGGTCTTTCTCAAACTGTTCTCCTTCATTTGCATCGGCCTTACTTCGCGTATGCTATACTGCGGGACGAAACCAACCCCATGTCCGGACGCATGTCTCCTTCCGTACTGGCTTGGTGAGACCTCAAAATTTCACTTCTGATTGTTCCGCGATCTAATCATTCATACTACTAGTTACAATGGGGCTATTGGGATCTTAAGCAGTGCCGCTCAACTTATGGACGAGCGCCCCGGCTTGCTATCACGTTTGGGTGGCCTTTGGCCAAGTTATATCATCTCGACGGTAAGACATTCCCACATAATCATAGATAACCGTCGACTAAGCCACTCTCAGATCGTTCTTTATGCGATTGCATTGCTGATGCCTTATTGGCCCAACTCATCAGAGGCAGTAAAGGCTGCTGACAAAGCCATCAAAGAGATTTTTGAAGGCTCTGCAGTGGACTGTGTTAAGGCACAGCAAGCCATGGTGAGCCAGCCGAGTCAACGAAACAGGACCAACAACTGATCAAATGCCGTCGAATAGCCGACGCTTCTCAGGCTCCAGTCGCTCGCACACAACACGATGCAGCGCCATGCACAAGGTCTCTGGGTGCATCCAAGCCACCGAGAATCGCCTATCTCTTTGCCACGAAACATTACGCCACCGCAAAACCAGGCCTCTGGAGCCCTCTCAGGATTTGTACCAGCGTTCCCGAATGCTGCGTCCCCGGTTAACGGCAGCTTCCTTGGTGCAATGAATCTCGGCTTACTCGACGCGGGATCTCTCAACCCTGGCGTCAGACAGATCCCTGCACTACCGGCTTCTAATCATGTACGTTCTCATTAGGTCTCCCCTCTGAGTGTTTTGCTTACCTCACATTGCTTGTTCATTAGGCATCCTCCTCTCATCTTTCCTCCGTCCAAACTCCTCAGCTCTTGTCGTTCTCGGTCCCGAGTAGCGCGGAAGAAGCCAATCGATCGTTTAATTCACCTACGACTTGGGACTCGGTCATGCTTGGCATCCAAACATCGACCGCTGGGCCTGCAGGACTGACGAACCTTGGACCATCGGATGGGCCCACCTTCCCACCAGCGAAAGTGTTGAAGATGGCCTGGCCGAGCCTCCTCAAGAAGTTGGGAGTACTCAATTAATTCTCTATCTTGCTATCGTCTAATGGAATGCTACCAACTTTTGGACGTTTGACTCGAATCTTTAAAGGACGTTATTCTTGCTACTTTATCGTTTCTTTTTCACGAATTTCTCTCTCAACCCCCTGCCTCATGGACTCGCAGCTTTGATGATTTACGTTTTATTCGGTTTTCTACATAGTTGATTAAATACACAGCGGTTTAGTGTTTCGTCGTTTGCTTTGACCCCTGCCTCAAACAATGACATCTCATAATCTGCCACATCCATCACCACATTTACAAAGAGGTGTTCTCACGTCTGCTGACGACATTTAGGATCTTCATCCTCGGATCATCCACGTGCAAAAGAATTGATTGCTGCCAACTTGCAGGAGGAAAAGTTGGAATTGCTACTTGCTGAGTGGCTGGGTTCTATGTCTTTCAAGATTATCGCCCGTTTAGGATAGTATCAGGTCCTACGGATCAGCGTTAAAGGCATAGGTGTTTCATGTGATTGGAGTCTGCCCCCCTCCTCACGGTACCTGTGGCTTTCGAGAACGGAACGTCCTCATCACGTTGACCCCCGATCCCAATGGAGTCCGCCAATCAAACACGCAAAACACGCCAGACCGACTCGTTGAACGTTTCCTCACGACTGTGCATGTGGACCTGAGCTTCCCGCAGCTCAATTACATTCTTGGCTGCCCAATTCTTTTCAGAAGGACGCGTATTACCGCGGCGTTGGCTCGGTTAATTTCGCATAAATACCCTCCAGTAACATTTCATATAGGTTTTTAGCTTGACCTTCCCCCAGAATCCTTGCGGATTGGTTGGCTTCTGTTCAACAAGAGCCTGATCGTCTGGTGAAGAACCTTCTCGTGGTAAATGGAGATAGTAGAACATAGCTCCATGCTCAAGATGAAAACGACATCGGAATGCGGCTAGGGCAGTGCTTGTGTCCAGTTATCGTCCAACGGCAAGTGATTCTGACCTCTGCATAAGAAGCCTGGAACTGGCCAGTTTCATACCCACCCGATGTCCAAAAGTTAGACTATAAAGTTCCGACTGACCAGCGGGCTATTGTCAACCAAGGACATGGCTCTGTAGAAAACAACCAATGGCATCCACAGAAGACTTGTATTCCTTCCTCGAAGACATCCACTCAAACTACGGAGACACTCTGGTTTTCTGAAGCAACATCTACACTCAATTCCAATATAAGGAGCAGCCGCGACGGTGAGCACAAGAAGGAAGGCAGTTTATTGGGATCGTTTTCCGCAGAATGGATCACACTACAGTTCTTTCGATTTTCTTTGAAAAAGAAAGAGACGGCAAATAGCGGGCTTTCGTGATGTAAAGGTTCAAGATCGCCGGGTGGCGTCGTCTCGCTAAGGCTCTCGGGCGCAGTAGATTATTTGCATTCAAGATTGAGTTGCCCCCCTCTGTACCAGCAATCAGATACTATCAATCGCCTATCAAGTTCTCTGGCCAATTAGCAGGCCGATTCGGGGTGTAAGTTACATATACCCGAAGCTGCCAGCACTCGACTGCGCAGTATATCCTCTTTGGTCCATCTGCTTTTTGTTCTGTATCACCTGGATGGAACCAATTCCCTCTCAGCCCATCTGTGCGCCTCGACGAAGTGCAAAGATGTATTCTGCACCGTACTCTGTGGCTGAAGCCAAGGAGCGCGTACTCCATATGATTTTCTTAGAGGCCATCAAGCAACTATTACGCCGACCAGAAGAAGACGACCTCGTCAATAATGTGAAGCTTCTCACAGATGACTGTGAGCTAGCAGCGCAGGTGGAGCAAACCCGAGTAAATTTACGAGGTGTATGCCGGTTGTGGCGCAGCGCATTCGAAACGCTGAAGGATCCTTTTCTTATTCTACACAATTCCATGGATTTTACTCCTTCTGCTATGCGAGTGCAAGTTCCCAGTGGTTGTGACTGTGATCTGCCCGGGTGCCATCTGAACAGACCGCCGCCTCTATTGGACAGCGATCAAATTGGCCGCCAATCGCTAGAGGCATTCCTCAACCCCTCTATTTCCTCCCAAAGTACAGTTTATCTCATCAGACACCAACCACGCATCTGGCTCCTCGCGATTGCTGCTGACCTTACCGTCGGCGGCGATTCATTTTCTCTCCGTATGCTATCGAGATGGTGTCAAAATCTCACTCATCTCAGTCTCTCAGAATTTGCCTTACAGGCGAACGATCCACATCAGATTCTCGATCTTCCAATGCTAAATACTTTGACACTCAATTTCCATTGCCTCGGCTGGTCAGTTTCATCTGATCTACCAACATTACCCCATCCTTCAGTTCAGAACTGGAACCTACCTCAATTACGAAACCTCAGTCTAAAAGGCTGGGTTCCTGGCCCAGACGAGGATTTTTTCGGATGCGTTCATCAAATACTCTCTCATGTAGGCCCGACCTTACATGGCCTATTCTATAACCTATGGTTTCGTTCGTCGACGGGGGACGCTATACATTCGCTCCCGGGGGCGCTTTGGGACTGGTGCCCACACCTCCGAACCATTCAGTCATCACTCAAGGTCTTCTTTGATGGCCCTGAGCCTCTGGATCGAGATATCATATTGATCCCCGTCTTCCTTGGGGATCTCAAGACGACGCTCACAGCTCCCTACCTCGTGGGTCAAGTTTGGCCACGAGAGGTATACGAAAAAATCCAAACGACCAACTGGCCAATTGAACGGGTTCGCATCCCTACTACATGGTCCACATTCCATCGAAAGCTGTGTACAATTTATGACCAGCGTGAGATCTGCGTCGAAGAACGAGGAAAGGATCCCAACGTCGGCTTTTGGCCCACATATTTTTGGCGAATATTTCGTCTCATCCTTTCAAAGGGTTATGTCCTAGAAGACAGATACGGTGTAGCAATCAATTCAGAGGAAAGGGAGGCACGAGACGCATTTTGTTGGTTGCAATGGTTCGATGAATGGATACTGGTCGATGAGGCCGGTGAATGGTAATGTGGATACCCTTTTAAGACCTACAATAAACATGTAAGCTCATAGCTACGCCCCGTACAATGCACATCACCACTTTTACGTATACGTCAGCCTACTTAGTATATACCAGGGCACTGGGTGGGGCACTTCTGTGGCGCCTCGAATCGTGAATCGCTGGGCTTGATTGGCCGGTAATTGAGAATGATGTGAACGGCAATTAGATTCCCGTAACCGAGGTTTTCTGCATTATCAATGGGTTGTACGCCTATTCACTGGTGCTTGATCCCTCTACTATTCTCTACAGGTGCAAGACCATGGCGCGTGCTGTTTGTTCAACCTTAGGAATAAACCCTCAGCTCTATAAACTTAAGATTCTATTTCTCCGTTACGCAAAGATGGTTATTTGAACTATTGCGATCGTTAATAAATGACGGTGATTTGGATTACGGCTCACATCAGTGCGCGGTCGAAGAAGAGCATTTGATTCTGCGTTCTATCATATGAAGGAAGTCCGACTTAACGGTGGAAGAGTACTTGGTCGCACATCATCGACTTCCCTAGTACTTATGGCAGAAACTGCAATACAATACCTCACTTGCAAAAGAGGCTGGTTTCTCATAGCCCATGACCATAGTCCTAGGTATGTAAGGAATACGACGAGGGAGTGAGATTTGGGATTTTGACGCATTGCTTTCTAGAGTCCAGACACGTACGGGATGTGCGCATGCTTAAGCATGTAATGCACGGAAGATATCGAAGATTCTGCTGCTCTTTGTCCTATTCATCTTGAACCCGCATTCTAATGGTGGAGAAATCCATGTTGGCCAATTAAATTTTACCAAGGAGGACCATTTCACACGGCAGCCGCCGGATACGGAGAAAGCAATGACATGATGGTCGTAAGTGGAAGGTCAGATACAATCTACGCTACTGAGGGCCCTCAAAAGGTGAGGAGAGTGACTCTCTATGCTGGCATTAAACTCCCCACTAGAGAATGTACAGCCGGCGCGGCGTTGGTTTTTTTTTTTTTTTTGAATCCAATCTTTATGTGCTCTACCTAAGGTAACGTTGCACAATCTGTTGCTAGCTACTAAGACCGCGTCCAAACCGCTTGCTGCATTCACAAGTCCTGCTCCGGGCGTGTTCGAGACGCGGTCCGCCTGTCCTCTCCCTGCTTTGCTCGCTGCCCGCAAAAGGTTTCGTCTCCAGAGCCGTTTCCGACAAGTTTGGTTTTTGGGGCTTTTGGCTGAGCTACGTGTTGATGTTCGTCTTTCGTTTCCGAGGAGCGATCCTCGGGTCGCAGGTATTCTTCATTCGTAAGACCATCTCCTATTCCCCGTTCCCGTTCCCGTCTCCCGCCTCTTCCTCTTCCTCTTCTGCCTCTTCCCATTCATCTCCCGTGCGGCGTTGGTTAATCCTCGCCCAGTACGATGTAGGATCACGTCCGAAGATTTCGAATCGCGAGAGTCACCACATAACGTTGATAACTGGGTTTACGGTGCTGACGAGTCTTGGATCCTCAGACGGGCCTACCTGCTATTTGGCGGAAGGATGACCCGACTGGACCTCCTGAAGAAGCTAGAAGTCCTCAATTGATTCTCTGCTTGGTCTCTACTTGGGTCTCGTACAATGAGCTACTACCAACTTTTGGACTATCCGACCCAAAATTTTAAAGGACCTTATTCTTGTTTCTTTGTCGCTACTTTTTACCAACTTGCCTTCCATCTCCTACCTCATGGACTCACTACCTTGATGATTTACGTTTTGTTTGTCCCTTTATATCATTGACAATCAGAAAAAGTTTGATCATTTTGGCTTTTGCTTCAAAACTTACTTCAAACAATGGCACCGCAGAATCTGCCACTTCTATCACCACTTCTACAAGAGCTGTGCTCTCATCTGCTCCCCATAAATAGTGGATATATCTTCGAAATGTTCACTTACGAGTGAATTTACTGTAGCCGGACCTCATGAAGAAAAGTTGGAGCTGGCTGCTCGGTGAGTGGTTGGGTTCTGCATCTTTCAAGAATTTAGTGTGTTTATAGTGGCATCAGATCCTGTAGATCTTCATTGAACGCCAAGGAACTCCAGGCGGTTGGAGTCTGCCCTAGTCCCTGTCGTACCTGTGCCTCAGAAAACGGAACGTCCTCGTAACTTTGACCCCAACTTCCTTGGGGTCTGCCAACCAGGATGTAAGACAAATAAGAGCGACTCGATGAACACTTACTCACTCCCATGCACGTGTGCCTGCGTTTCCAGTAGCTGTTCTTGCCACTTTTTCCTGAAAGTCGCGTATCCCTGCCACGTTGGCTCATACAACTTCGCATAAATGCTGTCAATAGCATTTTTGGATGGATATTCATCGAGTTCCTCCTAGAAAACAATCGCGGATTGATTGGCCCCGGTTCCACAGTCGCCGAAGGAATCCCTAAACCGATATCTGGACCAAAACATCACCTTAGTCATATTTTAGTTCCGGGTTCGGAGAGGTAGACATCAGCCTCAAGTAGGGAGTTGGCTTACCATCAAAAGCACCGGATCCTAGCGGGTGGGTGATAAAGTCCGAAGCCCGATGGATCCATACTAACCTCACTTCATCAGCTGGACCGCATAGCTCTAATGTGGTCGGTGAATACTCCAATAAGTCAAGTGGAAAGTCTAGATGGCCACATACGAAGTCGTATGAGGAGGGTATGTCTCCTTTAGGGAACTCTATTGCTCAAATGTCCTAAATCTCTCACACTGGAGTAATTACATGTTAAATCCCGAGATTTAAGGTAATCACGATTACCATGCACCATAGGAAAGCCAGCTACACCAGTACCATGTCGTTTCATCGTCAATACTACGGTGGCCCATGAAATTTTATGAAGAAAGCGGGAAAGGGACCTTTTTCTAGAAATATTTAGCGGACAGTCGATACGCAAGGGGTCAAGATTGTCGAGGACATCCTTTCCTTAGGGTCCATTGAACCATATTCAATTCAAAGATGGGGAGCTCCCCTGTGGACCAGCATCCGGGTGATATCAAGTACCAATCAAATTCTCAAGCAGATTAAGGATTTCGGCATTGGAGGAATTCCATTTTACCCGAAACTGCCAGCACCTTACCTTACTTGGACCCCTCGGCCTTTGTGTAGCCACCTTGCTCTGCTGGCACTCTTCTCCCACCAAGCACGCCCTGAAAAGTGGCCTGAAGAGATATGGATACAGTTAAAAATAAAGGAGAGCGTATATTCATTACTCACGAAATGCGTTTGATGATTATCGCTGAGGCTATCAAGCAACTGTTGCGGCCTCCAGAAGAAAACGATCTCATTAATAATTTAAAAATGCTGACAGACGATTGTGAACTTGCCGCACAGATGGAGCAAACTCGAGTGAATTTACGAGGCGTATGCAAGCTGTGGCGGGACACCTTCGACGCCAACATTAAGCACCCCTTTATTCTCCTCCCTAGCTCCACAGGTTATATCCCTTCCACTATACGGGTTCAATTTCCCTTTTCCTGTGATTGTGGGATGGAGAGGTGCCATATGCGCAAACCGCCCCGGACCACAAGCTATCAAATCGACCGTCAACCTATCGAGGCCCTCATTGACATCTCCGGTTCCTCCATAAGGAATGTCATGCGTTTTGTTACAGCCCATTCGCACATTCAGCTCCTTGCGATTGCTGTTGACTTTACTCACAGCACCGAGCCCTTCTCCCTTCCCGCCCTTTCGGTGCAGTGTCAAAACCTCACTCACCTCAGTCTCTCGGAGTTTTCTTTTCCCGCGAACGATCGAGATCAAACCCTTGATCTTCCTAAACTGAACACGCTGACACTCAACTTCTTTTGTACCGGTCAATCGGTCTCTTCCGACAAACCAATGGTACTCCACCAGTCGATTCAAACCTGGAAGTTACCTCAACTTCGGAACCTTAGCCTAAGAGGTTGGATCTCTGACTCAGACGCGGCCTTTTTCAATTGCCTCCATAAGATGATCCGAGGAGTAGGCCCTACTCTACAAGGTATCTTGTATAACATATGGCACCACGCATCTACTGGAAACGAGATATACCCACTTCCCGATCAGTTGTGGGAATGGTGCCCTCACCTTCAGACCATTCAAACCTCCCTCAGGGTCTTTTTCATGGGACCCGAACCCCATCCTTTGCACCCAAAGATAACTGTGGTTCCCGTACATCTCGGGGACCTCGAAACTCTACCTACTGCTCCCCATATGGAGCGTCAGGTATGGCCACGAGAAGTTTTCAGGCGAATCCAGGACAGTGATTGGCCCATCGAGCGGATCTGCATCTCCACTACGTGGGCTACATTCCACCGAAAACTCCGTGGGATCTACCATGAGATCAATATCCCGCGAGATCAGCGGGGACACGATCCCAGCGTTGGCTATTGGCCCACATATTTCTGCAAATGGATCCGGCTCCTTGACAAAAAGGGTTATCATGTCGAGGACAGATACGGTGTATCGATTACGTCGTCCGATGGACCAGCACAGGAGGTGTTTTCCTGGTTACAAGGCTTCGATGAATGGGAGCTAGTCGACAGCCTTGGCAAGTGGGGGTATGCATAACTTGAACTTACAGTAGCTATATATCCTCATTTATTTCATGTACTATATCAGCCTACTTGTTATCATTTTAGCCTGACCTGTGACTGGGTAAACGGTGGGGCGTCGCTTCCGTGGCGTTCAATCGTAAATCGCAGGAATCTGATTGGCTCGTCACAAGTAATGATGTAAACGGCAAATCGATGCTATCGACTTTGTTTACATCATCAATGAGGTTGCATTTCTGTCCCCTAGTTGATGCTTGGTTTCCTCTACAAGCGCAAGCCCATTGTATTACCCTTGCCCACTTGTAGGAATCATCTCCCAATCCTCCTTAGTATCCGCAAGTCCCAATTCCAACAGTACGCAAAGATGGCAACCAAAACTATTGCCGTCATGAATGATGGTGATTTGGCCGACGGCCAAATGTATGTCACAACAAAGTATGACCATGGGAGATTATCTGAACCTAATTTCCCATAGGAAAGAAGTCGAATTTGACGGTGGAAAGGTGCTCGTGGCACGTCTTGGAGACAAGCTCGTCTCCACCAGTGCCTACTGCACACATTACGGAGCTTCACTCGCAAAAGGAGTTCTCACAGCCGATGGGCGTGTCGTTTGTCCTTGGTACGTGACAATGATGTCGAGGGTAGCCGTTCTGATACGTTGCTTCACAGGCATGGGGCATGCTTCAATGTATGCACAGGAGACATCGAAGACGCTCCTGCTCTGCACGCTATTCACTCATTCAAAGCGCATTCTGATGGCGGGAAGATTCATGTCACTGCCGACCCAAAGTTTACAAAGAAGGATGACAACCTTGTGAGGCAGCCCACGATCGCTGTGGGCCTCAATACGGAAGAAAGTAGTGGTGTCGTAATCGTAGGTGGTGGCTCAGGTACAATTCACGCCATTGAGAGCCTTCGAGAGGTGAGAAGCAAAATCGTCTATACCAATATAGACTGACTACCGTAGAACGGATATAAAGATCGTATCACCGTCTTAACGAAGGAAAATAACGTACCTATTGATCGGTATGCTACCTCCTATTATACGCTTCTCCATGAGCTGATTCCTTGCAGTACTAAGCTCAGTAAAGCTCTTCCAACGGATGTCTCCAAAGTCGAGCTGAGGTCGGCCGCGGAACTCAAGGAGAAATACGGTGTAAATATTCGCACCGGAGTGGTAAGTACACGGGTATGTGGTAATTGCACAAGACTGACCATACCTTCGAAGACGGTCACGGGTGTCAATACTACCTCCAAGACGGTCACGACTGATTCCACTGGAGACTCCACCATCCCCTACACAACCCTTATCTTGGCTCCAGGCAGTTTCCCCAGACGACTCCCAATCCCAGGAGCGGACCTCTCAAATGTGTATACCCTCCGGTTTATGGAGGATTCGCAGAAAATTGAACAAGCCTGTGCTTCAAGCAAGATTGCGGGTGCAGTCGGGCTGGGCAAGCGACTGGTCATAATCGGAACTAGCTTCATTAGCATGGAAGTTGCTGGGACTCTGTCGAAGAAAGGACCCAAGAGCATCGACATGATCGGAATGGAGAGCGTTCCGTTTGAGACCATCCTAGGCGAGGAGGTTGGAAAGGGAATGCAAGCGGTATGTCCCCTCTACATTTGAGAGTGGAACCTAGGGCTTAGCTCTGCATCAGGTTATGGGCAAGGGAATCACGTTCCATATGAACACTGGAGTTCAGTCGATTGAGGCCTCGTCTTCTGATCCTACGGTTGCATGTGCTGTAGTGCTCAAGGATGGGACAAGGCTTGAAGCAGATGTCGTCATCATGGGCGTCGGTGTACGTCCTGCTACGGATTTCCTCGAAGAGAACAGCGGTATCAAGTTGGAGAAGGATGGCGGAGTTTTGGTAGATGAGTATCTCCGTGTTTCTGGTGTGGACCAGGTGTATGCCATTGGTGATATTGCTGTATTTCCGCAAACGGAGAACATGACCCCGAGGAGGATCGAGCATTGGAATGTTAGTAACAGTCCCTCTCCATATAGTAACTACTAAATGCAAACCTTTTTGCTCTAGGTTGCCGGGAACCATGGTCGTGCCGTAGGAAGAACCATTGCTGGTAACGGAAAGCCATTTGCGAAGATTCCTATATTCTGGAGCGCACGTGAGTACTTACACCGTTGATATTGTAGCATACTAATGAGCACTCCATTATAGAGGGTCTGCGTTACTGCGGGTTAGGAGGGAAAGCAAGCTATGACGAGACGTTTATCAAGGGAAATCCAAGCGAAGGGAAGGTGCGTGGCGTTCTGTCACCTATTCTCCCGTCTATTGATATCGTCTGTTATCAAGTTCGTAGCATATTACATCAAAGGCAACAAAGTTGTCGCGCTTGCTAGCATGGGCAATGATCCTATCATGTCGAAGACTAGCGAGTTGATGCGTCTTGGGCTCATGCCAAGCGCCCAAGAAATCAAAGGCGGCACTGTGAGTCTCTCACCTTGATTTGGTTAGTCGAGCTCCTAACGATATTTCCTAGGATATCCTGCAAGTGGACGTCAGTACCGCGCAGGCCAAAGCAAAGTTTACCTCTCAGTGAATTGAGTTGAATGTGAAGCTCATTTTGTAATAAATTCTGTACTTGCATACTTGAACAAGTAAGAGTGTGGCTTTCGACGAGCAAGCATGAGATCGTGGCGCTGGGTAAGATACAGAACAAGCTGGTAGACAAAATGGTGCTTTATGAAACCCATTTAATCATGTCGAAGAAGCTTTTGAAATGAATATCTGTTCCCGTTCGCCATTGCCACTCACGAAGTGCTGGCGATTTCAGCTTTAGACCCGGTCACCACAGGTATACCCATTCATGTCCACCCCGAGGCAGTACAAGACTATTGGAGAAGACTTATGGAAGTCGCGAACAGAGAAGATTGTGCGTCTGCTTCTTCAGGAAAGGACGGATCCTAACGTGAAAGTAGAATGCGGAGCTATTCACGTTGGCATATGGATCTCTAGTTGTACAGCTCATTCAGGACTATGAGGATTACGCCGAGGTGAACAAACAGCTCGAGAAAATGTGTGTTTAAGCCACAGTCTTCCTTCTTGCTCGACTGATGCAGTTGTGCGCCTGGGCTTGAACAGGGGTTACAATATCGGCGTTCGTCTCATTGAGGACTTTCTTGCAAGGAGTGCACTGGGACGGTGCGCCGACTTCAAAGAAGTGGGAGAAGTCGTAGCAAAGGTACGTTTGCGCAACATTAGTTTGTCATATTCTTCATTGAAATGATATATAATTCCGTAATAGGTCGGTTTCAAATCGTTCTTGAACATCGCTCCAACCGTTATCCACCATCCCTCCCCGGCAGCGGCCACGACGGCTCAACAACCGCCCAGCTCTGCACAACGATCTTCACTTCTGCCATCTCAAAATGCCGCAAGCCAGGCGCAGGCACACAATCAACCTGGTGCCTCGTTCATCCTCACGCTCGACGAGAATCCGCTGGCGGAGTTTGTAGAACTACCAGAGGGTGCGCTCCCAGCTCCTGGAAACGCGCAGGGAGATGATACACCAGGTGGTCTCTGGTACAGTAACATCTTGTGTGGTGTACTGAGGGGCGCGCTGGAAATGGTGCAAATGCAATGCGAGGTCGTGTTTCTCAGTGACGTATTGCGTGGAGATGAGACTACGGAGATTAGGGTCCGGCTGGTACGGTACTTGGAGGAAGAGGTGCCGGTTGGAGACGATTAATTGCTCCTTACCCATACTTTCACCTGTAGCAACTCATACCTAGAGAGCCTGCTCAACTTCATTGGAAAAGGAGTATGGCCCTTGGAAACGAATGGGGGTTATGATTGAAAGTACATGTACATCGTAAAGGCACATTACACGACCAAAATACCGAAGAGCCCGTTCAGTGATCCGGCTACACGGAGTCCCTGTGACTCAAATGGGCATTCAGAGACGTTATAATATGTCCGAAGTTCTGAGGTATTCATAGTTCTCGGTACTTCCCCAATGTATCGTACACAGTTTTAGGATCCGCAGCCATGGATACTGAGCCCTTTGAAGGGCGCCGAGGCCAATCCTCGCACCATTGTAGCCTAAGGCCAACCGGTTCCCTTTCCTTGTATGTCACCGTTGCCGGCAACATGCACTACGGACTGGCCAGTAGATACCAAGGGACCATCCTCTACAGGGGAGGAGTTTCATGCATTGCGATGCTTTCGGCAACACCACTGGTCACGCCTGTTCCTCTGGCAAAGACAATGTCGGCCGTTGTCCCTATATCCGTCGCCTGAGGAGGTCTATGGACGAGCCATACCAGGTTCATGTATACGCGGGTAGTGAGGACTGTACTGATTGCCCACATAAGCCTATCAAGTATGCGATTAGCGTCTGATGACATTGGAGAGAAGAGTTGTGACATGCATGGTTCCAACGTAAAGACTGCTGAGGGGTCCAGAAGTGTACTGAGGGAGCGCATGTTAGTGGAGGCTATAGGCAAAAGAGGGAATACGTACGACCCAGATATTCCAAATTCTCATTCCGGTCATGATAAAGAACGCGATAAATCCATCTGTTGGAAAAGCGTTGGTTATTCGACCTTTTGGTATTAGGTAAACGAGCAGGCTCGTACCTCGGTAGAAAACCACAAGAAATGGAGTGCTATCTCCAGAAATGACCTTGGCGTCACGCCACGCATGATAGGCCGTCAAACTGAAGATGAACACCTCATACGCCAAGGGAGCGTACCAAACCGGTGCAACCAAGTGCGTCGTGCCGAGCGTCGTACAGACGTGAACAAGGTCTGAATAGTAGATGGGGAATCCTGTTCCGAGGTAAAGTAAGGAAGATGCTTTAGATGGGGTAGGTGGGCCTGGTACGCACTGCTGATGACGATAGTCGATGCGATTGTCACTCCACAGGTCGCGGCGTATGTAGCAAAGTAGAACGCAGTGATGAACCAAACCATGTACTTTTGATTTTTGTACAGTCCGAGTAGACGAAGCGTAAAAAGGCCTACGATTTAATGTCAATTTAAGTGGCCTCCTTTGTTGCTATGTACGACTTGATTACCATATGCCGCGAATATAGAGGTGAGCATAGCAAATGTAACGAAGATAGATGACGGGGAACACCTAAATGAACGTCTATCATCGAATTTATGAGAAAAGGTGAGGTCCATACCACTGAGGAAAATAGTTAGTGGTCCGGTTCTACTCTGCTCGGGTTAATGACCAACCTCTTTAGGGAGAGCCGGGCGAAAATCAATCAATTCTACACCAGGATATGAGTACCATGAATATCATTTCCAGATAGAGTTTGAACCAACGTATTGTACCGAGAACAACTCCTATCGGTGTAATGAGTCGCACCTGGGTGAGAGCATACTCAGTGATCGGGAATGAAAAGAAAAGGAAGGGCAAGCTACAAAACAGAACAAGCATTTTGCCAGGGTCCATTGGGAGCGGTAGACGGTCTCAGACTCTGTGAAGCGAGGTGCGGAGGTTAGGCCATAAACGATCGTTTAGAGCGTATAATTACCTTGTCCAAATACCAGGAACCAATCGTATAGAGCCAGGGTAGCCGCGGCACCTAGGCGGCATCTCAGCTCGAGAGCGCAATAAGAGGATTACCATACAAACCACTCGTAAAACGACTAGTATGGATATCAGTAATTAAAGCGGCCAAGTTGCTTGCGCTCATTTTCCAAGGCTAGTATCTTCAGGGGACGATGCTAATACCGAGGTTGAGCAGACCGCTGGCGAGTTGGGGAAAAGGAAGAGCTTAGGTCAAAACACTTTTGTCGTCGATATTCATATCTAATATTTTTAGTTGAAATTCCAGGGTGGAGACCGCTCGACAACCCTGGAGGACGAGTTGAATAGGGAGGAAGATGGCTCCTGGAGTGCCTTTCTCGACATTTGAATACTTGTTTGAAAACAAAGACATCGACGGAGGGTTTCCAAAGGCAATCTATTGATTCGTTCTCGGCCCCCTACGACTAGACTTCGGACTCGACGCCCGTTCCTCGGACAAAGAACTTAAAGGCTAATCAGAC
Source organism: Serendipita vermifera MAFF 305830 (assembly GCA_000827415.1). Lineage (NCBI taxonomy): Eukaryota > Fungi > Basidiomycota > Agaricomycetes > Sebacinales > Serendipitaceae > Serendipita > Serendipita vermifera. Next base: position 25,949 of record KN824315.1, on the reverse strand, counting down.
TTGGATGTGATTGGTTGTTCTAATCAAAATCACCAAAATGGGCAAAGACCGACACCGACGAGGATGTCAGATGTGGTAAGGTTCAAAAGGTGTGAACCTGTCAGTACTAGGTTCGCGGCAATTCAGATAGGAAAAGGTGAGAATGACATAAAAATCTAGAGCCATACGTGAAGCCTAGGCTCCCGCACGTACAGGCTCCACAAACTTGACTGTCTCGTTCCTATCACTCCAAAAAGAATCCAATTCATCAAAAGTAGGTACATGACAGAACGAAAGCGAAACTATAATACATTAATCCGTCATTGGTGGAGAGTCCAAACGAGACCAAAGCTTGTTCCTCCGAACACGGTCATCGGGTTTCTAATTTGAGGGCACTGGCAGGTCTGGAACCCCCCTCTGATGCATTGAACACTTCATATGCATCAGGGACCTCCGTCAGTGACATTGTGCAATCATTTCCTGTCCTCGCTCATGTCCCTTGTTTTTATCGGTGTCACAGATGGGTCTCGTATCCCCTCTCGAGCAGGAGTATGCATCTCGATAGTCGTAAGATTCCCAGATGTTTCAAATGTCCCATGATGCTGAAAGCCTATACTGGCACCTGTGAATTCTCCCGTAACCTCTATAGGCCTGTTGGCCAGTGAGACGAGGTTCGTATATACTCGAGTGGTGAGCACAATGTTCAAGGCCCACATGAGCCTACGAAGTGGTCAGTATGATGGCACCTTCACATGAGCGTGTCGTGATATACATGGTTCCAATGTAAACGCTGCTACCTGGCTGAGCAACGTACTAGAGAGGAGTATATCAGTCATTTTCTCCCAGGCTATAGATATATGGATACTGACGATATAGATGTTCCATATTCTGGCCCCTGTCATGACGAGGAAAGCGATTATACCGTCTGCGAATTTTGGGTTAGTTGCTCGGCATGTATCTATGGCTAAGAAGTATTTTACCCCGATAGAACAAAGCGAGAACAGGCGTGCGTTTCCCCGAAATCACAGAAGCGTCGTACCACGCCCGATACGCCGTCAAGCCAAAGAGAAACGTCTCATACGCCAAAGGCGCATACCAGATTGGTGGTAAAAGTGGTGAGGTTCCCAGAGAGATACAAGACTTGAACGGCTCTGAATAAAAGGCCGGAAATTCTGATCGAGGGTTGGGTTGGGTTGAACGCCGGTTAGAGTGTGTACTACCGGGAAGGTGATCGTTACGTACTCATAAGATCAAATGTTCCTCCGATCACGAGTCCGAAGGCACTGAGGTACGTCGCCACGCAAAAAACGCTGATGAACCAAACCATGTATTTCTGGCTTCGGTATAACGCAATAAGGCGGAAAGTGAAAAGGCCTTGTGTCATCTGATCAGCAAAGTCTCGGGACATAGTAGAATACACCTACTGTGCGCCGCGAATATGGAGGTGAGCATGGCATAGATGAGGAAGGTGGTCACCACGATGCATCTAGACGGCTGTTAAAACGCAATTTTGCGAATATGACGATAAGACAGGTACCTCTGTCGAGAAACGTTAGCGTTCATATGTATGTCTGTCTATTTGTTCTACTCACGTCTCTCGACATGCCTGGACGGAAGTCCACTCTCTCTGAATTATGCAGTAGGTGAGAATTCCGTTCGTCCGGCCAAAGCAAGAAGTAACTAACGCATTGTACCAAGTATAACCCCAGGCGGCGTCATGATCCGAATCTGCAAGTGAGAGCCATTTAGCAATTGATGGAGTCCCTATGAGGTACAGACATACGAAAAAGAACAGAAACTTTGGTATCGACCATTTAGCACGATAGATGGTGGCGAGCTCTGTGTCGAACGTCAGTGGAAAAGCATGTCCAAGTGAGTGATAGCTACCCTGTTCGAACACTAGCATAAAGTCATACAAGACCAATGTTACTGCGGCACCTATAAGACATCTTCTTCGTCAGCGCTGGTAAACGCAGAGCCATAGAGATGCGTAACGGACCACTTGTGAAACGAGCGACATAAAAGTTGTCGACAGTCTGAATCAAACCTGCCATAGTTAAACTCGCCATTATCGAGTAAAACGATCCGCGCGAGTAAGTTTCTGGAGGGGGGCCTTGCTTGGTGGGGGAATATATATGTGTCGTTTTAGAATCCAGCCGACCTTATTTTATCTATCTCGAGCCCCGACGGCGTCGATCTGCCATTACGGCAGAATTTTGGCGATTTTTTTTGTCAACCTCTAGTGGCCGTCGCGTCGTTTACTGCAGCCGCGTCCCTCGGGGAAGCCGTCAATGTGGATCGGCCAACCAAATTGCAATGGGGATAGAAAATGTTCACCGCGTAAGGCTTAGTTTAGATTCAAAAGCGTAAGCAATCCAATACGAAGCCTAAAGGTAAAAACTGAACTTGAATCAACACTGCCAATCCAGACGCAGCTTGCATCTAATCGCCCATTGGTCTAGATTGTACACTTTCATACAGGTATCTACACGATGAATTAATACAACTTATACTACGTTACCCCGTTGTTTACGGAGAGCCTAACTGTCTCTCAGCTTTTTGGTCCACGCCGCCCCGGCGATTTTCCATCAGGCTCGGGCGACTCCGAAGTCCCATCATCAACCCCTCCCCGGTAACTTGTGCACCTCGTGCGTCACGAGGAAAATGGCGCATGCCAGCAGGTTCAGAGAATACGTCCTCCAAACACTAGCCAACGAGGGTCGACCAAATTCAGTCGCCCTCCGCCCTGCCCAGCACCCCGCTCTAGTCTCTTATCACCAAAAAGCTTCGGTGTCGACTATTGGTCTGCATCCGTTCCTGGGCGAGCACGGGGACATGCATCTCCATACTAGATCCCACACCAGAGGCCCTGTATGGTCTATTCGGAACGCCTATACTGGCACCTGTGAAGGCTCCAGTAATCTCGATAGGTTTGCGGACGAGCCAGACGAGGTTCATATACACTCGGGTCGTAAGCACGGTATTCATCGCCCACAACAGCCTATCCAGGAGTTAGTATGGTTTGCCCGGGTGATTAGGTTACAACATACATGGTTCCAATGTAGTAACTGCTACCCGGTTGGGTGATGTACTAAAAGGAGTACGTTAGTCGCTTCCTCTAGGTTGTCGGGGATATAGATACGGATAATGTAAATGTTCCATACTCTGGCTCCTGTCATGACGAGGAATGCAATTATACCATCTGCAAGTGGGGTCAACCGCTTGAAAAAGGTCCATGGCAAGGAAGTATGTACCTCGATAGAAAAGAACGAGGACTGGCGCGCTTTGTCCCGAGATCACTTTGGCATCAACCCACGCTCGATAGGCGGTCAAACCGAAGAGAAAGGTCTCATACGCCACGGGCGCATACCAAATTGGCGGTAAAAGTGCTGATGTGCCGAGGGCCACACAGGACTTGAACGGTTCCGAGTAAAAAGGTTGGTATTCTAGTTGAGTGTTCGATGAGTTGAGATTAGAATCTTCTACGGGAAGACACAGATCACTTACTAGCAAGAGAAACTGACGCGATTGTGAGCCCGAAGGTGCAGAGATATGTCACCGCGTAAAAGATTGTGATGAACCAGGTCATATATTTCTTGCTCCTATATAGTGCAATGAGCCGGAATGTGAAAAGGCCTATTCCCTAGTCAGTGACGGGCGCGGCATATATCAAAATGCTTTAAATACCGTGCGCCGCGAATATTGAGGTGAGCATGGCATAGGTGAGAAGATTGATTGCTAAGACGCATCTAGGTGGCTATTTAACACCAAATAGCCGCAGGTGGAGGACAAGACGAATACCTCTGTTAAGAAGGGTCAGCGATGTGATATATGTTTCCTTTCTCATTTCTCTCACCTCGTTCGACATGGGCGATCGGAAATCCACACGTTCTAAATCATGCAGCCGGTGAGTCTTTCGCTGTTTTGGTCAAGGCAAGGGCAGACTAACGTATTGTACCGAAAATAACGCCAGGCGGAGTGATCACCCGCACCTGCACAAGCCAAATGTTAGGCAATTAAGGAAGCAGTCATGGAACCAAACGTACAAAAATGAAGAGAAACTTTGGTATCGTCCATTTAGAACGGTACATGGTGCGGCGTTCTGTGCTCCCATGGTTCGAACGTTAGTAAGAGACATCTCTCATTGGGGTATAAGCACCTTTCTCAAACATTAGAATATAGTCGTATAGAACCAATGTCACGGCGGCACCTGCGAGACAGCTTAGAACAGCTAAAAGAGGGTATACATGCATGGCGTACCGCTAGTGAAACGGGCAATGTAGAAATTGTTGACCGTTAATATCAAATCCGTCAAACCCAACTCCGACATTTTTGTCTAAAAGAGTCCAATGTCCGAGTAGAGGGGTGAGTCCCAGAACTACTAGGAGAAAGGGCAAGGTTCTCTTATATGTCGTCTGGAAGGGTGTGGTGCCTTTCTATCACATGGCAGGTCCTGAGACAACAGCAGCCGTGTTCTAGCTAGTGACCCCAAGAGACTACAATTGCCAGGTGGTAAATGAATTGGTGGCTGCCGACTTCTCGATAACAAAGCAAAAGATGTCGAACGGCTATGCCGGCAGACTCCTTTCCAGTGATCCGGCCTCTTGGCACGGCGGCACGTTGATATTGCTTTTGGTCTGCCTCCTCATCGGCCCATCACTTTCGAAGCGAATTGTGCAAAATTGTTAATAATCTGAACCAAGTTTTGCAGTAGTTAACGCCGAAATTAAATGCCTCAACCCCTAACAGGCCGGCCGATCAGAACGGGGTGGCTTGGCTTGGGGGGAGGGCCCAACGTTGATAGGGCTCCCTCTCATTTATGTCATTCCAGAATCCTGCGGCTGCTGTCGTATGTCTATAGCTCGAGCCTCGAGATCTGTCATAACCGCGAATTTTAAGGTTTTTTTTTGGGTCTGCTAGCGTTCATTTCGCGCGTATGTCGATCCTAGGAAGAATTAAGGTTTAAAGTTCGATCGACCAGCTAAATGAAAAAGGAAATGATCGGCGTCTCATGAGGATGTCAACTGCGGTTGGATTCCAGTCTAACCGAGTGATTAGTAACCAGTTTTGAATTCTACACACGAAACGGAGTTTGAATTCGAATAGACATTAGCAACGATTGAGTCCTTATTCGACAGGTCTCCGTTTGTTCCTATCAATCAAAGAACGATTATAGCTTCATAGAGTATCTACGTAATACAATACAGCTGATTATACATCACCTCACTAGTAATGGAGATTTTAACCGTCCCTAAAGGGTGTTCGGTTTTTCAGTCCCCGACCACGCAGCCAGCCATCAAGATCGAAGTGACCTAGTATAGTCATTCTATCCTTGCCGGCCCTCTTCATTAGCCTCTTGCCACCAAAAGGCTTCTGTGCCGGCTACTGGGTCGCATTCCATCCCGAGCGAACGCAGGGGTGTGCATCTCCCAATTAGATTCGGCACCAGAGCCATCATACACCCTGTGTGGAAGGCCAATAGTGACACCTGTGAAGGCTCCACCAGAGGCCTCGGCGGGTTTGCGAGCAAGCCAGACGAGGTTCATATACACTCGTGTTGTAAGGACAGTATTCATCGCCCACAGCATCCTATCGAATAGTGAGCATGACTTTTCCCGAGCAAGTAGGCCGTAACACACATGGTTCCAATATAAATACTGCTGCCTGGTTGAGCGATGTACTAAAAGGAGCACATTAGTCATTCCTTCCAGGTTATCGGGAAGCAGCTACTGACAACATAAACGTTCCATACTCTGGCCCCCGTCATGACGAGGAATGCAATTATTCCGTCTGCAAGTCGCGTCAGTGTCTCATGAGGTAGCCATATCTAAGAAATACACACCTCGGTAAAAGAGAACGAGAAATGGCGCGCTTTCTCCCGTGATTAACTTGGCGTCGCGCCACGCGCGATAGGCAGTCAAGCTGAAGAGAAACGTCTCATACGCCACGGGTGCGTACCAAACCGGCGGTAAAAGAGGTGATGTGCCGAGAGCGATACAAGACTTGAACAGTTCCGAGTAAAAAGGAGGGAATTCTGATGGTGCATTCAATATTTTAAATGTCGATCGGCAGAAGGCACTGCGGGGAAGCATACGCCACTTACTAGTAATAGAAGTTGATGCGATTGTGAGCCCGTAAGTGCAGATGTACGTCGCCGCGTAAAAGATTGTGATGAACCAGACCATGTATTTCTTGCTTTTGTATAGTGCAATGAGCCGGAATGTGAAGAGTCCTAGTGCCCTCCGGGTCAGTAACGCCGTTGTACATATATAAATGCTTTAGATACCATGAGCCGCGAATGTCGAGGTGAGTAAGGCATAACTGAGAAAGTTGAGCGCTACGACGCATCTAGACGG
>KN824315.1:7107-19044 GCA_000827415.1 Serendipita vermifera MAFF 305830 | reverse complement strand
GGATCGAATCTTTGAGCCAGGGATGGGGATGGGTTCGCAACTGGGAAGCGGGGGCAGACCCTATATAAGTATTTAAGAAGTCTGCGGTACCTTCCTTCACATCTCACGCCTCGACAATAGCAGCCGTATTCTAGCTATCGTCCCCACGGGATTACTATCAGCAGTAGCGGTTGAATTGGTGGCGGCCGACCTCCTGGCAAGTCGAAGTAGAAATGTCGAATGCACGGTTATTACCCCGCAGGACCCCTGTCAAGCGAACCGGGTGCAATTGTCGAGCAACTGGCCCGACTGACTTCAATCAGAGCAGGGTGGACCTGGATGTTGATAGGTTCCCCTTGAAATTATATATCATTCTAGAACCCGGCTGGGCTTTATTCCCACCACACCTCCATTCTCGGGCACTTCCATGACGGCGAGTCTTGGCTATCTTTTGGTCAGAATTCTACCCAACTGTCTTATTCGTGTCTGTCCTTCGGAGAAGCTTGACATTTGATCGGTCAACCAAGTTAGGACGGAGGGCGTCGAATGGGGTCGGATTCAAGTGTAACCGAGTGTGGAGCTCAATGCTAAATCCCAATTATAAAAAAAATTGGTTCAATTTATGAGAAACTTCAGCAACGGTTGAATCAAAATCTAATTCGGCTTGTCTCTATTCTGAATCATTGCTATTCACTCCAAGAGTACGTACTTTATAGTTTCATAATATAAAGGTATCTAATTACCAAACATTTATCGTTTCCCCATATGGAGACTCTATTCGTCTTCTAGGACATACGGTTTTACTCTCCGACGCCGCCGACGCCGCAGCCAGTCATCAGACTTCTCAAGCCAGTTCAGGCAGCTTCAAAGTCCCATCATTGAGCACTTCCCAGTGCACTATGCATCGTAAGGGCGTAACGTTGATACAGGTCGCGCTGATACAGGTTGTTTTAGCCCTGCGGGTGCACGGGCTGTTTGATGTCTAGTATTCGAGCCCCAGAATTTGCCATAACGGTAAATTTTGCTTTCTTCTTCTTCTTTGAGCCACTCTCTCTACTGAACGCTCATTTCTCGTGTATGTCGATCGTAGGAAGAATTAAGGTTTAAAGTGTGATCGACCAGCCAAAATGGAAAAGGAAATGATCGGCGGCTCATGAGGATGTCAACGGTGGTTGGATTCAAGTGTAACCGAGTGGTTAGTAACCAGTTTGAACTCTACGCATGAAAAAGGAGCTCAAACATTAGCAAGGATTGAGTCCAAATCTGATTCGACTGGTCTCCATCAAAGAACAATTATAGCTTCATAAACTATCTTTGTAATACAATACAGCTCGTCATACATCACCTCACCGTTAATGGAGATGTCAACTGTCCCTCAAGGATGTTCGGTTTTCAGACCCCGACCCCACAGCTAGCCATCAGGATTCCTACTTGGGGGGAGCTAGTATAGTCCCCCATCCTCGCATATCCTCCTCCCTAGCCTCTTGCCACCAAAATGCTTCGGTGTCGCCTATCGGTTTGGATCTCCTCCCGAGCAAACCCAGGGGCCTGCATCTCCCAATTAGATTCGGCACCAGAGCTCTCGTATGCCCTATTTGGAAGGCCTATAGTGACACCTGTGAAGGGTGTAGAAGCACCGGTGGGTTTCCGGGCGAGCCAGACAAGGTTCATATACACTCGGGTCGTAAGGACGGTATTCATTGCCCACAGCATCCTACGGAATAGTGAGCATGTCTTTTCCCGAGCAAAGTAGGCAGTAACATACATGGTTCCAATATAGACACTGCTGCCTGGCTGGACGATGTACTAAAAGAAGCGCATTAGTCGTTTCTTCCAGGTCACCCGGAGGGAGATACTGACAATGTAAATGTTCCATGCTCTGGCCCCTGTCATGACGAGGAATGCGATCATACCGTCTGCGAAGTTGGTTCAGCGTCTCGGGAAGTAATCGTATGTAAGAGATACACACCTCGGTAAAAGAGGACAAGAAATGGCGCGCTCTCTCCCGTGATCAACTTAGCATCACGCCACGCACGATAAGCAGTCAAGCTGAAGATAAACGTCTCATACGCTACGGGAGCGTACCAGACTGGTGGCAAAAGGGGTGATGTGCCGAGAGCGATACAAGACTTGAACAGTTCCGAGTAAAATGGTGGAAATTCTGGTGGTGCAATTCAATAGGTTGAATGCTGATCAACAGAATATGCTACGAGGAAACACACGTTACTTACTAGTAATCGAGGTTGATGCGATTGTGAGCCCGTAAGTGCAGATATACGTCGCCGCGAAAAAGACCGAGATGAACCAGACCACATATCTCTTGTTCTTGTATAATGCAATTAGCCGGAATGTGAAAAGCCCTAATATCCCCTAGGTCAGCAACGCTATGGCACATGCATAAGGTTTTAAATACCGTGCGCGGCGAATGCCGAGGTGAGCAAGGCATAACTGAGAAGGTTAAGTGCTACGACGCATCTATACGGCTATTTAATACTGCATGTCTGAAGGTGGAAGATAGAATGTGTACCTCTGTTAAGAAGGGTCAGTAATGAGATGTGAGATGTTTCTCCTTCATTCTCCTTACCTTATCCGACATAGATGGCCGGAAATCCACACGTTCTAGATCAGACAGTTGGTTGAGTATTCCGCTCTTTGGTCCAGGCAAGGGCAAACCGACGCATTGTGCCGAAAATAACGCCAGGGGGAGTGATCACCCGTAACTGCACAAGAAGAATGTTAAGCAAACAACGAGGTACTCGTGAGATATAGACATACGAAAACGAAGAGGAACTTGGGTATCGTCCATTTCGAACGGTAGATGGTGCCGAGTTCTGTGCTCCGACGGTTTGAGGGTCAGTAAAAGACATTTCTCATCAGGTATCATTTACCCTTTTCGAACATTAGCAGAAAATCGTATAAAACCAGTGTTGCAGCGGCACCTATGAGATGTCTCAGAACAGATATAAGAGCATAAACATGCACAACGTACCACTTGTGAAGCGAGCAATATAGAAATTATTGATAACTGATACCAATTCTGCTGGAGTTAACCCCGACATTGTTGGCCAAAGGGTCGAATCTTTGAGCCAGTGTAGGGACGAGTCCACAACCAGGAAAGCGGGGAGGGACACTATATACGTTGTCAAGAACAAGAGAATATGTCGTCAAGAAGCCTACAGTACCTTTCTGCCACATGTCACGCCTCGAGATGTCATCCCCAGGAATTACCAGCGGCAATTGAATTGATGGCGGGTGACCTCTCGGCAAGCTCCTGACAAAGTGTCGAACGGTTAATACCTCGACCTCGCAGGCTCCCTGTCTAGCGATCCAGCTACTGTTATCGAGCAAATTCTCCAATCGGCTTCGAGCCCAATCAGGGCGGGGTAGCTTGGGAGGAGGATCTGACGCTGACAGGCCGGCTGGACTTTATCCTTAGCACAACTAAACTCTCGCGCTCTGCCATGACGGCGATTCTCGGCTATTTTTGGTCGATCTTTTTCGTTTGTGTCCCTCGGAGAAGCTAAGCAGTTGATCGGCTAAGCAAGTTAGAAGCTGTCGCCTGTGGTAGGATTCAAGTAAAGCCGAGTGTGGAGCTCAGTGTGTATCCTAATCCTAAAAATGAGTTCAGATCATAAGAAACTTTAGTCGTTGAATTCAAACCTGATTCGACTTGGCTTTATTCGTTGCTATTCACTCAAAGAGTATGTACTTATAGTTTCATAATGTAAAGATATCTAAAGGAATAATCATCTAACCATATGGAGACTCTCGGCTCCCAGGACATACGGTTTCACTCTCCGAAATCGCCGCCGCTAGGCCAAGGTCCCGTCATCGACCGGTTTCCAGCGCATTGCGCACACGGTACGTCTCAAAAACTCCGTCCTTCCTAGGATAAGCGCATAAGGCCTTCTCCAAAAACTGGCTGACGAGGGTATACCTTCAGCAGCATCCTTTTCTAGTCTCTTGCCGCCAAAAGGCTTCGGTGCCGACTAATAGCCTCCATCCGCTCTCGAGCGAGCACGGGTGTATGCATCTCCATACTAGACCCAGCGCCAATGGTTCCGTATGGTCTATTTGGTTGCCCAATAGTGGCGCTTGTGAAGACACCAGTAACTTCCACGGGTCCGCGGGCGAGCCAGACGAGGTTCATGTATACTCGGGTCGTAAGGACGGTATTCATCGCCCACAAAAGCCTACCAAGATTTAACGTAATTTCCCCCCAGAAAGCCGGTCACAACGTACATCGTTCCAACATAGACACTGCTTCCCGGCTCGGCGAGGAACTGAACAATACATATCAGCCGTTTGTCCTGAGTGATATAGAAAGCGAGAATACTTACAATATATATGTTCCATACTCTGGCTCCGGTCATGACGAGAAATGCGATTATGCCGTCTGCGAATGGGGTTTAATTGCTTGTAGTATATCCATCTAGGAAGTATGTACCTCGATAGAAAAGGACGAGGAATGGCGCGCTTTCTCCTGAGATTATCTTGGCATCGCGCCACGCGCGATAGGCAGTCAAGCTGAAGAGAAATGTCTCGTATGCTACAGGCGCATACCAAACCGGGGGCAGAAGGGGCGATTCGCCAAGAGAGATACAAGACTTGAGTGTTTCCGAGTAAAAAGGCTGGTATGCTGGTTGGTGGATTGAACGCGGTTTAATAAAATATAAGATGGGGAGGTACATGTCACTTACTAACAAGAGAAGTTGCTGCGATTACGAGTCCGTAGGTACAAAGGTACGTCGCCACAAAAAACCCGGTGATGAACCACACCACATATTTCTTGTTTCTATATAATGCGATGAGACGGAGTGTGAAAAGACCTGGTGCCCTTTAGTCAGCAATCGTCCAGCAACCATATAAACATTTTCAATACCGTGGGCCGCGAATATGGAGGTGACCATGGCATAGATGAGAAATTTCATTGCTACGATGCATCTGGACGATTGTTTACTACGAACTGTTTGAAGATGGAGAACATGAAAAGCACCTCTGTAAGAAGCGTCAGCAATCTGAGATGTGCTGTCCTCATCATTTCCCTCACCTCGTTCGACATAGATGGTCGAAAATCTACACGCTCTGGATCATATAGCCGGTAAGCATTTCATTCTTCTGGTCAAGGCAGGGGTATACTGACGCATGGTACCGAAAATAAGGCCTGGCGGTGTGATCACCCGTATCTGCACGAGAAGGGTGTTAAGCAAGTAGTAGTGTCGCCATGGGATACAGATGTACAAAGACGAAGAGGAACTTTGGTATCGTCCATTTGGAACGGTAAATGGTGCTGAGTTCTGTGCTCCAACGGTTCAGAGGCCTGTGAAGGACATCCATCCTGGAGATAGAATTACCTTGCTCGAACATAAGGATAAAATCATATAAAACTAGCGTTACAGCAGCACCTGCGGGACATCTCAAAACAGCCAAAAGGGACGTAAAGATGCGCAACGTACCACTTGTGAAGCGAGAAATATATAAATTGTTAAAAGTCGATATCAAATCTGCCAAGCTTAAGCCCGACATTATTGGTAAGAGGGGTCCAACTGGACGCTTGAACCGAGGGAGAATTCCATAATCAAGAGGGATGGAACAGGCCCTATATATATGTCTTCTAGAAGCTTACGATACTTTCATTATGCATCTCACGCCTCACGTATTGATACTAATAGCAGCCGCATCCTGCATGACGGGCATTACGGCTACTTCGACATTCACATTCCGGTCGGCCCGTGCCCCTGAGAATATAACGTTTGCATATGCCGAGCCCACTAGAATGAGAGGGAAAAAGTCCGGCGACCCTGAGGATGGCGCGCGAATGTAGTTGGATTCAAAGAGCGCGCAACCGACGTGAGCGGTAAAGTTCGAACTATGCACATGCGACTATTGGACCCGGGTAGGGCGAGCCACTAGAATTAGATGCCATGCCTGATTTATTAGCCGTTCCTATCCAAATAGCGGTGATCGAAACTTTACATTTTCATAAGAGTAGCTACCCGATACACCAAAGCCTACACGACACTATCATACACCAATATATCTATAAGTTTCCGAAAGTCCAAACTGTTTCCAATGAGTATGAATTCATGCGGCAGGATCCGAAAGCGAACTGCGATGGCTCTGAAATAGCCCCATCGGCTCCTCCCTGGTATATATATTTCGCACCTCGAACGACTCGAGGATTTCGTCTTGCGTATGCTGGTGGGTACGCAGGATACGTTTGAGGAATCAAACGCTAGCCAAAAGGGTACCCTCGTACGGTTACCCTCCACCTTCGCCAACGTCCCTTGTCGCCAAAGGGATTCTACGCCGGAATTGGCTACTCGTCTGATTTCCGTTTGCCCTTGCCAATACCATTTTCCTCCACTATCCGTTCCCGGTGAAGCGTAGGCATCATCTCGACGGTTGTAGAACCGGCACCAGAAGTTCCATACGATCTGGATGAGAAGCCAATACTGGCGCCGGTATACATTCCAGTAACTGCGGCGGGTTTGTGGGCGAGCCAGACGAGGTTCGTATACACTCGAGTGGTGAGGACACTATTCAGCGCCCACAGCAGCCTATCACCAGGGGATTAGCACGTAAAACCTCCGAATCAGGGTATAGCTTACATGGTTCCAATATAGACACTGCTAGCCGGTTGAGCGAGGTACTAGAGTGTGCAATTAGTCACGTCTCTCGAATGACCTAGTACGAGAACAGGTACTCACAATCCAAATGTTCCATATTCTCGCTCCGGTCATGACCACAAAGGCAATGAACCCGTCTGTCAAATGGATATTTATAAGCTTGTTCAACCTATTAGCAATGAAGAAACACACCTCGATAAAAGAGAACGAGGAACGGCGCGGTTTGCCCCGAAATTACTTTGGAGTCATGCCACGCACGATAGACAGTCAAGCTGAAGATAAATGTCTCATACGCGACGGGCGCATACCAAATTGGTGGTAGAAGCGGCGACGCGCCAAGAGTGACGCAAGATTTGAGCGCCGGCGAGTAAAATGTGGTGAATCCTGGTCAAGGAATTGAGCAAAGAATTGGAGGCCGAGCAAGAGGTTAAGCACACCGTTTAGGGTGATTGTTGCCCCAATGATGAGTCCATAGGTGCAGATGTACGTCGCCACATAAAAGGTGATGATGAACCAGACCATATACTTCTTGTTCTTGTACAATGCAACGAGCCGAAATGTGAACAATCCTAATGTCTTCTGTGTCAGCAAGGCGGTGGGACATATATAAAGGCTTTGAATACCGTGAGCCGCCAACAGGGAAGTGAGCATGGCGTAGATGAGATAGAAGAGAGATACTGTGCATCTGGAAGGGTGTTTACTCCCGAATTTCTGAATGCGGAAGACGAAAGATGTACCTCTGTTAAGAAGGTTAGCGATGTGCAGTTTTGCCTTTCTCTTGATCATGCTCACCTCAGTTGACATGGCTGGTCGGAAGTCCACCCTCTCTAGATCATGAAATTGTTGAGTATTCAGTTACTCTGGTCAAGAGAGGAGCAAACTGACGCATTGTACCAAGTATTATGCTGGGCGGAGTGATAACCCGTATCTGCAAGCCAAGGAAGTTTAGCAATAAACGAAGTTGCTATGAGATAAAAACATACGAAAAGGAACAGAAACTTTGGTACCGTCCATTTGGCACTGTAGATGATCTCAAACTCTGTGCGGCGAGATCGGAAGTCAGCAATAAGCATTTCTCAGTAAATCATGCGTACCCCTGTTGAATACCAGAAGACAGTCATATAAAACCAGCGTTACAGCGGCACCTGGGAGGCATTTCAGCATCGGTCAAGGGCACGCGCACGAAACTTACCACTTGTAAAGCGGGCAATATAGAAATTCTTGATAGCTAATACCAATTCTCCCGAGCTTGCCATTGTTGACGAGGATGTTCCAGTCTCCGACTGGAAGGATCAGAGGGAGGGGGGAATGGTATTGCCAAACTCCCTAAGAAAGAGGTGTACGGTTTGTTGCTTTTTGAATAACGGAAACCCAAAGACGAGTTCACTTGGCAAAAGGCGGAGCCCTCGGGCAAATGCGAGATGTCAGTACGGTGACTTTTCTTATTATTTTAGCCTTTTCCGTCTTTTTCGCGGACCCGAACTTGAGGCATTTTTTTTAAAGTTTTACTCGCTATTCGCTTTGATTGGTCGGTCCTAATTAAAGGGCACTAGAAAGGCGGAGACTGGCGCTCAAAGAAGACGCATGTGGTCAGATTTGTGGGGTACATATCGAATATAGTCGGCAAATTCGCAGATCATAAAATGGAAAAGGGATCAGAATGTAAACAGTGGACATAAATGAAACGTTAGTCGAGGCGAGCCTGTTCGAGGTCTGCGTCCCTGCATGTTAAACGCAAGCGTTCCTATCAATCAAGGAACGATACTTCGAGGCAAAAGCAGCTAGACTTGTAAATAGTTGCGTCGGTGTATATTATCTGCTCATTTTCAAGCTGCCTCCTTGGCACGTCCCTATCAATCAAAGACCCTTCAGCTCCAACCACATATCACAACAGATGGATTACAGGACATTATCATACATTTAAATAGTGTTCCTGACTGTCTATAACTCACTCTCCTCCGACGCCGCAATAACCGGGGGCCCAGGCAAAGTCCCGACCAGCAGTCAGTCGTCCGGGACCGCATGTACACTGTAGCAGTGGCTTCGAAGCAATGCGTTGCATGCGTCAAATGCTGGCTAACGAGGGAACAGTTACCATCTAGGATTCTTTCTAGTCTCTTCCTGCCAAAACGATTCGTGACCGCCGATAACCGGTGCCTGCTTTCGAGCGGCCAGAGGAGGATGCATCTCGATAGTCATCTATCCCCCAGAGGTTCCATTCGACTTGGCTGGAAACCCTATACTGGGACCCGTGTTGAGTCCCAGAGTATTATCGTTAGGTTTATGGGCGAGCCAAACGAGGTTTATGTACACCCGAGTGGTCAGGACAGTATTCATCGACCACATCAGCCTATCAAGGGTGAGTATGATTCTTCTTGATAAAGGCGGACTAATGGGCGTACATAGTTCCGATATACACACTGCTGATCGCCTGTGCGAGGTACTGAAAGTGGCTTAGCTATATTCCCTAAACTGTTCTGAGAGGACGGGCACTCACGATCCAAACGCTCCATACTCTAGCTCCGGTCATGACAATAAATGCAATGATTCCATCTATCAATAAAATGAGATGATCGGCAAATACCGGTGGGCAGGAAGGGGCACGTACCGCGGTAAAAGAGAACGAGAATGGGCGCTCTACCCCTGTAATCACGTTGGAGTCCTTCCACGCACGATAGGCCGTCAAGCCAAAGAGGAACGTCTCATACGCCAGCGGGGCATACCAAATCGGGGGTAGGAGGGATGTTGTACCGAAATAGATGCACGACTTGAGAGCCTCCGATTAAAAGACGGGGAACTTTGACAAAAGGTTCAGTACAGGAGATTTGCGGGTAAGTACGCATTCACGTACTGAAAAGGGTAACTGTTGATGCAATCACAAGCCCGTAGGTGATGCCATAGGTGACAAAGTAAAGCCAGTAATGAACCAGACCATCCACCCCTTGTGCTTATATAATGCGACGAGTCGAAGTGTAAAGAAGCCTTTATCCCTCTGGTAAGCAAGATTCTGACACGTATCGGCTTGACATACCGTGGGCCGCAAATATGGATGTGAGCATGGCATAGATGAGGTAGAAGATTGTCACATTGCATCTAGTGCTAATTTAGCACCAAAAAGCTGGGCGTAAGACGACAAGTCGAATACCTCTATTGAGCAACGTCAGTAGAGTGTGACTCCCTTCTCAAACCGCTCACTTGATTAGTAATAGGTTCTCGAAAATCAATTCGTTCTACATCATACAATTGGTAAACGTTCCGTCCCTGCGATTATGGCCAGCTCACTCACGCATTGTACCAAGAATAAGGACGGTTGGTGTGATTACCCGCACCTACAAGTTAAGAATATTCAGTAGCAAATCAAGTAGCATGAGCTAGAGACGTACAAAAATGAAGAGAATCTTCGGTAGTGTCCATTTGGACTGGTATATGGTGCTGAATTCTATACGCCGACAGTTCGAAAGTCAAACAAGGCCTTCCTCAATAACGTGTAATTACCCTGTTGGAATACCAGAATAGAGTCGTATAAAGCCAATGTTACAGCGGCACCTGCGAAGTATCTTAGTGCTGGTAAACGAGCGCTACTTACCCTGCACCTACGCACCACTTGTAAAGCGCGCAATATAGAAATTGCCGATGGCTTGAACTAAATCTGCTATAGTTGCTCCCGACATCGTCAAGTATCGGGTTCAATCCTTAGATCGAGGAGGGTGGTGAGAGAAACACAGTGAGGGGCTCGTATATATATATATATATGGGTCGTTCACGACTCTACCATAATCCTGTTTCCATCCCCTCTCGAAGCTCGGGAGGAAGTCTTTCAAGCGTTCATATGCCGAATTGCAAACTCTGGGTCCCCTTGGTCTTGGTCGCGAACTGGTGGGAGCTTCTCACCCGGCAAACGAGACGATTGGCTACTAGTGGTTACCAATTCAGTTCACGTCCGCGCACAAAAACCGGTTGGTTGGTATTGAAAAGTCGCAGAATCAATCACGAAATGAAATGGATGGGCGGAAGCGAGTTAGAGTTTGGGCCAACGATAGTTGGGTGTGAGCCATCATCAGCTGAAAACGACCATTAAGGCAAATGTCGGACCCTCTGAATATCAGGACTTCTAAGGTATATACCTAACCCTTTGTGAAGAGCAGGAGAATCAAAAAATGGGTAGGTTGTACGCATTGCATATGGGCCTCAGCTTTGAATACAATAACATTCTCTGCTTTCCATGCAAAGCCAAATTTCGACACAGAGTTCCTTGGGTGAGGAGCAAGTATCCATAAAGAGGTCCAACGTATATCAAATGGTAGCGAATAACGCACATATCGGGACAGGGCTTGGCAGCTTGTTCAAGCCAGACAAGGTTCATATACACACGTGTAGTGAGCACAGTGTTGATGGCCCACATCAACCTATCAAAACTAGAGTTAGCCTTGGCGTGACGGAGCAGGAGTACAGCATACATGACTCCAACAAAGAGGTTGCTTGGGGGCTGAGTGAGATACTGCAAAGCAATATCCTAGTTAGTTTTCTAGGGCGAACAACGGAAGGCGACACGTACGATCCAAACGTTCCAAATTCTGACCCCCGTCATGACGATGAACGCGATTAGTCCATCTTCAAAACGAAGTGCTTTAATATTGACTCCTCATAGAGACATCCTGAGACATACCTCGATAGAAAAGTACGAGAAAAGGTGCGTTTTCTCCCGAGATCACCTTTGCATCATACCATGCACGGTAGGCAGTCAAGCTGAAGAGAAACGCCTCGTAAGCCAGTGGGGCATACCAAATCGGTAGCATTAATGGCGTTGTACCGAGGCTGACGCAAGACTTGACTAGTTCCGAGTAAGACGTCGGGAATTCTATTGGAAAGAAACAAGGGAGATGGTGATTAGCTATTGCATGTTGACATGTTTTTACATTACGCACTTGCCAATGCGATTGTCGACCCGATTGCGAGCCCGTACGTAGTGATATACGTCGCCAAGTAAAAGGTGATTATGAACCAGATCAAATATCGTTTATTTTTATATAGGGCTACCAGTCGAAGTGTGAAAAGGCCTATACTCCTACGTCAGCAAGCATGCCAACCATATATCACTAGCCTACCAGTTGCGGCGAATATCGAAGTGATCATAGCGAAAGTAAGGAATAGACTTGTGCCAGAGCATCTAGATAGTGTTTTATTGTCATATTCTTAGGTACCAAAGGAAAATAATGCGTACCCCTATAAGCAGAGTTAATTATGCATGAGGGCTTCGTTGGCTCCACTCACCTGTTTGGAGAAAGCCGGTCGGAAATCTACTCGTCCTACATCAAACAACTGATAAGCA
>KN824314.1:243129-256133 GCA_000827415.1 Serendipita vermifera MAFF 305830 | reverse complement strand
GCGAAGGCATTGAAGACTTCACGAGGAGCCAAGGCCGTCAAAAGTTCCAAGGCATCAAAGGGTGTCAAGGCCGCAAAGGGTGTTAGGACCGCCAAAGCCGGCAAGGTCGCCAAAGCCGCGAAGGTTTCAAAAGGAGTCAGGGCGACTAAGGGCAAGGCCACAGCTTCACGGACTGCCAGTAGGAAGGCCACAGTTGCCGGTAGGAAGGTCACAGTTGCCGGTAGGAAGGCCACAGCCTCTCGAACGTCAAAGAACGTGGCAGGAAAGGCCACTCGTGGCAAAGCTGCGAAAGCTACCAAATCCACCGTATCTCGCTCTAGCCAAAAGTTGACCAAGGCCGCCCCCAGGGTCGCTATGAAAGCTGCTACACTCACTACTCCAAAGAAGACGGGCAAACGGAATTAATGGTATTTAGGGTCCATTCTGGGTGGTGTGCATTCGTGGGGTGTTTTTTTTCTAGTTTATTCTACACGTGCACGTTACCCAAAACATGGTCGAGGGTGCACCTGATGAGATTATCATTTGACTGAACTTTTGCCGGTGTCAACGATACAGCTTTTTATGCCCGTTAGCGGGCCAAGACGACTTACCAATACTGAACACTGCCATGCCGCCGCTCCATTAATTGAGACAACCACATTCAACAGCGATTTCGGCATCATTTAATGGCAGAAGGTAATACTCGATTGACTTAAATCTCACATTATAATCAATTAGGCATGAATCTCTTCTAGTAGCGTCCGCGGACACCAGGTGTGTTTGAGTTGCATGTGCCCGGTTTAGTTGGAAAAAAGATCTACTAGTCGTGGATCTCGTCATAGTCTATTTTAGCAATTCACGGGGATTACGTTTGTTCTCACGGACACCGCCTGTTCTCATCTCGCCTAGCTACCGAGAGCACCCTGGACTTGTTTTACTCCTCAAAAGTCAAAGTCCACACAGCAACTCCATTAATCGGACAGCAAAACTCAGTTGACCGATAAGCGCCTCAAAGGGACAGCGCCTCGGTCAATTTGAACCCTGACGCAGCCACAGCCTGGGTAGGCAAGGGCCGTAATTATTCTATTAGATGGTGCCCACAGGTATAAAGAGCTGGGATCAGGGAGTACGAGGACTTTAGCCCCTTTCCTTTCTTCAGGCTCCTTTCACTGTCGACCGGTCGACATTTGTTTTCTTTTCTTTTCCTTTTTCTTTCAACCTTTTCACCGTGAGTAACTCTTGCCAACAACAGCAAGTAGTGTGCTGACATCGGTCTAGTTTCGGGTGCTGGCACATTTACTTTTCCATTTATACATCACAAACATCCATTATGTTTTCATCTCTACTTAGTCTCCTCTTGGTGGTACCACGTACGTCTACGGTCGACCTCAATGTTACGACACTAACGTTCCCCAGTCATCGCCGCCATACCCGTTCCGTTGGAAGCCGAGTTCGTGGAAAACCCCGCTGCTCATGCTGGATCAAAGGCCAAGTTCGATGAAGCTCTAGGAGTTGGTATGTTCATTTTCCTTCGGCGCTGCTTCCTCCGTTGACCTACTCCAAATAGCGAACACTCAAATCGCAAATATGAAAAATGTCCTCGATAATCATCCGAATGATCCTCGGATTGCGCAGGCATTTGGACCAAACCCAAACCTGGGAGTTATCCAAGGCAATGTCAACAAGTTGGCCACCAAGACGATGAAAGTGCAGACGAGTGACCCCAGCTTTGCCGACAACACACACGGGGGCAGGGTCAATGGTTTCGTTCCTGTCGATACAGGGTCCGGTGAACGTGTGACATCTCCCGCACAATTCGGTTCAACTTTCTATTCCGGTAACTCCGAAGCTGACAAAAAGTTTCGGGCCGGTACGATCATCCACGAAGCAACCCATTATCTGGGCGCAACGGGTGACCACGTCGCTCCTGGCAGTAAGATCGTACGTGCTGGAGCCAAGCAACCGGACGGCACAGTAAGAGGTGGAGGGTGTGAGTAACTTTTCTCGGAAACTGCTTCAGACGAAAACTAATCATCTGAACTTCATTTTTTCCGTCGTAAAGACGCCGAAGCCCCGATTCCCAATAGTGATGCCGCCATGGGCCAGCGATACACAACCCTCAGAGCAAATTCCCCCAATATGGAACATAATGCCGACTCATACAGAGTGTTTGCTGCTCTCTGCTCCCGATCACTGTACAAACGTGCTTTGACAGAGGAGGATCCAGTACGTGTTGTTAGAACCAGAAACAGAGGCTATACTTACACCTCACTAGGTCGGATACTACCTTGCCAAGCGACAACAATGCAGCCTCCCACCCGACTATTTTAAGAAGAAGGCCGAAGCTAAGGCTGCCGCAGCAAAGGCGAACCCTGCCGCAAAGTCTGCGGCAAACGCCAAAGCTGGTGCTAAGGGCGCGTCCACTACCAAAGGTCTCAAGAGCGCCAAGACTACCAATGCCGGAAAGGGGATCAAAGCGACCAAGACCGGAAAGGGTATCAAAGCGACCAAGGCTGGCAAGGGTGTCAAGACCACCCGCAAGTCGCTCACCAAGGGCACCAAGGCCGGCAAGAGTGGTGGAGCAGCAAAGGGAACCAAGGCTCTCAGGGCCGCAAAGGACGCCAAGGGAGCCAAAGCTGCCAAGGGTCTCAGAGCTGCGAAAGGTGCCAAAGGCTTGAAGGCCACAAAGGGTCTCAAGTCCGCCAAGGGCACCCGTGGCGCGAAGGCTGTCAAGGGTGCTAAGGCCGCGAAGGGAGTAAAGGCCGCCAAAGGACTCAGATCTCCCAAGGGCGCGAAGGGTGCGAAATCATTGAAGACCTCGAAAGGCTCCAAGGCCGCTAAAGGAGCAAAGGCTGTCAAAGGAGCAAAGGCCGCCAAGGGTTTGAAGGCTGGCAAGGCCTTGAAAGGTGCAAAGGCCGTCAAAGGTGCCAAGTCTGCAAAGGGCGCGAAGACGTTGAAGACCTCACGAGGAGCCAAGGCTAGCAAGGCCGTCAAAGGTTCCAAGGCCGTCAAGGCCCCAAAGGGTGTCAAGGCTGCAAAAGGAGTCAAAGCCACCAAGGGCGCGAAGGCTTCGAAAGGCGTCAAGGCCACCAAGGGCAAGGCCACTGCTTCCCGTGCTGCTGCCGGTAGAAAGGCGACAACTTCCCGAGCGTCGAACAAGGCCGCAGGAAAAACCACTCGTGGCAATGCCGCGAAGGCGACTAAATCTACCACAGCTCGCCCCAGCCAGAAGGCCACCAAGGCCGCTCCCAAAGCAGCTACAAAGGCCGCCACCAAAGCAGCTCCCAGAGTAATCGCTAAAGCCAGCGTTCCCAAGAAAGCCGGCAAGAAGAACTGAGGAGGTCAGGAGTCCCTCCTGGAGCGGTTGAGTTAGTGGATGTTTATTCCTCTTTATTATCGAATATACTGCTTTACCGATCATTCGACAGACTTGTGAGGATGATTTGTCACTAAAATGGCGACTTGTAACAGCTAAAAACCACGAGAAGTCATGAGAGTCAGTTTTGGAACTGCCAAGCATGTAGGAGCTTTCAACGTAACGTAAATTGTACGAACACTTGGATCCATACGAATAGGACCTACCAGATGATTGCTTTACAAAGAAGTGTTGGCCACCTTACGGTGTCGACACCATCCTCTCCCCGACGGCTCACTGGCCAGATTACACAAGGCGAATCGAAATTTTCGGCCTTTAAGTTTACCCATGGGCTACAGGCGAGCCGAGACGGCGAGCAAGAAAAGGTGTCGACACCCATTGTCGACCTCATAGCCCTCAAACAGAATTAGGATCACCTTGAACACCGTCATACCATCCTTCATTGGCTCAACAGCGATGGCGGCATCGTAGAACGGCTGAAAGCAAGACTGAATCAATCTGACTAAACCGATCGCTTTTGACTTTCCTCAGAGTAGCCAAACAACTCGGACATCCAAGTTTTTCTAGGGAACGTGCTTGAAGAAAGATCGGCTAAAGAGAGTCACAACTGAATGTGCATCACATACTATTAACCATCCACGGAGAGTCGGAGACGTTTATTCCCATGGGCGCGCGCACTGCCAAACCAAATCACGTCTCGCTCGCCAAAAAAAGCGACGATCACCGCCCATTTGCTTTACTCCGCAGTCAATTCTTATTCAAAAGTTTACACAGCAACTCTGTTAACTGGATCGCAAACTCAGTTGAACAGAAATTTATACTGTAGGCGCTCGCAGGGACAGCACGCGCCCCAATCAATTGAACCCCTGGTGAGCCACAACTGAGAGTATGAGAAATAGGGGTCTTAATTCTTCTATTCGGCGTCCCAATCAATTGAACCCCTGGTGAGCCACAATCGGGAGTATGGGCAATAGGGGGTCCTAATTTTGGTGACACGCGCAGGTATAAAGAGCTGGGATTCAGAACTACGAGGACCTTAGCCCTTTTCCTTTCTTCAGGCTCCTTTCACTGTCGACCGGTCGACATTTGCTTCTCTTTTCTTTCTCTTGCTCTTTCTTCACGTACCTTTTCACCGTGAGTAACTCTTGCCAATAGCACCAATGGCGTGCTAACATAGGTATAGTTCCGAGTGCTGGCACTTTTACTTTCCATTTATACATAGTACACGTCCACCATGTTCTCATCCCTACTCAGTCTCCTCTTGGTGGTACCACGTATGTCTGTAGTTGGCCTCCATGTTAGAACACTAACGCTCCCCAGTCATCGCCGCCATACCCGTTCCGTTGGAAGCCGAGTTCGTGGAAGAACCCCCTGCTCATGCTGCATCAAAGACCAAATTCGATGAAGCTCTAGTAGTTGGTATGTCCAGACCCCTTTATCGCTGCTTCCTCCGTTGATCCACTCCAAATAGCGAACACTCAAATCACCAACATGAAAGATGTCCTTGATAATCATCCCGATGACCCTCGGATTGCGCAGGCATTTGGACCAAACCCAAATTTGGATACTATCAGAGGCGTCGTCAACAACTTGGCGAGCGACGACCGGAAGTTGGTAGTACAGACGAGTGACCCTAGCTTCGCCGATGGGGAAGTGGCACAGAACGCAAAGTATGCCGCCAAAGCCCAAGGAAGAGACACCAGTCAAATGTCTGATTCGCGCCTCGTCAATGCCTATGTTCCTGTCCGCGAAAAGTCTCCTGAAGTGGTAATGGATACCGCGAGATTTGGCTCAGCTTTTTATTCGGGAAACAGCGAGAACGACAGAAAAGGTCGGGCCGGTACAATCATCCACGAGGCAACCCACCAGCTCGCTCAAACTGGTGATCATGTTAGGACTGATAACAAGAAGATCCTACGTGCTGGACGCAACCCGAAAAACGTAGAGATAACACAAAATGGGGGATGTGAGTATCCTTTCTCGGAACCTGCTCCAAACAAAACTAATCATCTGAAATTCATTGTTTCCGTCATAAAGACGCCTCCGATCCAATTCCCAACACTGATAAAGCCATGGGCAAGGATTATACAGACCTCAGGGCGACCTCGCCCAACATGGAAGACAACGCCGACTCGTACAGAGTCTTCGCCGCTCTCTGCTCGCGATCTCTGTACAAACGCGCCTTGACACAGGAGGATCCGGTACGTGTCGTCAGAACCAGAACCAGAGGCTATACTTACACCTTAACAGGTCGGATATTATCTCGCCAAGAGACAGCAGTGCGAGCTCCCTCCCGACTATTTCAAGAAGAAGGCTGAAGCGAAGGCTGCCGCAGAAAAGGCGAACCCTACCACAGCAAAGTCTGCGGCAAACGCCAAAGCTGGTGCTAAGGGCACTTCAACCACCAAAGGTCTCAAGGGCGCCAAGGCGATTAAGGCCGGAAAGGGGATCAAGGCTACCAGGGCCGGAAAGGGGATCAAGAGCACACGCAAGTCGCTCATGAAAGGCACCAAGGCCATCAAGGGTGGTAGAGCAGCAAAGGGCACCAAGGCTCTCAGGACCGCAAAGGACGTCAAGGGAGCCAAAGCTGCCAAGGGTCTCAGAGCTGCGAAAGGTGCCAAAGGCCTGAAGGCCACCAAGGGTCTCAAAGCCGCCAAGGGTACCCGTGGCGCGAAGGCTGTCAAGGGTACTAAGGCTGCGAAGGGAGCAAAGGCCGCCAAAGGACTCCGGTCTCCCAAAGCCGCGAAGGGTGCGAAATCTTTGAAGACCTCGAAAGGTTCCAAGGCCGTCAAAAGTGCAAAAGCTGTCAAAGGTGTCAGGTCTCCCAAGACCGCGAAGGGTTCCAAGGCCGCTAAGGGAGCAAAAGCTGTCAAAGGAGCAAAGGTCGCAAAGGGCCTGAGGTCTTCCAAGACTGCCAAAGCAGCGAAGGCCGTCAAGGGTGCCAAAGTAGTCAAAGGCGCAAAGTCTGCCAAGGGTACGAAGTTGTTGAAGTCCTCCCGAGGAGCCAAGGCTAGCAAGGCCGTCAAAGGTTCCAAGGCATCAAAGGGAGTCAAGGCTGCAAAAGGAGTCAGGACCGCCAAAGCTGGCAAGGTTGGTAAGGTCGCCAAAGGTGCAAAGGCTTCAAAGGGAGTCAAAGTCACCAAAGCCCCGAAGGCTTCGAAAGGAGTCAAGGCTACCAAGGGCAAGGCTACTGCCTCCCGTGCCGCTGCCGGTAGAAAGACGACAACTTCCCGAGCGTCGAACAAGGCTGCAGGAAAGGCCACTGGTGGCAACGCTGCGAAGGCGACCAAATCCACCGTAGCTCGTTTCAGCCAGAAGGCCACCAAGGCCGCTCCCAGAGCAGCTACAAAAGCCGCTACCAAGGCAGCTCCCAGAGTAGTCGCTAAAGCCATCGTTCCCAAGAAAGCCGGCAAGAAGAATTGATGAGGCCAGGAGTCTCTCCCGGAGCGGTTGAGTTAGTGGATGATTTATTCGTCTTTATTACCAAATATACTGCTTTACCGATCATTTGACGGACTCGTGAGCGTGATTTATATTTGTCACTACAACGGCGACTTGTAATAGATGAAAGCGACAGGAGCGACTTGTATTACGAACCAAAAGAAGGTTGATGCTGAGTGAAGGCGAATATGAGCAATCGGAGTCGAAGTGTTCGCCACTACCGGCTAACGATGCGCTAGCCATTGGCTCTTGACAGGTCGATGTGCAGAGGGCGCGAGATAATTGCCGAACCGTAGATACTAATACCGGCTAAATTATTACAAATTGATAATCGTAGAAAAATATTGGACATCCTAAGGCAAACTCTGAGGGTCACCCGGACTTTGGTGGAGCTGGTGGCTTTTCTTGGCTCTTGACACCGACCATCTCAACGAACGCTAGTCACAATAAGTATCCAAAAGGCTCGTTAGGCAACCTTGCAACCAGTATTTGATCGGCATGCAACACCCTTTTCATTCCGTTTTCTTGCATGTTATCAGGATTTAGCACATGTCGCCAAGAAATGACGATCCCCGATGGATGGACTAGTATTCGTTAATGATATTTGGTACCTAGATTGATCAATACATACCCTAGTCTCGCCTAACTGGCCAAGGAAATCCAAGAATACTACGATTTGGTTTCACTTCTCCACTGTCAAATTTCGGTACAAGTTCACACGGCAACTCCGTTACTCGGACGGTGAACTGTGTTCAACAGATGAGCTCCTCGAAGGGACAGCGCCTCGACCAATTGAACCCTGACGCGGCCACAGCCTGGGTAGACAAGGGCCGAAATTAATCTATATACCGGGTGGTGCTCGCGGTTATAAGAGCTGGGATCGAGGAATACGAGGACTTTAGCCCTTTCCCCTTTTTTTTCTGGCTCCTTTCACCGTCGACTGGTCGACATTTGCTTTTCTTTTCTTTCTCTTTTTCCTTTCTCCAACGAAACTTTTCACCGTGGGTAATTTCTGCCAATAACACCAATGGTGTGCTGACATAGGTCTAGTTTCGGGTGCTGGCACATTTCTTTTCCATTTATACATCGTAAACATCGATTATGTTCTCATCCTTACTCAGTCTCCTCTTGGTGGTACCACGTACGTCTGCGGCCGGTCTCGACGTCAAAACGCTAACGTCCTCCAGTCATATCTGCCATACCCGTTCCGTTAGGAGCCGAGTTCGTGAACCACAACGCAGCTACACATGCTGCGGAAAAGACCAAGTTTGATGACGCTCTAGGAGTCGGTATGCCCAGACCCCCTTTGGCGCCGTTTCTTCCGTTGATCCGCTTCAAATAGCGAACACTCAAATCAAGAACATGCAAAATGTTCTTAAGAATCCCAATGACCCTCGGATTGCGCAGGCATTCGGACCAAAAGCAGACCTGGCAACTATTCAAAGCACCGTCAACAAGTTGGAAACCAAGACGATGAAAGTGCACACGAGTGATCCGGTGTTTGCTGACAAAGAACGGGCACAGGAAGTAAAGGCAGCTGCACAGAGGGAAGAGAGGCGTATAGCGGAGGCAAAGAGCAAAGGTGAAAAGAACATACCACCGAGTCGATATCCCCCTTCCAACTCCATTCCCAATACGATTGCTGTCAACGGCTTTGTTCCTGTTGATACCGGGTCCGGTGAACGAGTAACATCCCCCGCAAGATTCGGTTCGACTTTCTATTCCGGAAACTCCGAAACAGACAAGAAATTTCGGGCTGGTACGATCATCCACGAAGCAACACATTACCTGGCTGCGACGGGTGACCACGTCGCTCCCGGCGATAAGATCATACGTGCTGGGGCCCAACAACCAGCGGGCACAGTGATAGGTGGAGGATGTAAGTCTTTTATCGACCTCAACCCCAAAAGAGGCTAGTTTCTGACCACAATTATTTTGCTATGAAGATGCTAGCGATCCCGTCATCAAGACTGATGCTCACATGGGCGAGCGGTACACGAACCTCAGAGCGGCGTCCAATAATATGCACCACAATGCCGACTCGTACCGAGTATTTGCCTCTCTCTGCTCGCGTTCGCTCTTCAAACGCGCTTTGACAGAGGAAGATCCCGTACGTGTCGTCAGAACCAGAAACAGAGGCTATACTTACACTTTATCAGATCGGATATTACCTTGCCAAGCGACAACAATGCAGCCTTCCACCTGACTATTTCAAGAAAAAGGCCGAAGCTAAGGCTGCCGCGGCAAATGGTGTTTCTGCCTCTCCAGCATCCGCCAAGCAAATTACTGGAAAGATCGCGGCAAACGCTAAAGCTGGTGTCAAGGGCGCTTCAACTACCAAAGGTTTCAAGAGTGCCAAGACGACCAAAGCCGGAAAGGGGATTAAAGCGACCAAGGCTGGCAAGGGTGTCAAGAGCACGCGCACATCGCTCACGAAAGGCACCAAGGCGACCAAGGGCGGTAGAGCAGCAAAAGGAACCAAAACTTTCAGAGCCGCAAATGGTGTCAAGGGAGCCGGAGCTGCCAAGGGTCTCAAGACTGTCAAGGGTGCCAAAGGCTTGAAGGCCATGAAGAGTCTCAAAGCCACCAAGGGAACCCGTGGCGCGAAGACTGTCAAGGGTGCTAAGGCCGTGAAGGGAGTAAAGGCCGCCAAAGGACTCAGATCTCCCAAGGGCGCGAATGGTGCGAAATCTTTGAAGACTCCGAAAGGCTCCAAGTTCATCAAAGGAGCAAAGGCTGTCAAAGGAGCAAAGGCCGCCAAGGGTTTAAGGTCCCCCAAGACTGCCAAAGGGGCGAAGGGTGCCAAGGGTACGAAGGCGTTGAAGACCTCACGAGGAGCCAAGGCTAGCAAGGCCGTCAAAGGTTCCAAGGCTTCCAAGGCTGTGAAAGTCACAAAGGGAGTCAAGGCCGCAAAAGAAGTCAGGACCGCCAAAGCCGGCAAGGCTGGTAAGGTCGCCAAGGCTTCAAAGGGAGTCAAAGCCACCAAGGCCGCGAAGACTTCGAAAGGCGTCAAGGCTACCAAGGGCAAGGCCACTAATTCCCGTACTGCTGCTGGTAGAAAGACGACAACTTCCCGAGCGTCGAATAAGGCGGCAGGAAAGACCACTCGTGGCAACGCCGCGAAGGCGACCAAATCCACCGCATCTCGTTCCAGTCAGAAAGTCACCAAGGCGGCTCCCAGAGTAGCTACAAAGCCCGCTACTAAAGCTGCCCCCAGAGTAGTCGCTAAAGCCAGCGTGCCCAAGAAAGCCGGCAAGAAGAATTGACGAGGTCTCCTCTGAAGTGGTTAAAGTAGTAACTTTCTGTGTTTGTTCCTCTGTGTCGTTGAATATACTGCTTCACGGATCATCTAGCAAACTTGTGAGCATGATCTACCGTTGCGCAGCGTCCAGTAAGAGGTGAAAGCGACAAGGTTACTTACATTCCATCTTTTCAACTAATCGTGTGACTGGGAATATAATGAACAAACAAGACGAGTGTGTCTTAAGCAGCGAGCACCTCTCTTGCAGAATCCGCGCAGTCGTGGTAAATCGTCAATCGGAATCAAGCAGAGTTGGCCACTGGGATACTCTACGTATCGGAAACAAGTAGACCCTGATCATCCGTTTACTCACGAACTACTGATAAAACTTGGTAGACTCAACCAAGCCATAATTGCAGATATGGTAGGCTCGAAGACCCCAGTCCCGCCAGAAAGCCCGAAGACTACAAACGATGCCAAGGATGGTAAGGTCAGCACTGGCGCGAAGGTCAACGTGAGGATTAAAATGATCAAGAATGATTGTGAAGGTGACTCCTAAAGTGGGCCAGCACTCCGAAAGGGCCGGCAAGAAAGTGGACGAGACTTGAATTGGCGGGGGTCGTCGATCCTTGAGACGTTGAACTGCTTTTCACCCGCTACTGGCAAGATTAATAACCGTAGAAGAACATTGAGTGATCATTGGGCGCAAAGTCTGAGGCGCCTGGTGGGTTCGGGTGGTCTACTAGCTCTTGACACCAACCTCGACGGTTGTACAAAGCTCGTTAGAAACCTCAAAATTCACTTTTAAAGTCGTAACACTCCCTTCGTCTATTTTCTTGCATATCGCGATTCAGCACTTCACCAAGGCCGGGTTACCTGCCGTGAATAGTACTTCAAAAACTGCTTCAGAACAACCGGTATTAAGCGCCACCAATTCAAATACCCGGTTTTGGCGCGGTTTTTGTGCCCACTGTGACTGTGGAATCTATTTACCAAGAAATGACGAAGGACCGGTATTCGCTATTGATAACTGAGCTCTCTATTGGTCGATGCATATACCCATAGCCCAATAGCTCCCTCTACTCTTCCCCAATTTAACTGTCAGAGACGTTCTCACCGGCAAAGCCATACGGGTACTCTTAGGCCTGATATCGAAACTGAGCATGCGTTTATTGGGCGTTGTCCTTGACAAAAAGTCTTCTTCGCAAATTTTACACCG
This sequence comes from Serendipita vermifera MAFF 305830, assembly GCA_000827415.1. Classification (NCBI taxonomy): domain Eukaryota; kingdom Fungi; phylum Basidiomycota; class Agaricomycetes; order Sebacinales; family Serendipitaceae; genus Serendipita; species Serendipita vermifera. The sequence goes on along the minus strand of KN824314.1, from coordinate 244,877 downwards.
CAACTTTGTTCAAAGTGATGAGCATCTGTATTTACTGTCAAGCGCCTTGCTGGACGCGGTGGGACCTGAAGTATCCACCGCGGGCAGAAATTCCGACCATCCAGGAGCTCACATTATAAAAACCCGGAACCAGGAATAACGAGGACTTTAGCCCCTTCCTTCCTTTCTGGCTCTTTTCACCGTCGACTGGTCGGCATTTACATTTTTTCCAACTACTTTTCTTATAACGCTTTTCATAGTGAGTCGTTCCCGCTGGTTGGGCAAAATTCATACTGATTTTGGTCTAGCCTGGGTGCTGGCACCTTTTCACATCGTAAACGGCCCATCATGTACTCGATCTTATTATCTCTCCTGTTGGCGATACAATGTACGTCTAGATTGGCCTCAGTATTAGAGGAAAGCTAACCTTTTCCCAGTCACAGCTGCCATACCCGTTCCGTTAGAAGCCCAGTTCATGAGCGAGCCGAACCAGTACGCTGGATATAAAGCCAAGTTTGATGAAGCTAAAGTAGAAGGTACGTCGTATCCATTTGGGTCATTCCTTCTTGCGTTGATCTACTCCAAATAGCAAACAGGCAGATCGGTAATATGCAAGAGGTTCTCAAAAACCCTACGGACCCTCGGATCACGCAAGCATTTGGACCCTTGGCCACCCAAGATCGCAAGATGCATACTATCAAGCAAACCGTCGACAAATTGGCGACTGGGACGTTGAAGGTGCACACGAGTGATCCGAATGTTGCTGACGACGAAAACCATGGAATACCAATCAACGGCTATGTTCCTATAAACGTAGTTGGCGGTGATGTGCAAGCGGATCCCGCGAGATTTGGCTCTACTTTCTATACGGGAGACCGAGCGGACGACAAAAAATTTCGGGCCGGTACAATCATCCACGAAGCAACCCACCAGCTCGCTTTCACTGGTGATCATGTAGGGGAAAATGACAAAAGAATCATACGTGGTGGACGCCCGCTACCGGAGAAAATAATAGAAAATGGAGGGTGTGAGTATTCTCTCTCGGAATTTGCTTCAAACGAAACTAATCATCTAAACTTTGTTGTTTCCGTCATAAAGACGCCAAAGACCCAATTCCCAATAGTGATCTCGCCATGGGCCCGCGATATACAGACCTCAGAGCGAATTCCCCCAATATGGAATACAACGCCGACTCGTATAGAGTCTTTGCTGCTCTCTGCTCGCGCTCTCTTCTCAAACGCGCGTTGAAGCAGGAAGATCCCGTGCGTGTTGCTCGATTAGCCGGTCTGCTTTATACTCACATTTTCTTCTCAGGTCGGATACTACCTTGCCAAACGACAGCAGTGTAAACCCCAACCTGATTACTTCAAGAAGAAGGCCGAGGCCAAGGCTGCCGCGACAAAAACGAGTACTGCCCCTCCAGCATCTAGCAAGCAGCGGGAGACGGGAACGGGAACGGGGAATAGGAGATGGTCATACGAATGAAGAATACCTGCGACCCGAGGATCACTCCTCGGAAACGAAAGACGAACATCAACACGTAGCTCAGCCAAAAGCCCCAAAAACCAAACTTGTCGGAAACGGCTCTGGAGACGAAACCTTTTGCGGGCAGCGAGCAAAGCAGGGAGAGGACAGGCGGACCGCGTCTCGAACACGCCCGGAGCAGGACTTGTGAATGCAGCAAGCGGTTCGGACGCGGTCTTAGTAGCTAGCAACAGATTGTGCAACGTTACCTTAGGTAGAGCACATAAAGATTGGATTCCAAAAAA
>KN824314.1:223492-242614 GCA_000827415.1 Serendipita vermifera MAFF 305830 | reverse complement strand
GCCGCCAAGGGTGCGAAATCTTTGAAGGCTCCGAAAGGCTCCAATTCCATCACAGGTGCAAAGGCTGTCAAAGGAGCAAAGGCCGCCAAGGGTTTAAGGTCCCCCAAGACTGCCAAAGGGGCGAAGGGTGCCAAAGGTACGAAGGCGTTGAAGACCTGACGAGGAACCAAGGCTAGCATGGCCGTCAAAGGTTCCAAGACTCCCAAGGCTGTCAAAGCCGCGAAGGGAGTCAAGGCCGCAAAAGGAGTCAAGACCGCCAAAGCTGGAAAGGCTGGTAGAGTCGCCAAAACTGCGAAGGCTTCAAAGGGAATTAAGGCCACCAAAGCCGCGAAGGCTTCGAAAGGAGCCAAGACCACCAAGGGCAACGCCACAGGATCCCGCGCCGCTGCAACGAAGACGACGGCCTCTCGAGCGTCGAACAAGGCAACAGGGAAATCCACTCGTGGCAAGGCTACGAAAACGACCAAATCCACCGTATCTCGCTCTGGCCAAAAAGTGACAAAGTCCACCACGTCACGCCCCAACCAGAAAGCGATCAAGGCCTCTCCCAAAGCTGTTACGAAAGCAGCTCCCAAAGCAGCCCCCAAAGCAATCCCCAAAGTCGCTGCCAAGGCCGGCAAGAAGAATCGTCGTGATTTAACCTTCCGTTTTGACGAACTCGACTAAGTTGCGGTGTACCATTCATTTCCTTGGACACCTTTATCATTTGCTTGTATCTACCTGTCTTAATTTAAAGCGTTACGGACGCTGACTTCGGTATACTGCTCATGTTTCAGTCGTATATATTTCTTTGACTATTTGTATTTCAAAGTTATTCTTCTCTCTAGATATCAACAGTCCCAGTCGGCACAGGTCGATGTTGCGGTCACAAGCGTAGTCGACGCATACTTGGTTGTCGATGCTGTAAGTGTCGGAACGGTTTCTGTCATCGTCGAAGTGACATAGGCTGTTCGTGTATTGGTACATTCATTCGTCACGTAAATCGTAGTCTTCTCCGGCTCTGGCTCTGATCTCTTAGGGAGTTCCGTAGGATATATCCACTCCACGGCCGTCAATGTTCGAACTCCTGGGTCATGGATTGTCGCGGTGGTTACTGGAACCGACTTTGTAGTATAACCGGCGGAGACAGCAGTCCAGCAATCTCTAAAACGAATATTAAACCTGGTTGGCGCAGTAATGTACAGGACATACCCGTAGCGTTGGGTGCTAGTGAAAGCCATAGCGTTCACCCAGCCGGTGAGGGTAAGTAGCGTCAGTGCTGAGAGCTTCATGGGAGCTGCGTCGTTGAGAACCAGTACCAAAATGTTGAGAAAATATGCATTACCTGTATGAGGACGGAAAGAGCGTTACTCTGTACTCTGGTCCTCAATCAGAGGAAGGCTATATATCGTCTCACATCCTTCCGAAGACCCAAGTTCTCAGTTTCTGGAGGCATGCGACCATCGGAATGTGAGTATCGAAGCTACTCCTCAGTTTTATGATACAGATTGCATATGCAAACTGAATGCGGTGATGACGAGCCAGGTGGGAGGGCATCTACCGCATGGGGTATCTCTCGAGTCGCAACCGAAATCTAGGCTACACGTAATACGAAGCAAGTGGCTTCCTTCTGATTCGACATTGAGGCTGATAGAAAGTACAATACAATGTGGATAAAACCGGGCGCGTACCTTGCGAGCTGCCGCGAGACCCGGCCGGCCCTTCTTAAAATATGCGGGGGAGCCTCGCAGCTACCCCGCACCTTTCCTTGACCATCTGACCGCATGATTATCTACACGGTACGTATGGAAGTCTTGCCGATGAATCATCACGTGAGTCAGGCTCTTCTAGTGCTCAGCGTTTCCGCCAGAAAAGCACCTACATCTACGACCCCCACAACTCAGGAAATGTAACACAACGATTAGACCATCTCGCCTTCTTAGCGCACCAAATGAATATGAGCATAACATTCAGCTCTATAGTATGGGCCGTTCTATTCTGGGAGCTCCAGTAATAATATCATTTGTCTTTTCAAATTGCCTGAACCTCGGCCCGGTCTCATACTGGTGGTACTTTCGGCCTTCTCAGACTCCTCACCTACTATTATCGTACATTTTACGTATGAGAACTCGGTTAAAACTAGAATTGAATCACCTACTTTAGGCTCGCTGTCAAGATCTGGTTGGTCGATCACGACGTCACATAATAGCTCTTTGAATTTGCCGAAGTTGGTAGATTTCCAATTGATATGCGAAGTAATAAAGACGAGAATCCTTATTATACAGTTCCTCGTGATAGTGTGGCCCATTATATGAGACCAAATTCACGAAGCCGCGTCGCAAAGGGGTAAACCAGAAGGTGCAGAAGGACGAACTGTCATCTTGGAAATTCCTCACAACTGTCTCAACTGGTTGTTAGCGGGCTGGGAAATCACGCATAGATACTCTCTTCATTCTCTCCTCCGTACTCGCCCGATCTGTACTAGAAATTGTTGAAACAGAATACCTGATATGATTGATCTTTAGATCCAAAAGTTAGTCTCCGGCTTGGAATGAGCGGTGCCATGTGGGATTACTCTTCATGTCTTACTCCCGCACCGACCTACATTGATTTGTTGAGATATTTAGGCCTGTGCACAACCTCAAGGTCCATCTGTAATTCGAAGAGTTCCCTGTTAGTAACGAACCTGGAGACTCCCAAATTCGCGACTGGTAGATGTCAAGCGCAAAAATTTCCCACCAATTCTGACTCAGTATAGTATAAAGATGGAGGTGGCTTCTCTTCAGGTCACACTGCATTTTGCACCCTGACGTTGCTATTTGCCCGTCATCCTCAATAGTGTCGGCAAATGATTGGATAATCTCCCGCCTTTTGGTCAAAATGCAGACTGTCCATAGAACGGCTGATAGTCTGTCATACTGACGATCCAAATCTGATTTAGAGGATAGCTGTGCACAAAGGAACGGGCCTAAGTCCACGAGACGGCGGCTGGGAGAAAGCGCTGGCTCTCTTATTCATGGTGTAATCCACAAGAATTCATTCGTGTACCGATGTGACGTCCGGAGTGGTGCTACTTTTGTTATCGGGGCGACCTTGGGCCACTTCGAGCCTGAACAAGTGATCGAACAAACTCGGTGTAAGGCTATCTTATAGCCTTCGCTCACTCGCGTCAGTATACTCCTACAAATTCTGATGGAGGAACATCTCTTGTCGATGGCGTTTCGAGTCCATCATGAATTCCTCAGTAAATATGTTATGGAGCATGTACAACCGGGCTCATTGCATACGGTTATATTGAAACGAGGCACGCGGAGCTGATTTATATTTCGAGATTACATGTCGAATTTTCTTCCATTCTCTTATGCATCCCGCTACATCAACAATTCCAGTCAGGGCAGGTGGCAGTTGCCGTTACAACTGTAGTCGACGCGTATTTCGTCGTGGATGACGTTAGGGTTGGGATGACCTCCGTTATAATCGACCGGACACCCTGCGTCAACGTCTCGGTGCATACGTCCGTTTCCCAGGTAGTAGTCTTCTCCTCCGTTGTCCGCTTATCGAGTGTCAAAGGATACACCCAATCTGTAAACGTGAGCGTCTGGACAGAAGGATCCTGGATTGTGGTGGTGGCTATTGGTATGTAAGTTGTGCTGTATCCCGCGAATGTGTAAGACCAGCAATAGCTGAGCAGAGATTAGCTCGTTAATCGGGGCAGTATCCAAAGGCACATACCCCCAACGCACGGTACTTGTAACAACTGCTGCGCTTACGCCAGTAACAGTAGATAGCACCAATACTGAGAGCTTCATGGAGAACTGCAGATTGCAGATTAAAACATCGGATTTTTTTAGGTAGAAAGGCATACCTGTATGGGAACTGGAGGTGCTGCTGCCATTTCATCCTCGGACGTAGGGAGCTATATATTGTCCAGTGCAACTTACAAGAAGACCAAAAATCTTACTTCTTTGGCGCGCGAACGACGAGTTCTAAACGTCGATATTTCTCCTTGACTTCATTACACAACCCAGTCGCACAATTCGATGAACCAGCAAATGAACTAGGTGGGCCTGAGAGATTGTTGACTGCATGGGGTATTATCTTGGTCACCACTGAGGTTCGCATTATAAGCAATACTGATCGATATCCTTCTGTAAGACTCCCAATATAAAATAAAGATCAAATTCGATGCAATCGGTATAGATATGGGCGCATACCTCGTGGCAATTTAACCAGCCAAAGTGCCGGCGCCATCTTCCAGCGCAGCCCCGCTGCTATTCTGCGTAAGTCGTCGAGTTTAAGTATCATGGTCGAAGTGATGTCAACCGTCCTCGTCTCAGTGCATTTCTCCACTACGTGAACGGTCGTTTCTTCTTTTTCTGATCGTTTATCATCCCATATGGAAGTTTACTTCCATTCAAGCACTGTCAAAGTCTGCACAGCTGGATCGTGAATCGTGGTTGTAGTTACTGGCACCGAGGTTGTGGTATATCCCTTAAATACAGAGGACCAGCAGGCTCTGACAGATACATCAGATTAATGGTAGCATGACAGTTCTTAGACCTTGCCCATAGTATTGAGTGGTTGTGTATTCCGCGGCATTGACCCATCCAGCGGCAGCAAGCAGCGTCAATGCAGAGAGCTTCATGAATCTAGGGCATTGAGATTCAGTCTTCAGAACGAGGGCAGATTTAGATTACTTACAAAATCTCAAGAGGACAAATATTGCAGTCCAGCTTTGAAGAAAGACCAGTTATATGTCATCCGGGTATTCTCAGAAGGCAGAGGTTCCCTTTACAGGGCGCGCGACCGCTGGGTCATGCCATTCTTCGAGTTTCCTGGCACTGGTTGCGGATTTGTCCTCAACATACTGTTGATAAGGTAGTGGGAGTTTGCTTACTGCATAGGGTATCTATTCGATCGCAGCCTAACTCCAGGCTCCAAGAAACGAGGACAGACCAAACCCTATCAGATCCCTGGTAGAAATTGAATTATGGCCTGGTAAATTGGTATAGAGTTTGGCGCGTACCTTGTGATTGCTGGATCTATGTTTGGCTGGCAGTGCGACGGCTTCCAATGGCCGACGCGGGTCAGCTTCGCAGCTATTTCGCACTATCGCTCGACCATCTGATATCTGCGAGTATATGTAATGGGTATGATTTAACCCGAAGTCTACACACGAGAGACTTGGTGGCTGGTCCAGAGAAGAACTAGATGTAAAATCCGAGGTCCAGAGAGGCAGCTCACAAGGATCTCTAGTGTTTGTCTACAAATTGGGGGGTTTTTTTTTGAAATACAACATGCATGAACGTAAATACATCAATCAGTTTCGTAACAAGTCATTCTACTCTGGCAGCTCTCCAATGACTCCTTCGGCATTCGGAGATTTTGGAAGCTGTTTGGTTGTCGTTTCTGCTTCATATGCAGTGACGTCCTCTGCGGTGCACAAAGAGGGATCCGCAATACTCGTCACTTTTCTTGCCGTTCCTCCAAGCTCTTCAACCGTCACAACGGTGCTCCCTGAGGGCCCAACCTCGAGTACGACCTGAATACGTACGGCTCCTTTTGGCTTTGCGGTCAGACCTTCGATGGTCACGACGTCACAAGGGAGAGTACCCTTGAGTATACGGACCGTGGCCGTGGTCTGGTTGTCCTTCGAGGTCGTGAAGATGACGGTTTCTGTTCTAGGCATCATACAGTCTTTTACGATGGCGTTGACAGTCTCTCCGCTGGCGAGCGCAACGCCTACCGGGAGAGAGAGGTATTCGGCTCCCATATGCTGAGTATAGCTCGTATCCTGACGGTGCATCACGACGGCAGCACCATGGGCAATGTCGGCCAGCGACACCCAGGCGATTGTCGTATTGGGATACTGAGCCTCCAAGAGAGAGGTAATCTCGGCAGATGGACCGTCGGGTCGGTAGATGCCGATAACGTGTACTTGAGTAGCCGTTTCTAATGTTGGCTTGATGAGGCGGTCGAGGATTTCCTGGGGACTGAGATCTCCCGCGTCCTCCAAGACTGTCTCTCCTCCGCCCGGCCATTTGAACGTCCAATGGCCGCTCCAGATGCCTCCAGGTGCCATTTTAGCGGCAAGTTGACCAGGTGTCAAATCAACGAGGGCGGCCTCCAAGTCGTTTTCGCCATGTTTGGCCTTGATGGCGCTAAAGTCGTATCCGTTGAGAAACGACATGAAGTGGTCGTGCGATGGGTACTTGAACTCTTTGCGTTGCACTTCGGAAAGCGCCATCGGGTACGAAAACAGGAACCCATTGTCGGTAAGGGTCGTGTCGAATCCGAGTTGGCTTTTGACGGTGTCCGTGATCGCCGTTACAGTATGCTTTTCCAGCTTGCGTGCGACGGGCGTGAAAAAGTATTCTTCAAATGGTGCACCGTCGACGCGAGCGATGGAGATGGGGGCATTTTCCGAGATACGACTGAGAGCGACGCCTGCGCGCTGGGCCATGATTTTTGATGATAAGAACGGTTGGGGGAGTGGTGAAAGAAGAGGAATGATTTGCAGCTCCTGGGAAGAATACGATCTCTTTTTAAGGTCACTGAGTCGTCAGGGCGCCAATAAAGCGCTGCTGAGCTATTTCCAGTCAATCGTTACAGCGATGAAATCTGGCGGTGCAAGGTGAGTCCGTAGAAGAGTCGCTATGATAGTCTTGGAGAGAGCAATGGTGGCGGAGTTTCAACCTTGGACCTGATGTTGATTTCGTCGATACAACGACTTGGAGTAGAAGACCAAACAATTCTAATGCGGCTGCATATATTTAAGTAGTCATTTACTGTACGGCGGCGATGCCCCTCGAAACCAATAAAACCGGAGCGTTGCATTCTTTTCCCATTACGCCCGAATAAACCTTTTTTGATGGAAGATCTTCGTATTATTCGATTCCCATCGTCGATGTCGTACATCCCGGTGGTCGGCACTGCTAATGATGCACAGGCTGTGACCATGAGCGCAATTGGGTCCGCGCAAAGTTCTCACAGTCACGGGAACGTCCTGAACGGTAATTTCGGTTCTCGGCGCTCAGTGAAACCCTTGAGGGAGAACTGCACCGCTCTCCTGATAAGAAGTATATCTCGTCGAAATAGCCGCCCGCTCCATCGGTCCCTCCATTTTTTTTTATGGCATGGGTTTGATAATCGAAAGACGGACCTTATAAATACTGCAACGTGAGGATTTTCCACTTTCTCTAGGGTCTTTTCCTTCCTTTTTTTCTTCCCCTCCCATCTTTGTCGACTGGTCGACCTTTTTTTCCTTCGCTCTTCGCCTATTTTTCTTCTGTTTGTGGGTATTTCGATCGCTCTATTGGCATACAACTAACTATCCATGCAGGTGCAGGCACACTTTCATTTTTCTTCATCAAACATGTATACGTCTACTATCCTCTCCGTTGCTTTAGTCGCCACGCGTACGTTGCTACCTAAGCGGTTGAATGTAGCTCATCTTCTATTACAGTCGCTGCGGCTGCCCCTCTGGAACTCGGATACGACAATGCGCCAGCGGCTGGAGATGCCCACGCCGCGACCCTCACAAAGGCCAAGAATGATGGTAAGAGAAGATGTTTCATTCATTCATGCAAGAAGCTGATCCAGAGGCTCATTAGCCAACAATCAGATTAAGAATATGCGTGCCACTCTTGCGAACCCGAACGACCCCGTCAACAAACAACGTATTCATGATGCCTTTGGTCCCAAAGCAAACATTGCCGAGATCTCAAAAACGGTTGAAAAGCTCCACACGGGTACCCTTCAGGTCGCCAGTGCCAATCCAGCACTCGCCGACGCAGAAAAAGGACGACCAGCTCTTGCCAAAGTGTCCCTCAACAGAAACCAAGACGGGTCTTTTAATAGCATGGGAAGTGCCAAGATTGGAAGTCGGTTCCACAAAACCACCTTTAGCGACAAGTAACGGGCTGGAACTCTGATTCATGAGGCGACCCACCAGATGGCACGTACCGGTGACGACGTAATTACACAGGGAATGGGAAAGAACATTATCGTTCCTGCGGGAGTTAGCCCTGCTGGTGCTGCCGCTCATGGTATCATCAAAGAAGGAGGATGTGCGTTCATTTATCCCTTTTCTCGATTCAGGCTTACTAACTAAATCACATGCAGACGCTCGCAAAGACACCACACAAATCAACTCTGCAAAGGATCTCAGCAACGAATACAAGGCTCTTCGAGATGTATCTCCCAATATGCACCAGAATGCCGACTCTTATCGTGTATTCGGAGCCCTCTGCTCACGATCGCTCTACAAGCGGGCACTGTCACAAGAAGACCCCGTGAGTACCTAATTTTTACTTTTCAATCACCATCGCCTGACCGTTTTCCTTTTCCCCAGGTTGGATATTACCTCGCACGAAGATCGCAGTGCAGTCTCCCACCCGATTACTTTGCCAAGAAGGCTGCCGCAAAGAAAGCTGCCGCTGCGAAGACCGCTGCTAGTGCCTCAAAGACCCCCGCGAAAGCAACAGGAGCAAAGGCGAAGACTGGCACAAAGGCCACGGCCGCCAAAGGTGCAAAGTCCCAAGGGCTCAAGACCCAGAAGACCGGTAAAGGGGTCAAAGCTGCGAAAGGAGCCAAGGGTCTCAAAGCGGTCAAGGGACAGAGAGCTGCCAAGGCCGGCAAAGGCGCTAAGGCGGTCAAGGGTGCCAAGAGCCTGAAGACAACCAAAGGTCGCAAGGCTGTCAAAGGAGCCAAAGCCGCAAAGGGTGCTAAAGCCACCAAAGGCTTGAAGTCCGTCAAGGGAGCCAAAGCTGGTAAAGCCGGAAAGGTGGCTAAGGGCCTCAAAGCGACAAAGAGCACGAGAGCCGGCAAGGCCACCAAGGGTGCAAAGGCCGGAAAGACCGTCAAGGCCACGAAAGGCAAGGCCACCGGTGCCCGGAGAGTTGGAACGAAAGCTACCAAAGCCACCAAGGGTCGAACAACCAAGGCAGCTATGAAATCTACATCGAGGAAGGCCACAAAGGCGGCCCCTCAGGTGGCTAAGGCTGCCACAAAGGCCAAACTCTCCTCTCCCAAGAAGAGCGGAAAAAAGACCCGCCGTGATCTTGAGTCAATTTTGGACGAACTCGATTAGATTCGGTGACAGCAAGCCGTCTCCAGGTTTTATCCTTTCTGCTGGCTTTTATGTATTTCTTCATTTATACGCAAATACATGTTCATTATCACTTTACCATCGTCCAATGCAATCTCAAAGTGGCCAATCGGTTTTGGGGTCAACTTGAACCCAACTCCTCCGAGCAATATCCTGCTCAAGAGCGTAACTGCATTAGACCCTCCGGTCTTGATCATTCGCACGATTCTCAAGATAGAAGAAAAGAATTTCCTTGAGCCCTGGGGACTGTGAGCCTTGAGTCAACAACCGCAATGCAAAAGGATGTCAAGAAGCGGATCAGATCCCCGAGCATCGGCGTGTTTGGGCCGTGAATTCGGCTGGTTAGAATCCCAGAGTGCTGTGAAGGGCGTGAATATGCGCTCACTCAGTCGTAGGGATTATTTATGGAGCGAGGAAGTGATCTCACGCAGTACTGCTATGGCCCCTCTGCTCCGAAGAGCCCATGTACAGCAAGGCTTTCTCAGCGCTGTGGAGATACACAACCACGTCATATCGAGGATGACCTTGGAATACACTCCGGATACAGCCCTCCTTATTACGGGCCCGTCTTTCCCTAAACCCGCGAGGCAACCAATCCATCGAGAGTCTATCTGAGCGCGCTCGGGCACAGTGCCTCCTAAAGGTGTTTTCCTTGTGGTAGAATCATTCAACCCCGAAAGTATAAAAGAGATACCTGATTGGCAGTTGAGCTTTAGGGCACTTTCTTTCTTTCTTTCTTTTTCGCTCTCATCTGTCGACTGGTCGACATTACTTTACATTTCTACATCTCTTTGTGAGCTCAAATCTCCTGAATATGATTTGATACTAAACATTGTATAGGAGCTGGTACTCTTTCGAACTCTCTTCACAATGCACATCTATAGGCTCCTCACTGTAGTATTGACTGCCACGTGTAGGTGTTTTCCAAAGCTTGCTATACTGCATACTTATCCTCTTTAGATGTGGCAGCAGCTCCGGTCCATCTGGATGAGAAGCAAGATGGTCACCCCGCCAATGGGCAGGTCGCTAATGCCCATCATCATCACCCACACAAGGTATGCATTCTGATCCGACATTTCTCCCATGATCAAAGTTCCATAAAAAGATGAGTTTGCTGACCTCTCCTAGAATCATCACGTAGAAGTCCTGTCTCCAGGATTGGCTTCCGACGACACAGAGGTGAAATCGCCGACTCTTGCAGGCATGAAATCCATCAAAGGATCTTATCCTGTCAAGAGGAGACATGGACCCAAAGTCAATAAAGCCTTAGAGCGACGATTTGTTGCCAACAGCAGGCTATTAGAGTTAGTTCGGGAAGCCACGAAGAACCGAAGGGCGCGGGCAGGCGTTAAGACGCCACATTTTCCCGGAGGGAGACGCATACCAGGAGCTATATTGCATAAGAGGCCGGGAGGACTACTCTCTGGCCATCTCGGGAACCCAAACATCGCCAACAAACTCAAAGAAATATTCCAAAAAATGAAGCTCCGCAAGGGAATACGACGACCGGCATGAATTTCTCAGGATCTGTTACATAAGTGGTAGCTTACTTTGAGAGGGGAATATTACTCGGAGTTCCCTAACTTAGGACACCTTTTAAAAAATGGACGGTTCTGGTATTACACACGTAATTTCCTCCCGACAATGTATGTCTATTGGTCGCTATCTATATGGATGTTTTCGATCATGGAGAGTATATATACATTTCAGTCAAAATTTCCTATTATTCGCCGCCGACCAGGGCACCCTTGAATCTGTCGACTAGATATCCAACGCTGGTGACACAGGGTTGAAAACAAGAAGCATAAAGATTATCGTTACTTTGCACATCAGTCTCTGGGGTTGTTTGAACCGGTACCAATACTACATCCGACACTTGTGGTAAAGACTCGTCTCGAACAAGCGCCGGGGTTACGTGAGGGGCCCGCTAGAAACGGGAGTTAGCTTCGAATAAACCCAAAATAATGTTACTGACTAGTCCTTCGTTATCCGGATTCCCTCCATGAATCGGAGAAAGCAACCTTTCTGAGATCTCGGCTCGGTCATCTTTCCATTGCTCCACAACGTCGGACTGATTCTCAACAGCTTCGAATAATGACACTAAGCTCGCGTCGATATCTCCAACAATTACTGTTGGTAGTGATACAGTAATTATATCTGTCTCACGACGGGAGGTATTGCTACTTTTCTCAGGAGTTGTTCTGAGTGCCGAGCCCGTATTAGGGACCTCTGGGCTTCTCCAGGCAGATCTTAGATTGCGAATATATGACGGAGAATCAGTCATTTGCCCGACGCTGTGTTGACCCGCAAGTAGCTCCGACGCATGTGCCAAGAAATGTGCCTCTCCGTGTGAGCCTGCTGTTGGCGGTCCTGAATAGCTTTTTATCATCTGTGAGTACGTGCTCCCGTTAGATTGATTACTATGCTGGGTTAGCATCCCTGGTCTCGGTCCATTAAATTTGTTTCCATGGACTTGCGTGTCCGGCCCTTCGTTCCTAGTTTGAAGCAGCATGTTGAGTGCCTTGTGGTACCTTGAATGTATATCCCGATCCCTTGAAGGAGTTAGAGAACTGATTTTTGCATGAAGGTGGCTCGCCTCTTTCTCCCGGCCTTGTTTCTTGAAGAGCTTCGCCAGGGATTCCATCGCCTTAGATGACTGACGGGAAACTACACCCTGCGACTCGCTCGCGTCGATTGTCATCCTCCAGCGCACTTCCGCTTGCTTATCTCGTCCATTTTTATGATCAAAGAATGCTAAAGCATTCATGGCCTGCCAAGTGGCTTCGTGGCTAGACCCCTGAACCTTCTCTCTGAGAAGAAGTACCTCGTTCCACTGGGCCTCAGCTTCGGCATCTCGACGCTGCACTTCATAGCACCATGCCAAAGATTGTTGAGCGTAGAGCGTATCGGGATGTAAGGGTCCTTTCATTTTAGTCCGTGCTGCAATTACGTCCTGCCATAACTTCTCCGCAACTTTGCCATGCTTCCCATCAACCTCAGTATGTGCTAACGATGCACCTTCTCCACCTACTACGTCGTATAAATTCGCCAGAGACTCCATAGCTTTTAATGTTCTCCAGTGTTTTTCACCATTGATTGCAACTCGAGCTTGCCAAATTTCGGTCCATAAATTTTGAGCGTCACTCCATTTTTGTCGGTATCGATAGGTTTGTGCCAGATTCTCCTTCTCTAGAAGGACTTCTTCGCTGTCACTGCCAAAGTGTTTCTCCAATATCCTCAAGACTTCAAGACGCACATCTTCTGCCTCCGAGAGAAGGTTTCTATATTCGAGCCCACGGGCGCGCTGGGACATGGCACGGGCGGTTAAGGGGTTATCTCGCGATAATAGCTCCATACGGAGTCCCACTACTCGGTCCTCCCATATGCGAGCCTCGATCCTCCTGTCAACACGTTCCCAATACATCTTTGCTAATTGCAAAGTGGCTTCGCTGGATCGTAGGTTGTCCTCCCCGTACTTGGCAATTGCCTTATTACGTATATCCTCCCATATACTGGTGGCTTCTTCGATTTTACCTTCATAATACAAGATATTGGCTATTCCACCAAGATCGTTGGCATTGATTGGGCCTCTTTGATCAAGCAAGACTTTTAAATGGGGAGAAAGAGCCTCGTACAAGTCTTGATTCTCTTCCCCACTTCCACAAACGAGAAGCCGTACGGCTGCCGCCCAGTACAAGGTTCGAGAGCGCGGGTCCAGCCGATCATGCGCGAAAGCGTGCACAAGAGGATGGAGACGAAGAGTCGTATCCGTAAAGTGCGTCACTGGTGTGACCAATGAATATTGTTCTAGCTCGTCCACAATATCTTCAACATATTGCCTGTTCCACGGCTTTCTTTGGCCTCGGTTACGATAGAATGTTTTGCAGAGGAGCTTGGTAGCATCAATGCATTCTGGTGGGCGATCGAAGATGGTAAAGGCTTCATACTGAAATCCAGAGGGCCCAGCACGATAAATAAGCTCCAGAGGGAAGCCTGTATACTGAACAAATGCCAGAAGACTCAAAAATCGTTGAGCGGATTGTGAGAGCTTTGGCCATGTGACATTGAGGGCTGTATATATTCCGTGATAATGGTTGTCAAATTGAGCTGCGGCTGGGCGATTCAGGATTTCAGCACGGTTTTCTCTTAAGCGTTCCACATAAGTTGAAATACAGCGATGTTTCCTGATAAAATACCCCGCTTGCACGACGGCTACTGGAAGAAAGCCAAGTTCCGATACGATCTCCTCGGCATAATGATAATTATCTTCAGTGGGATCTGAGCCAGATGGGAATGCTGACTTCAAAAGTGTTGCGATTGCCTCCTCATCTGACATCAAATCCACCCGTATATGAGCGCTGGGTGCTAAAAGACCAAATTCTGGATTTTGCGTTGTGATTATAATAACGCCGAACTCGCAAGGAG
Source organism: Serendipita vermifera MAFF 305830 (assembly GCA_000827415.1). Lineage (NCBI taxonomy): Eukaryota > Fungi > Basidiomycota > Agaricomycetes > Sebacinales > Serendipitaceae > Serendipita > Serendipita vermifera. The sequence goes on along the minus strand of KN824314.1, from coordinate 229,101 downwards.
GAAAATAACGAGACAGCTCGACTTTGGGATCATTTGCGTTGTCAAAGACGATTATCCATGACTTGGTATTTTGATCTGGTTGTGCTAGTTTATGGAGGGCCTCGGAAACAGTTATACAGCGATATTCAACACCTATCGCGCTGACCCGAGAGACTAAACCTCTTTCGATACTGTCTTGAGATGAAGATTCAACGAAAATAATGGGCCCAAACCTGTGTGTGAGTGAGTAACCCAAGGTCGCCGACTCTCTGCAAATCTTACCCATGCCCAGGAGTACGGAGGAAGCTTGAGACAATCTGCGTTTTGCCAATGCCACTCAAACCGGAGAGAACTAAACGCCTTTGGGACTGCGCGTCTAGACTGGCGAGCTTGCTATGAATAGTGTCCATCAATCGTTTTCTCGGAACAAACGAGGCAGATAGTGGTGGGATTCCTTGAGTGTTGACGAATAGTCGACTCGGAGATCGGTCTACCTGGCATGAGAACACTTTATCACATGAAAGGGAAGAAATACCCACATATGTCATCTAATGTGCACTCTCCAGCTCCCTGAGATATACTTGCACTCGTTTCAAATTCTCGACTGACCTTGGGATGGCCAAGATACGCCTTAGTAGTCGCCTCAATCACCCCAAGGTCATGCAAGGGAACCTCTTCGTATGAATGAAGTCCTATCTCCACTGAAAACCGGTAGTAGATACTACTAGCACCAAGCTGTGCTTCCATTTCTGTGGCCACGCGATCGCTGGAGAGACTAGCATTCCAAGACAGCTGGGCTTGAGGGCTGCGTACCCGCAATTGCTCCGAGAAACTTAGCTTAGGCCGACCACAACCCAAACTAAGGATACATGATACTTTTCTCCTGCCATCATAGATGGCGTGCGCCTCCAGTATGGCTTCCCGAATCGGATTGCTAAACTCGACCTGTCCACTTCTGGCCTCCCACTCGCGCGATTCGGGACCGATACGAACTGGGAGAAACAGTCCTGGGAGGGAACATGTCGCCCGTACTGCATCCACCAAGGTAACGTCAATCGGTGTCGCGGGACTACGATAGGTTCGAAGCTTTTGGCAGAAATTTAGGGCCGCAGATGGACTGGTACATATAATTCTAACCAAACGCTTAGCACACGAGAGCCCATATAAACCGTGAGACATACGCTGAAGCTTGAACCGGCCCAGTTCTTTCGCTCAAAAATTTGACGTCTTCCGCAAATCCTCTTCTTTTAAGGAGATCTTTCATAAAAGTCTCCAACAAGTGCGATCGTGTGGCAGGCTCGACTGAAGAGTCAGCGAAAACCGTCTTCCAAAGTTGAATGAATTCCTGGATGGTATCTTCTATGCTCAATTGGAGCCTGACAAGAAGAGCAACAGCGAACCTAAAGAAAAATATGCTCGGCGTGTAGCCCTTGTCCCTTGCTTGATACTTACCCGCTGGCCCCGACTCCGGCGATTAAATGGAAATAGTCACAGGGATGAAGAGGTTGTTCGACCTTCTTACTCCATCCAACTCGATGAAGGAACTCTTCTAGCATGACGAGTTGTGAAATGACCCGTACATCCCCGGCATCTGGTGTTTGTTGTCAAGATTCTCACCACAATGCACAAGGATATACGAAACACTAACTCACCAAATACCAGGATCCGAAGAGCCTCTGGGGTATCACTCATGGATGCAAGCGCTGAGGTCGGGTCGAAGTGATGTCTGTCAGCAACCAAGCGCCACTTAGCTGCCAGCAAATAGTCATTCGTCAGGAGGCACGAGAGCGCCAAATAGAACCAGTTACAGTAGATTTATCAAAGGCTTGACCCTAGCAATGCCATACCAGTGGTTTCACGGACCAAGACTCGACTAGCCTAATTATATTAAACGTCCCCATAAATATTACTTGACGAGCAGGGGGTCCTGGTGACTCAAATCCAAGTTTCTTCAGTTTGAAATTATGGGATAAGTATCTGATTTGGCATTAACCCTTTATCAGGTGGTGATACTCGATACAAAGGTTTAGGCTGGTTCCTCTTCAGCGATTTGCAAGTCACTTTTGGCCTGTAAATGATTCGCATCTCACAATATAATTGAATATCATAGAATTTTTCCTTCTTAACTAACAATGTAACCCTATTGATGACTCTAGATGCGATCGACTACCCTTCTTTCTCGCCGGGACAACGGACATGGTATTCTACCAGAGAAGAAAAGAATTTATTCCCCAAAAAAAGCCATTATATGCTCTGTGAACGCCTTCAGGTTTCGCCCTGTTAAAGTTACAAGGATTCGCTTAGCCTTATTGGTTCTCCCGTTATGTCCAACGTGCGCGTGAACATCCAACTTATATTTAAATTCAAGTATCTTGGCACATAACTCCACTCAGCATGTCAAAAAACCGTCATGATGAGGTAAGATGGGGCGGGGTGGATCTGGGACTTGCTCTCCGCCGCTTTCATGCAATAACGCTGACCGACCGGGATTCCCGAGTGCTGTGAAGAAAAAATATACACCTTACTCAGCCGTAAAGTGGATTTACGCAATGCTGTTGTGGGAGACTTCGACAAGGCGATGCACCACAGGCTCATTCCCAGCGCTGTGATGACCTACAACAGCGCCACAACGGGGAAGACCCTCGAATATAATTCGGAGATAACCCTTCATAACGAATCCATTCATCTCGTAAATCCGCCAGGTAACCACCTTCGTTACGAGATTGAGAATGGCCTACATCCGACGGAATTCCCTACAACTCTGCCACAATTATGCGACCTAGAGAGCATAAAAGTGGATTTCTCTCAGTTTCAATCTTTCGGAGCACTTTCTTCCCTCTTTTTTCATTTGTCGACTGGTCGGCCTTCTTTCTACACTTCTTCCCATTTTTGTGAGTTATGTTTCTTTATGGCGATATAATATCTAATAGCGTTACAGGAGCTGGTACTCTTGAAAGTTTTCTTCGCCATGCATATCTATCGACTTGTTGCTGTATTGCTAACTGCCACATGTGCGTTTTTCCCTCTTTCAATGTCCAAGCTTACCTACATTTCTTAGATGTGACCGCGGCTCCAATCCATTTGAACCAGAAAGGCGATAGCCATCCTTCTGGGGGTCAGGTCGCGAAAGTTCAGCATCATCACACGCACCTGGTATGTTCTTTGATCCACTGGAGGGCCTCCGGCTCCAATCAGATGCTTTGAAAATAAGAAGAAAAATACTGACCTTCACTAGGACCACCATGCGCAGATTGTGTCTCCGGAATCAATACACAGTGAGACAGGTGTGGATACACCAACTGAAGTGGAAATTGAGTCCGCTGGAGGGCCTCATCCAGCCAAGGGGACGAGTGCAGCCAAAGCTACACATACCTTAGAGCGACGAGCGGTCCCCAAAGCACAGTTCGGAAACCTCATCGCCGGGTTGAGCAAGGCCCTGAAGCACCACGCAAGCCATAAGAGGCCTTCGCCAGTAAATGGCCGTCCCGGTCATTTAGGTATTCTAAACATTGCAAACAGGTTGAGGGAGGCATTTAAAAAGATGGGGCACCGCCAAAAGTCACGAGGTTCAGCGTAAACGTCGGATCTCTGAGATCCTATGTTGCTTACTGTCAAGTTCCCAAGAGTTCACTTGTTCTAGTAGTTGTACTCCAGCAATATTAGTGCGTGAACATCTCGGGATTCTTGATGAATGTATGATCTTACGAGTATACAACTGTCTTTGTCATCTGATTCAATGCTCGAAAAAGGTTGCCCAGTGGCGTAACTTGGACATGTTCTCCAACGTGCAACCATTTCCGGCCGATTGGAACGAGCCTGGAATCCCGGATTACCATGAAGAGCGCCAATATGAGGTCACTAAAGCCTGTGGGTAAGCTTGGATAGGAAGATCCCACGGAAAACTGCTGTGGCATAATAGACGCGGGGGCGATGAAAGGCTTCCTAGCGCCTGGGGATACACAACACAACTACCAACTACCCCGCAAAGAGAAATCACGTTCATATGCACTTTGGACATGTCCACTCATTACGGCCCCGTTTATTGCGGGAACTCATGAAGCAGCCACTTCCATCAGCCATGTCTTGAGCAAAGCACCGGCTCCTGATGATATCGTTCTTAACTTCGTAGCAGAACTACTCAATCCGAATGGTATAAAAGAGGCTTTGCATCGGTCTCAGATCCTCAGAGCACTCCTATCTTCACTTTTCGCTCTCGTCTGTCGACTGGTCGACCTTTTGCGTCTCTACACCTTTTTGTGAGTTATGATCCCTTGATTTCGATGTGATACTCAGGGGTCGTACAGGAGCCGGTACTCCAACTCATCTTACAATGCATATCTATCAACTCCTTGCTGCCGTGCTGACTGCAACATGTAGGTCCCTTATTTATCACCATATACACCAATTGACATCCATTAGATGTGGCAACAGCTCCTATTCATTTGGATCAGGAACATGATAATCACCCTGCAAGTGGGCACATCGTCAATGTTCCTCACCACCAAGTGCACAAGGTTTGCATTTCCACCGTCACCTTCCCAGCTCCAAGTAAACGTTTGAAATGGAGAAAGTATTGACGTTTATTAGGATCACCATGCGCAGAACCTGCCTTTGGGATCAATTCTCGACATCACAGCAGTGGAACCGTCCGCTGGGATGGAAAAAGGATCTAACAAAGGGACTCACTCAGCCAAGCGGGCGAGTGAAGCTGGACATAAGCATGTATTAGAGCGACGACAGGACCCGCGCTTCAACAGGATCAGAGAGATCCTCCAGAGGCTTCCGGGACCGTTCCGACCCTCGGGGGGCTCGGGCTCGAGACGACCCATCCGAAACGGACAAGGGAGGAGAAGGCGTCCCTCCAAGTAGCCGTAAATGTTGTCAAGGTACTCTACTCCGAGATGGCAATCAATAGGAGTGCTTGATTAGTGCGTTCCTTTCAAGGAGTAGATAGCTCTGGGCTGCACGTTATTTCCTCTGCGCTACTATATATATATATCGTTCCCTTATTCCTTTTGATCTCCTGAGCGCGACCGAGTAACGGTCACGATCTGAGTGCGATAACGCCGGGTCTGAACACCACGATTGCTGAGTAAAGAGAAGACTGTAAATTCTGACAGTGACATCAAAGTGCGACCATACAAGGTAGCTGAGAGGTGGCGGCCGACGAAGAAAACACCACATAAGCTTGTCCTTCAACCAAATTTAGTTGCAGAACTCGGGATTGCACCACCATTTGCACATATTATCTATTGAAATTTTGATGGATTTCACTTCTGCAATTCTGTCAAGTTTCCAAGAGTTCACTTGTTCTTGTAGTTCTGCTCCAGCAATAATAGTGCGTAAACATTTCGATATTCTTTCTTTATGTACGATCTTACGAGTACACGACTCTCTTTTTCATCTAATTTAATGCTCAAAAGCGGTTGTGCAGTGATTTAACTTGGACCTGTCCTGCAATGTATAACCATTTCCAGTAGGTTGGAACGAGCCTGGAATCCCGGAGTACCACGAAGAACGCCAATATGAGGTCACTAGATCTGTGGGTAAGCTTGAATAGGAATATCCCACGCAAAACTGCTATGGCATAATAGACGCGGCAGGCGATGAATCGCCAACACTTCTTAGCG
>KN824314.1:173433-222002 GCA_000827415.1 Serendipita vermifera MAFF 305830 | reverse complement strand
ACATGATAATCATCCTGCAAGTGGGCACATCGCCAATGTTCCTCACCACCAAGTGCACAAGGTTTGCATTTCCACCGTCACCTTCCCAGCTCCAAGTAGACGTTTGAAATGGAGAAAATACTGACGTTTATTAGGATCATCACCATGCGCAGAACCTGCCTTTCGGATCAATCCTCGACATCACAGGAGTGGAACCGTCCGCTGGGATGGAAAAAGGATCTAACAAAGGGGCTCACTCAGCCAAGCGGACGAATGAAGCCGGCCACAAATATGTCTTAGAGCGACGCAGCATAGGTAGACGGCTATTTGATCCGGAGAGATTTCTGAAGCCTTTCCGACCTTTCCGACCCTCCCGACCCTTAGGCGGCTCGGGCTCGAGACGACCCAGACCCAGACCCAGACCCAACCGAAACGGACGGGGGAGAGGGCGGGGATCTTCCAAGTAGCCGTGAAGACTGTCATGGCACTCTACTCCGAGATGGCAATTACTGTGTGTGCTTAATGAATGCGTTCCTTTCAAAGAGTAGATAGTTCTATTATGCACACTATTTCTTCTGCGATGCTATATATATCGTTCCCCTTATTTATTTTGATCTCCTGCATGAGCGCGATCGAGTAACGGCCACAACCTGGGTGCAGTTTGCGCATAGCGTCGAGTTCCAGCGCCACGATCGAGGAGTAAGAGAAGGCTGTAAAATAATCAAAGCAAAATCAAAGCGTCGCCATTGAAACGAACCTCGAGAGTAACAAGGTGGCAAAGAGGTGGCGGCCCACCGGAGAAAACAACATAGTGGACCTGTCCTCCAACCAGATTTAGTTGCAGAACTCCGGATTGCGCCACCATTTGCACATACTCGCTACTGAAGTTTTGATGAATTCCATTCCTGCAAGTCTGTTGGTGCCTACAAAGGCTGGACGAGTTTCCGGAAAGAATTGGAAGGGAGGAAGAACCCCTTTCTTGCCGTAAATTGAATGATTCGATTCTACGTACGGGTACTATTCGACAAGGCGACACTAGAAACTCGTTTCCACACGCCTCAACTGCGCCACAACGGGGGAAGACCGTCGGACGGACATAACTCGGACATAACCCTTCATAGTGAATTTATTTCTCTCGTAAATCCGCCAGACAACCGCCTTCATCGCGCGATTAACGGCCTGGCGCGCCTATCATCAAGGGTGTAATTTTCTATACCTCCGCCAAGAGTATTCAACCGAGGAGCATAAAAGTGGACTTCCCTCAGTTTCAATTCTTTGGAGTTCTTTTTCCCCTCTTCTTTCATTTGTCGACTGGTCGACCTTACTTCTAAATTTTCTATCCATCTCTGTGGGTGGTATTCTGTTCATGAGAACATGATGTCTAATACTATCGCAGGAGCCGGTACTCTTTTAAAGTTTTTCGCCACGCATATCTACAGACTTGTTGCTGTATTGCTGACTGCCGCATGTGCGCCCTTCACTCTTTCGATATCGTAATCTCATCCATATTTCCCAGATGTCACCGCGGCTCCAATTCACCTGAATACAAAAGACGGTAGCCATCCTACAGGTGGAGATGTCGCCAATGTTCAGCCTCATCATACCCACAAGGTATGCTCTCTAATTTATTATGGAACCTATGGTTTCAACCAAACGTTTTGAAACGAAAGGCGAAATGCTGACCTTCACCAGAATCATCATGCGCAGATTTTGTCTCCGGAATCAATACACGACGACACAGTAGTGAATCCACCGGCTGACGTGGAAACTGGATCAGTCGGAGGACCTCATCCGGCCAAGAGGACTAGCGTAGCTAGAGTCGCACATGCCTTAGAGCGACGGGGAGGCGTACCACGGTTTACCAGCATCGCCGAAGCATTTAAGAGGCTAAGGGCCTACGTGATCGCAAACGGTCATAAGCGTCCCGACCCAAAGCATGTAAGCAAGGGGTCGAAGAGGAAGAATCAGTAGGTCAAGCCCGTTAAAGATACACGAGGATCAACATAAATGTCAGATCTCTGATATCCTTCGTTACTTGCTGTAATGTTTCAAGGGTTCAGTTGTTTTAGTAGTGCTTTACCAATACCAGTGCGTGAACATCTCGATACTTCTTATGTATGTACAACCGTATGAGTATACAGGTCTCTTTTTCATTTAGTCAGCTTCTCAGAAAGCATTGCTCAGTGGCGTAACTCGGACGTATTTCCATTTCCGACGGATTGGAGGTAACCCTGGAATCCCGAAACACTGTGAAGAGCGCCAATGTAACACGAAGTCATTAGATTCTATGGGTAATCATAGATAAGACGATCCTACGGAGAGCTACTGTGGCTTAATAGACACGGAGAGCGATGAATCGCCAACGAGATCGAGAACAAGGTGGCAGAGAGAGTGGCGGCCGACCAAATAATAGACCTGCCCTCCGACCGAGTTTAGTGGAATTGCACCACAATTTACGCATAACATCTAGCAAAAAGCTGATGGATTCCTCTTCTGCCATTCCGTTGGCACCTACAAAGGCCGGACGGGTTTCCGGAAAGAATTGGAAGGGTGCAAAAACCCCCACTGTGTAAGTATAGGAGCTGAATGCATCATCTTGGTATACAAATACAGGCGAAACTCAACTAAATACTCTTTTAGCCGCTCAAATTTACCTCGCGGAGTGAAATCAAAGTCGTGGGAGGACAGAAAACGCAAGGACACCCAACTTACTGCCGTAAAGGCTCTGGAAAAAGAGCTCAAAGACGAAAAAGCGGCTGAGCTAGCAAGGTGAGGAACCGTTGCCTCTGATGGTTCTAGGACTCGTGCCCTTCGTGGGCTATGACTGGATACAAATCAACTTACCATATTATTAGACGAAGAGAGGTTACAAAGGAACGCAAAGATCGGGTTGAAGAAAAACGACGTCTGGAGGAAATGAAGGCAAAGGTACGTCTCCTTGTCGTTGTAGCTCTGATTACGCGTTAGACTCAACCCCGTCAATAGATGTCTGCTAAAAAGCTGGCACGCGTTCGGAGACGGCAAGGACGCACGAAAAAGATTAATGGATGAAACATTCAAACTAGCCATCCTCGTGTACAATAATATCCATCCAGATGATCTAATGTATAGGATCACGATACCAATAGGTTACCTTGTCGCATACAGTAGCAAACTCTTTAGCGCTCGTAAGACGCTTTTCAGTGCCCGTGACCACGTCTCGTCCCCAGACCCAAAGGATAGCTTGATCGAATATTCCCCAATCTTGTCATTCACGATCCTAATACATGTGAGAGAAGGTTTGGTTAGAAAAGCATAGATGAGGAGGGTGTGGCTGCTCACGTGCAGTATTCCGGAAACACGACGGTCGGGTCTTCTTTTTTGACGTGGTCCATCAACTGCTTGAGACAGTCCAAAAATCCAACCATCCCTGCATTGAATCGTCGACGATGCAGGATTTGAACCAACGCGGGATCACCCGAATCATACAATTCGTATTGCGCATCGTGGTTTATGGATTCAATCCTCGAAAAAGACCCTATTGGAAGAAGTTTCCATCTGAAGTAGCCCGGTGAATAAGGAGCGGGTTGCATCGTTACAAACTTTACCTCTCAAAAGTGAACTCCAGTTTTCGGGCAAGCACCTGTAACAGTAACACGACCTGACCCCAGGCCGCATTTATCTCAGGATAATCGACCTTAATGAAGGTAAGACTCGAGCCCATGAAACGCAAGATGACTTACTGTGACAGGGTGGCCATCGACTGTCCCTGTCCGACCGAATCGTAGTCCGTTTATAGTGCCGAACACCGGTCCATCTTGGCCGATATTAAAGGCGTCATTGTAGACATTGGTATTCTCTAGTCGATCTAGAGCAGCCGAATCTGCCGCATAGGCCGCCCGCAGAGAGTCAAGTTTGGCCTTTTCGTCCGACTGGGCTAACATGACGGCATTATGAGCGCGCCAAAACCTGTCAGGAAGTAAGTATTATTATGATATCTCGGGTATAACTGCTTACTCTGCTTCCTCCTCTTCCAGCATCTTCTCTTCGAGCTCGAGCTGAGCCATTTCAGCATCTAGTTCAGCTCTTTCACGGTCTGCATCCAAAAGTGCTTGTAACGCGGCTTCCTCCTCTTTCCTTAGCGATTCTATCCGGCGTTCGGCGTCCACCAGATTCGCCTTGTCGCCTTCCCGTTCCTTTTCTTTTTTAATCTGCTTTTCGAAAGCAATATAGCCGTCTCTTTCCTTCGTGGTCTCCTCCAGCTGCTTGTTCAGTATGCCCAGCAATAAGTGTGTGCACTCATCACACAGCGGGTGATCAACTTCTGTCTTCGCGGATAAGAGGGCATAAAGACGATTGACGGAACGTAAATGATGGGACAGGGGAGTGGGGTTGACTGTCGGCGCTTGTTGCTGTGTTGCTGAAGCAGGCTCCTTTGCACTAGCTTTTCCCTTCCCTTTCGAAGTCGAATAGCCTCCGTTTGGTGGTGAAGCAGGGATATTCCTGACGATGCTATCTTGCAAGAGAACAAACGATTCGCCACCGGCGACTGAAGCACGATGCCGAGCACTGGCAGTACCAGCTGACCTTCGTCTTGCCGTATCATTGTTTGCTTGAGAACGCTCCCATGCAGCCTTTACGGAAGGATGGGCGGGCGTCTTTGACAATAAATCCTGCGTTGTTCCGTATTTCGGACCAGAAGCTCTTGGAATGGATCCAGCAATGAGTTCGTATGTTGAGGGAGTCAAATCACTGAGAGATTCATCTATTTGAACGGGTTGCTTGCATTGCTGACAATTGAGGCTGCTCATGGTGGTGGTGACCCACTCTTTGAAATCTGCCTCCACATGCTGCCCGCTTGATGCGTTTACAAATTTACAAATATTTTAATTCGACATTTATAGCAGCAAAACCTTCAATTTCTCGTGGAATCCATACATCACGCTCGGCTCTTACTCCCTCCAAAACAGCCGTACAGCTTCGAGACTACCAAGAAAACTGTATATCAGCATGTTTAAGCGCCTTAGACAGGGGAATCACTAGAATAGGGGTTTCTATGCCCACTGGGTCTGGTAAAACTACCGTATTCGTATCGTTATTACATCAAATACCCGCCAACGATGCACGTCCGCTCGCAAAAAATACTTTAATCATCGTCAATTCTATAGAGCTTGCTATTCAAGCCGCAAATCAAGTCAAACGCATCTTCCCCGAAACTAGGGTTGAGATTGAACAAGGCAAAAACACTGCAAGTGGATTCGCAGATGTGTGAGAATATCTCTTCTAGTATCTTCTGCTCCGTATTTATCCTCTAATAGGACTGTTGCGACGTTTCAAACACTTTCTCGTGGAGACCGACTGTACAAGTTTCCAGTGGAGCGCACAAAGGCGGTCATTGTAGACGAGGCGCACCATACAGCAGCGAAATCGTGAGTATCTGAATCTCTAAGGAAATCTTATACTGAGCTTGTGCCAGGTATCTGTCGATATTATCCTATTTTGATCCTAAAATCTCTGAGGAGCAAGGTACTGAAGTCGAATCATCAAAGGTCCCTATAATTGGATTCTCTGCTACATTTGGTCGTCATGATGGGCGTGCACTTGGTAGAATCTTTCAAGAAATTGTTTATCATAAAGATTTTTTGCAAATGATCAAGGACCAATGGTGAGTCCTTCAGATTCCAAAAAAGACCACCTTTTAACGACTTGAAAGGCTCTGCAATGTCCGCTTCACCACAGCGAACGCAAATATCGACTTGTCGTCAGTGGCGATTAGCCAAGGAAACGGTGACTTTGTGGCCGCGAGTCTGGCACAGGTCATGAACACGGAGGCTATTAACTCCGTTGTAGTGCAAAGTTGGCTCGACAAAGCAAGTATGTACACTTATAGGCTATCCTATGCCGCAGTCTCATTGGATTTGGTAGGCATGCGTAAATCAACCCTCGTATTTTGTACCAATCTGGCTCATGTTCATGACCTTACCAATGAATTTCGAAAACGAGGAGTAGACGCACGATATATTCATTCCGGCACCCATGCAAGGGATCGGCAGCAGCTTCTTGACGACTTTAGAGCTGGCACCTTTCAAGTATTGGTCAACTGCGCCATTCTCACTGAAGGTGCCGACATTCCGAATATAGATTGTGTCGTTGTTGCACGTCCCACACGTTCGCGAAACGTCTTTGCGCAAATGGTAAGCACAGATTGGCCGTACCTTTGGCTGAAATTTGACGAGTATACAGATTGGTCGTGGTATGCGTCTATCGCCCAATACAGGAAAAGAGGACTGTCATATCTTGGATTTTGTTGATGCTCAAGGCCGCGTTGCTGGGACATTCTCCACTCCTTCTCTTTTTGGTTTGGACCCGCAAGAGATCACACCCGGTATTTAATCCATGGTCAAACTATTTAGTGCTAACGGGTTACAGGTGCCACACTGGACGAACTCTTGAAGAAAAAGGAGCAGAGCAATAAAGATGGTGTTCTGGTACGAGGCAATCAAGTAATTCAAGATATGCCAGATGTCACCAGCGTCACGTATAAAGTCTATGATGACCCTCTATCATGGCAATACCAAGCCAACAAGGAAAAGCATATCCTCCAGTTAAGTTCGTTGGCCTGGGTACACGCTCGGGAATCCTACATATTGGAATGCATGGGTAGAGGGACCCTCAAAATCGAACCCTTAAATGACGCAGGTAAGCTCAGAGCAGAATCATTCTGGTGTTCTAATGCGGATGGTTTTAGATGGTAAAAAAAACTGGGAGGTCAATTACATTGCCCCTTGGGATGCCGCTTCGATGAAGGCCCTTGTCGGCCGACCTCATCGTGCAGGTCGAACTCGTCGAGTTGCATTGGCTGTAAACCTCGGAGATGCGGTCACTGCAGCTGATAGTTTTGCAAAGCAAAAACTCGTCCCGGGTCCTTTAGGAGTAGGGTTCGTATGAATCAGAATAGCACACGGGACTTTGAGCTGATTACGTATAGGCTTCTCCGGAACGCCGCCTGGAGAAAGGCACCATCCACAGCCCCACAGAGACAGATCCTTGCCAAGTCGCTAGGGATTGGTATGGAAGGCGGATCCAACAAGTTGGCTCCTGAAAAAGCCCATATCCGTGCATGGTGTCGGGTCCCTGACCAAGCCGCTCTTTCCAACTTGACCAAAGGAGCAGCTGCCGATTTAATCACGAGAATGCGAAGCGGAGCCAAAGTATGTACCACCATATGTATACGAGCCAAGGCTGATCTATTTAGGGCGCGTATGATAAGGAACTCAAGAAGCGAGCGCGGGAGACAAAAACCGTAGAAAAGGAAACAGCGAGACGTGCACGTGAGACGGTTCAAGTGGGACCTTTGAGTTTATGATTACGATCACAAATAGACTATACATACACGCGAGACTAAATAACTATCGAAAGTCGATGCTTTCGGGTTTGCTGTATTGTACATTCGTGTATGGGGGGATTAAAGCAAGAAGTTTACCAATCGAGATTGGAGAGAGATGCACTACTGGAATTCTTTGTCCCAACCGCTGGGCATATTGACATCGAGCCAAGTGACCATGCCGGCATTATTCTGCCAGAATGAATCGTGGATTGCTCCTAGGCAGGCCGGAATATCTTCCTCCTCTTCTCCACGGGCAAGCTGGTCCATGGGGTGGACAGTGCCGGATCCAGAGGCTCCAGAAATGTCGAACCGGACATCAGAGCCTTGTCCCAGCATTTCCGTATCTAAGTGATTCTGTGCATGCATGGAGAGATGGGCGTCATGAGAATTGTGTAGCATGTATCCGAAAGACTGTTCATCGACGGGAGGCGGGGTCACCCGAATAGAAGGATGTGGGGACGGTGGGGAAAGTGGACCGGCGGCGTTGGTATGCTGCTGTATGTTGCTGAGATCGATGCTAAGCCCATTAGCTTGACCGTTCCCGTTCATCTCCGTGTCTTTACTTTGTGCTTGCTCCATACGCTGAGTGTTCTCTATTGCACGATGTTTATGCAGGAGACCAGCGAGGAAACGGGCATATATCTTTGGCGTATGGGAGTCGTCAATGGCCACTGAGGAATCGTTGAGGACTTTGATGAGTTTTTCAACCAGAGGGATAATCTTGGATCGGCGTTCTGCCGAGAGGAGATGAACAAACTTGTGTCGGAGAAGCTTGAGAAGGAAGGCGGAAGCGAAAGAGGCGAATACAAGATGGCTATCGGGAGTATAGCGCAGATAAGCCCGGACGGCCATGTCCTTTATCAGTTTGCTGATGACATTTTGAGCGGCGTCAAGGCACTGGAGAAGAGGTCAGTGATTTGTGGCTCCGCGGACATGGTGACATACCCTCATTACAAGGTCGTCATTAGGTGATAGTAAACCCTTGCGGAAGGAGTATTGGAACCCAAAAGACAAGATAACAAGACGAGAATAACTAGCATGGCTAAAGAGGGGTCAGACAAGATCCATCGACTCCATATTGTTGGGTACTCACAATGGAAGCAGATGACGACGGTACAATGAACCTGGATCTTGATTTATCTGTTAGAACTTGGTAACCGATGCTATATAAAAATGACATACCTGTAGGTTCGGGCTGGGCGGCAAAAAGCTGGGTGGCTTCTTGCTCCCAGGCAGTAATCTCGTCGTCGAATTCGAAAGCGGTTTTACGGAGATCGAGATCCTCGCGTACACCCGAGGGACTGTTTACGTCGGCGTAAACGGTCTCCTGGAAGCGAGACATGATGCGCATGAGTGCGGTCAATTGGCAGAGGTGCATGTCGTATGGAAGGTTAAACTTGGAGCGTGTGTACCAGTCCGCCGAATTGCGAATCATGTAGTTTTCGCGGATGGTCATGGGCTTGCCCAGTTGGGCTGAAGAGGCACGATCCATGTTGAAGCAGACCATCCAGGTGCGAGTGCGGTTCTACAAGACAGTTAGTGAGAAATTTGGTAGATTAGATGGAATACGCACAAGAATCTCGCGTTCCTGTTGTTCGCTGACGACATTGACATTGGTGGGGAGATGGAGGTTGAGATCCATAGCCATGCGGATTGCCAAACCCAAATAAAGCCAAGCACGATCCTCGTCGTACTTTCTCGATGGGAGAGGCCAGACGGAAAGGAGGAGGTATGCCTGGCAGAGTTCGACGCTCTTCTTGCTGTCCATGAGAGAGGATGCGGCCGAAGTCATGGCAAAGTGCATTGCGATACTGTACAGCTCGGGCCTTTCGGTGTAGTATCTGGCCGCAACGGCGCATACTATGGTCTTGTCAGGAAACAAGGCACGATAACCCAGGCGTGGCACGTACCGACGGTGAACAAGAGAGGGCACCTTGCAAAGGTCGTAGCAGGCGTATGAAGAACGGGATCTAGCAAGCTGACTGTGACCTGCATAAGGAATGAGTACTGTTCCGACACTCGGCCGGCGGCGCGCCGCACTCACATTCAGCTTTTCGTAAAAGATTTCGAAAAGCTTGTCAACCTCATCAGGCACGATCAACCCCTTTCTCAACAACTTGGGTTCCTCACTCAACCCACGATCAATCTCGATTCTTCGAAGTCCAAGCTCTCGCGCGCGCTGCGCCTCAAGAGCATCCCCGGACACAAAGTAATCATGTCGCGCCACACCGATATCGGCTTGGCTGACAGGTGATCCAGAGGGGAAACCGTGTGAGCCTGGTGGGCCAAACGAGCCGACGCTGCTTGCGCTTTGACGACTGTGGTCATGTAGGCCTCCATTGCCGTTCATGTTCGACCCGCGGAGGGAGGCGCGTGCGATGAGTTCGACGGGGGCTACCGCGATAGTGGAGCTACGTGTGACGCGTGGTGAGCGTGAGCGGCTATCGCGTGTGCGATCAGTGGCGTCCAGACGGGTTTGTCCCATGGACTTTTCCGCTGCTGCCATCATGGACGTTTCGGATCTCCCTACACCACGTGTGGGTTGTCCGGGCTTGCTGAGCGCGGATGTTCCCGTGCTTTGATCTTCTTCATTGTCGTCGTCAGCCGCCTCGTCGGAAGACGAATCGTTAAAGACGCGTCCGTCTCGCATACCGCCGAGCGTGGTTGAAAAGTCGATGTTGGATGTACGACTTGCCTCTGCTTTGTCGAGCCATTCGAGGACTTGACGACGGAGAGGTTCTTCGTGTGCGGCGGAGGACGGTGGGGAACCCGAAGAGTGTGCGTTGTCCGAGGCAGTTATACCATGTCGGAGCATGTGTGGTTGGAGCATTTGTCGGAAGGACTCGATGATGGCATCCTTTTTGCGGAGTTGCTCCTGGAGGACTTTGCGTTGACTAGTGGGAGTGTTAGCAAGGGATGTGGAGATGAGGGACAAAAGGGTACGAACATGGGCTGCTTGCGCTCTGGACGAGGCTCGAATGTGCATGAGAGGCCTCTGGTGCGGCACATCCTACACTTGTCCTCTGTTTCTTTTTTGACGCATTTACCCTGCGAGAGTCAGCGACGGAACTTGGCACATATCCAAGGGCTAGTCACCTTTTGCTTTCGGCAGTTGGCACAGGCCTTGTGGAGTTTAGGTCCACTGCGAGGATCGTCGTCATCATCATCGTCGTCGTCGTCGCCCGAGATATCTTCCTCGCTGAGCCTTCGACGTTTGGTGCTGCGTCTTGGAGGATGGCTGCGCGTGGCCTGCTGCTGTTGCCGATAGTCGGTGGCCCGCTTGGTGCTCGAGCTACCATTGAAAAGCGAATCTGTACCTCCAGTCATGAGGACGAAACCGCCGGATGTGTCGGACGAGGGAGCACGAGGAATGGGTGCCGAATGGCGCTTGGACGGGTCCCGGTGGCTGCTTGAGCTTGGACTAGAGTAGAAAGATTAGGAGCTTGCCTTCGTCTTCTTTTTTTTGTTTAAAAATAATAACGTACTGCAGGGACGTATCATTTGAGCCAGGCCTGTCTGACAGTATGTTCTTCTTCGAGTTCGAGACTGTGGTCCCACGCTGCTGGCTGGTTCCGACGGAGGCGGACGCTGCTGTTGCTGCGGGTGCATTAGGACCTAGACCATCGTAATTATTCGCGTCAGGAGAGGTGAAGAGCGGGGTGAAGTTGTTATGAGGGCCACCGAGATAGGGGCTCCCAAAACCGACGGGAAGGTTTTGAGGCGGAGTATGAAAATAGGAGCCATCTGGTTGTTGCATCCAGTTGGCTTCGAGGGGTGGTGAAGAGATGAGTTGCGGATTGACCGTCGTAGGCCCCTGGCTCTGGCTGGAGAACGAGGGGGAAAATGTGTTGGACGCGTTTCCCGGGCCCGCGGGATGGGAGGAAGAGCGATTATGTTGACCATTGGTGGTTGGCAGTATAACACCGTATGGATTGAGAGCATAGATATTCATTGGATGCATAGGAATAGGACCAGGAAACATGTTCGATGCAAAGACGGGTTGATTCATATTATAATAGCCATTTTGAAGATTCTGAGTGGATTGTAATGGAGATTGAAATGGAGTAGAGCGTGAAGAGTCTGCAGTCGATTTATTGGAATTAGCAGTGGCGTTGTTGGTGTTGTTATTCATCGAGGACGGACGATCTCGAAGCAGGGGGGAGCTGATGCTTGCTAGTAAGTTCCTCGCCGATGCTGCTTCTGGTGATGATTGTGGCTTGTAGAAGCTGCTGCTGTTTTCGTTCCTAGACGAATAGTGCGACCTATCCCTTCGTTTATATCCTCCTCCCAAGTCCTCTAGGGCCCTTTGAGTCCCTAACCGATCGCCTATTCAAATGTAGCGGCGACAGTTTGCGGCCGCGGCGGCCATAGATTTGCACGCTCCTGATTGGCCCGCTCACACTCAAATCTTCTGTGTAACTGACTGCTAGCACTTTGCATTCCGGCCGTTGAGAGCGCCGGTCGTCGAATGCGCCGGTCATGCATCGAATCTAGGCCATCTCCTGGTTGAGGCTCTGAGGGATTAATGGCATTGCATAACCGAAAATATTCCCAAAGAGTAGAACGTGAATGATCGCATGTGGCGTATCATCGCTTAGACCGACTCAATCCCGACGATTTTAACAGCCATGTCGGACAACGAAAGTATGATGGCTGCTATGGGTATAGGGGCTTTTGGAAAGCAGAAAAAAGCAAATAAGACGATAGGCCCTGGAGAGGATGTCAATGTGCAGCCAATGGTAATAGTAAAAAAACGACTGATTCTAATCATACTTTGTGTATTGATACCCTCTTGAAAAGGTAAACCTGTCAGCCGGTCTGGGCCAGCGCTACAACAGCGATGCCCCCTCGGTCTCAAACCCTACTTCGGAACGGGATCAAACAAGTGTCTCACATTATGAAACAAAGGACGAGCAAGTTATGAATAATGATGATGACGAGGACGAGGACGAATATGGTTCTGAAGAAGATTTACCCCTCTTTCCAACCCAACTCACGGCCACACTCAAACAACACAAAAAGGTCGTTTCCGCGCTTGCAATTGATCCGTCGGGCGCCAGATTCGCATCGGGAGCCCACGACTACGATGTCAAGTTGTGGGATTTCGGCGGTATGGGTGGTGGCATTGGCAAGGCATTCAAAAGTTTTGAACCTGCTGAAAACTATTATGTCAGTTTATTCTCTTAACTGTCCCTCTATTGCTCGTATTATCTCCTTTGTTCTCGCTCGTCTCGGGAGCACGGCTAGAACCTCCCAGACAGCCTCTTTTGTTCCATAGCGAGTGCTGGGAGCCATCAAACCATCAAGAATGCCACCATGAAACGTGGCGCTCTCATGTCAGCTCGTGCCAACTCGCTTTTAGCCGTCCTCCCGTGGCGTCTATTCCGTCATGCGCCGCAGGCGATGATGGTTGTTGCTCGTTAGTTTGACACTGGCATACAGATGACACGACTGTGGCATAACCTGTACCGGAGTAGAGCGGATTCACAGCCATTACCCCATCGTCGAAAAACCCAGCATTCTCATTTCCGACTCCGTCAAACCTAATTCAAATACACCTTCCCATTCTTATTTTTAAAAAATTTTAACGGATCGTTCGACCCTTTTCACTGACGCCGCTGTCACCGCAGGTCAACGATCTCAAATATTCCTTGGCAGGCGACCAACTTCTTGTCATATCTGGAACTGCACAGGCGAAGATTTACGATCGTGATGGAGAAGAAAAGTGAGCAATTTGAAGCGGGTTACATTGTCATCTTGCGCAAAAACGCGCAACGGCAGTGTTTCGTCCACAAGGGCCTCTAAAAGCGCCGAATACTGACTAATATTTTCCTTTTCAAGACAGATGTACATCAAGGGCGATCCATACATTCGAGACATGAAAAACACTGCGTCCGTCCTCTTCTATTGGTTCAATGAGCCCTTTGTAATATCTGACCCTTTACTTCTCAACACAATAACGCGCACACACACCCCACGATATACGGATCACTACGCTCTCCCATCGAAAAACACTCGCCCGCCGCCCTCTTGAACTCGTCCCCCCCCCCCCCCCGCTAATACCTTAACCCGGTCCACCGGTGCTTCTTCCCCAATACCAAAATCATTCAGTGGGCACGTCGGTGAACTATCAAGCGGTGCATGGCACCCCAAGGATCCACAGACGTTCATCACTAGCTCGGCGGATAGTACCATTCGGTAGCTTTGCTTCTCCCACCACTGCCCCGCCCACGCTCTGGCTGACAATTATCTCCCCCCTTCTAGTATTTGGGATGTAGAGAATAAACGGAAACAGAAAACTGTCATCGTCGTCAAGAGCAAAGAACGTGGTGCACGCACCAAGATTACCAGTTGTGCGTACTCACATGACGGTACCTATATTGCCGCGGGTGCGTAACAACAAACACGTTTTCACCCATTTCAGCTTAATGAGTTTCGTTATTCTTCACAGCATGTTACGATGGCGCCGTTCATCTATGGTCCACCTCGTCCAACTTTGTCAGGCCGAACATGTCGATGGAAGGTGCACATGGAAAGGCGACAGAAACGGGTTCCTTGGCACTTTCACTGGACGGACGAACATTGCTCACACGAGGAGGGGACGATACGGTGAAAAGTGTGTGCACTCCCAAACAAGCCCCATATTACCAGAAGCTGACTCCCATCTCTTCCACTCTAGCATGGGACATTCGCGCGTTCAAAAAGCCACTGTATACTGTCGGTGGATTGACAAGTTTGTACCCTGGCATGAATGCCATTTGGAGCCCCGACGAAAAATACGTCGTTGTCGGATCAGGAACGCCTCCTGCCAACGGACGTGCTGCCGGAGGCAAACTTTCCTTCCTGAAGAGAGAGGGTTTGACTGTCGCAGATGAGATGGAGATGACAAGTTGCGTCGTCAAGATCGTGTGGCACTCGAAGGTCAACCAGGTACCGTTTCCTTCAGTATACTTGAAAAGATGACCAACGACTGACTCCGGAACAGATTTTTACTACCCACGCAGACGGTTCCATCCAGATCCACTACTCCCCAAATACATCGACCAACGGCGCCAAACTGCTCAACAAGGCGCAAGCCCGCCGTGCATATACAATCGAAGACGCCTCTGCGGCACTACTCACCGCACCGGTGATCACGCCAGGAGAAGGCGCGAAAGACGACCAGTTGAGCGCGTTTGAGTTTGGGACGAGCAGTAAGCGGAAGCGTGACAAGGAGCGCCTTGACCCGCGCAAGTCGATGAGGCCAGAGATGCCTGTCAGTGGGCCTGGACGAGGTGGGCGTGTTGGTGCGAGTGCGACGCAGCACGTGGTGCAGAACTTGGTGCGGGATACTATGCGAGATGAGGATGTGAGTGTTATAATGCTTGAGGGTATTCTTTCTTTTGCTGACCTGCTTTATATAGCCGAGAGAAGCACTCCTGAGGATTGGTGCAAAGGTCGATAATGATCGGCAGTGGACAAAAGGTCAGTTCAGGAATGGTGTGATCAGGATTGTTACTGATTTTGTTTTCAGCATGGCAACAAAACCAGCCGAACCCCGTCTTTCAAGAGGAAGTTGAGGAAAAGGAAGATTCCGACTAGCCGCTCTCCGTGTACTTCATCCTCTCTACTCAAGTCTTATGGTCATGCCAGTATAAAATGTCACTATGAATACAAGAAGCCCGAAAACTATCAAGAGAAAACACGATTCAGAAATAATGTTACACCTATTGTTTTTGTACATGTACAAATTGTAGAGCATGGTGTCCAAAAAGCAGTTCAGAGTTCAAAGAGGGATAACCCAGTGCGAAGAAGTTTCCGGAAGGTACAGTTGAGGATGAGTTGTGCTTGTCTTGGGTTTTGGGATACGTTCTCCAGTTCGCCCTCTTTCATGCACATCAGCATGAAACAAGTTTGTAGCCTGTGCTTCATGGGCTCTAATTTCACCAGGATCGATAACTTTGACTAACGGACTTCTGAACTGAATACGACGGCGAATCGTAGTACGGGGAGTTGAGGTGAGCTTGCTATCCCACTGCCGAATGGGGGCTGTATACAAGAATTGCTTAGCTGGCCTCTCAGTGGTGGGTGATGGGTCTAAAAATTGATGATTTTCATGTATGATAGGTGTTCCAGTGAGCCAGGAGAACTTGCGCTTCGAAGCAAAGGCGGCGTTGAGAGAGTTTTGGAATGCCTGAAGGCGCAGCCCATCACCATTAACGACAGCGCGCTTGATCACTACGGGTTCATTGTTAGATCCCCTGAAAATAATTTCAAATTCAGATGCGTACGCTTGGTTCCGACAGGATAATCGCCTGCCCATTTAAGGTGGCGGACGCTCACCAGCTGATGTCCGTCACCCACTCGAACCGTAAATTGAAGGGTCAAGCGCGCATCCAGACACAATGGAACAGGTTGATGACTCTGGTAACCATCCCTCTGCAGAGCCATGATGGCAAGAATAAACGGGGAATACCTTCGTTCCATCTCATATTCCTGAGCCACAGGCTCGACATGAAGTGACCGGGATTCAAGATGAGGGACCTGTATGAGATATGCGGCGTCCTTGACGGAGACCCCCTTCCGATGATGTGCTGGTGGCTTCCCGGTGGCTCTCCTTATAGGAAGATGGATAGGATGCACAATCCTCGTGATCTGATTGGAAGCATCTGCATCATAAGCAATATGATGAGTAACTTCCCGCACAGGAACAGGGCGCAAAGTGGGCTTTGGGATTCGGAGGCTGGGTTGAGGTGGGAGTTCTATTGCAGAATCTTTTAGAGGCCGGACACTCAGAGCAGGGGGGAATATACTAACCTACAGCACCGAAGAACAGACCATATATCTCATCCTGAGATATAGCTGACGGTTTTTTGGTGAATACTTCCTCGTATTCGTAATTCTTGATGACAAAGAGGCTGGCACGTTCGGGCGCCAAGTCACGTGTTATGCCATTCTGCAAAGGCCCAGGATGTAATGAACCACTCCAGGCCTTAAAGCGACGCTATCCACAAGTTAATTCGCTGATGGCGTGGACAAATGTAATGACTACTCACTGCAATTTCTCGAGAGATATGTTTGATGTCATGTATCACCTTATCAGGATTTTGGGTCTGAATAGACCTGGTAAGGGCCCGACGAGGAAATGCAGGCTCAGAGGAGTACGCCGTATATGTAGCTACAGACATAATGGCACCAGCAGAGTCGTTCTGCGGGTTAAGTGCGAATAAAATGTGCTTGTTGATATGAGCGTTGGGTTCAAGCTGCTGGCAAGTTGATGGCACGGAGGCTGGTGGCCAAGTTAGGCAATATAGGGCACTGCGCAATTCGCAGATGAATTCGCCTCCTATCTTGCAGATTAGCAGAAAACAGAGCAAGTAGTTGGGTTCAAGTTTGCTAATGTCACCTGTTATAACCAGGCTACGTTCCTCAAGCCCAGGCAGGAGAATGACGAGGAGAATGACCGTTCCCCATACTTCGTCCGTGCCTACTCCCAGTCAAGAAATGAAAAGAAATGCTTTTAGAATGAGAGGAGAATGGCAAGATGACCCGAAAGGGTCGTTGGTACCATGATGGCATGTATTTACTGACAGCCACTGGCAAGGCCGCCACGTCTTCGACATCCTTCATCCAATCAAACGTATGAGCAATTAATTTGGATCTTTTGGGTGAAGGAAATGTCTTGCTGGTCGTTTATGACATCACAAAACAACGGGCGAGCCCATGAACACCTGCCCCGCTCGCTGAATCCTTTAAACTAGTTTCTGAAAGCACGGAAGTTTCAAATAATAATAACACACGTATGATTGGTAAAGGGTGGTGAAGCAAACACGCTCTCCCATTTCTTCTTTTTTTCGACACTAGCAAAATATGAGTGATACAGAGGCAATGGACATAAGCTCTTCGGGGTCTGTTGCTGAAGATACTGAAAACATAAAGGATAAAGTGGGATCGAAAACAGGCGAACCTAGCCAGAATGCAGAGACAGGACACACTGCTCCGTCGGTGGTGCCACCCTCAGATATTCATATGGAAGGCGCAGATCCTTTACCAAACTCTGGAATCAGAATGCGCGAAGATGCACCAGGTGATTCTGATCCAAACGACAGACCCCTAAAGCGGGCGCGAACTCTCGAAACGCAGGTGAGGGCAATGGACCTGGCTGTAAAAACAAAAGTCACTGAACGAGGTTATTCTAAGCCCATCCTGGGTGGGCAAAGTATTATCTACACAGAACCCAGTACCGAGTCTATGATTGAAGGGGAAGGCGAAGTCCCTCGTTCAGACGGCCTTACGACCGCACAACAGGATTATTGCGAGCGTGTCTTGAATTCTATTTGCAAACTAAGTGCAGCAAATCCCTTTTTGGAACCAGTGGATCCGGTCCAGGCCAAAGCCCCAGACTACTACCAAGTCATCACCCAACCAATGGATCTCAGTACAATTGATGGAAAAATCAAGTCGCGTGTTGGCGGGAAGAGTAACGCCTCGTCATATATGACGCTGCAAGAGTTTGTAGACGACGTCAATCTTGTATTTGACAACTGCTTCAAGTACAATGGCTCTACCCACGCAATCTCACAACTTGCAGTCCGAGTTAAGGACGCTTTTGAAGAAGGTATGAAGACGGCGCCTGGTGCAGAGGTTAGTCCCAAGTCTAGCATTCTAGGGGTAATTCTGACTGGAACATCCGTTTTCAGGGTTTGAGGTTCATTCCCGTCCCTGGCGCTTCTTCTTCTCAGGACGCGGCATTCTCCCCAGGAGTTAGGCAAATGTCTCAATCCATGAGTGACTTGGCCATCAAATCCTCGTCTCCCTCCGCGCTTAAACGTCGAAACACTGCGGTCCCTGCAAAGCCTGTACCCTCGGGTAATCTTAATGCTCGAAGTAGACGGGACCCTTTGCGAATTGCTCAAGAAAAGTTCTGCAAAGTAGCATTGGATCATCTCTATCGCGCGGAATACGAGCAATGGGCACTTCCTTTTCTCGGTCCAGTAGGTACGTGACATATGTTTATATCTTTTCCTCCATTAGTTCAACTCGCAAATCCTCTTAGACCTGAACGCATATCCGGACTACCTGGAAACTGTCAAACAGCCAATGGACTTTGGAACAATCTCAGACAAGCTATCCCACGGTGTCTATGCTACCGCGGAGGAGTTTCGCAGTGACGTCAAATTAGTATTTTCCAACTGCTATGCTTTCAACCCGACCTGGGCATCCGTATAGTGAGGGCTTGTTTCGTTATCTGTTGAGAAACTAATCTGACCCGTATCGCATTCTAGTGATTCCGCTCAGAAGCTAGAGGCAGCTTTTGATGAAAAATGGAAGGGTT
This sequence comes from Serendipita vermifera MAFF 305830, assembly GCA_000827415.1. Lineage (NCBI taxonomy): Eukaryota > Fungi > Basidiomycota > Agaricomycetes > Sebacinales > Serendipitaceae > Serendipita > Serendipita vermifera. The sequence continues at coordinate 203,343 of KN824314.1, read as the reverse complement.
TACCTTTATCCGTACCAGAAAGTCAGCTGGCTATTGTTTGCCTGCTGATGAACCATCTGCTGAAGTACTCGTACAGGTGCACCGCAACCAAAAGGAAAAAGAACAAGCAATTCTTCAACTGCTCCCGCACGCTCAAAGGCGCAGTCGACTACCCCGAAGCGGACCCCACGCCCTAAGGTTTCTCAATCGATTCCAATTACTATTACGGAAGAAGAGCTATTCTCACTTTGTGAAATTCTTTGTACCCTTTCTGATCAGGAAATGGACCGGATAATTGCTCTGATCCGAAAGCGGATGCCGCGATATCGGGATGTACGTTGGTACTTTGGGAATCAAAATTGGGAAGGCTGACATTTCCCCTGTAGAACACAGAAGAGTTGGCCTTGGAAATCGAAAAGGTCCCCGAGTCAGTTCAGGCCGAGATGCTCTATCTGTTGAAAAGGTCAAAGGAAAAGAAAGATTCGGGTAGACGAGACCGAGCAGGTTCCGAATCTTCGTCGTTATCTTCAGCTGCTACTCCTTATACAGGCTCATCAGATGAAAGCGATAGGTGGTAGTCTTGTTCTGGTTAACTAATATGGTCAAATAAATGCGTGAATAACAAGAGCGGTACTAGAGGCGATTTTGCGTTTTAAGCCTTTGGTTCCTCTGGTTCTACTCCCAAGCGAACTTCTTTATCGAACGCTGTGGAAAGTTCTTCCTCCAAAAGTTTTCCTAAAGACTGGCCATCTCGAGCGTAGATCCATCTCCCGCCTTCCGCATCGTAATCGTATCGTTTGGGACCACTTAGAAGATAATGAGAACACGATATCAAAGATAGTAGAGATAGGTTACCTTTTAGGGGACGAGAGCCAAATTTGCTTGTTAGGTGGTTGCTTGTTGATCACATAGGTACCGTTTTCACCAAGTTTCAGCGTTAATACGCCACTCTGGGAACGTTCAATTAGTTTTTGACGTCGTGGGCCCCGATTACCGCTTACCGAATATTCTACCTCATACGCAGCATTTGCTGCCTCGTCTACTAATGACTCCAGAGAGGTCAAGAGGGCTTCCATCGTTTCATCTGAGAATGCGTGATATTCTGCGGTCGAGATTGTCGCGCTATGGTAGTACTAGGTGTCGGTATAAGATTTTGACAAGCCGGCCGTACACATACTTTTGGTTTTCTTGCACCGGTGGTGTAGCAAACCGTCGCGTATTCAAACTCCAGTTTATTTTATGGAGATTATGGCCGTTGTTTCGGTGCATCCCAGATGTTCGCCGTGACGATGTACTGGGCTTGGCAGCACTGCTGGCAATGCTCGCAAAACGCTGGGACATTATGGTCCTAGAGCGGGCTTCACAGGCATTCCGGGATATTCTCGCTATCGAACTTCTCATTTTTATGGCGCAGGGTGGGGTAGGTCCAAGCGAGTTGGACTCTTACCACTTCCGCGATATTACCTGACAATTCGTTATAAATTTACAAATGTCGGCGGCAACGATAGCACGTTGGAAGGCGATACCAATGGAGCGTTCTGATCCAAAGGCTGGAACCAAGGTACATATATAACATCTCGCCGAACGAGAAGAGAGCCTGGCACTACCACACCCTCCTTGCCCCCCTTCTATGCACCATCTAGCGTACCCGAGAAGAATCTTCTGATGACGACGACGATGACGTGTCGCTCGTCTCGCGTACACCGTCACCAAAGCCTCAAACCGCGAGCGACATATTGAAGAGTAGCGTAGAGTACTACAGCTCTTCTGGGTATTTGGACGAAGAAATCGCTACGCTAGAGACGAAGATAAAGAAGACGAATATCGGGTATTCAATGTTGTCGAAGCTCGGATGGAAGGAAGGAGAAGGCTTGGGTGCGCGCGGAACTGGTAAGTCATGAAAATAAATCATTATAAGAAAACTAACTTGTTTTGCGTAGGACGACCAGAACCAATTCCTTTCGCAATCAAGAACGAGAGACTAGGACTCGGGAAAGCGAGCCTTGACACGGCAATGATAGATGCTACTGTGTCTCAAAGGCGTGACCTCGAATCTGAGCGTCAGATTCGGGAGACAGAGGAACAACGCCAAGTGCGCCAAGTGAGTCTTTCCGCCCCATCCGTTGGTACGCGTGTTTGACACTTGTAAACAGGACACGGTGGCAAAGCAAGCGGCAATAAAAAGCGAAATCACTGATGTATTGCGTCCTTTCTATTGCCAACTGTGCGATAAGCAATATGTCAACGTGGGCCAGTATGACGAACACTGCAACTCTGTACGTAAACATAGCCATTTACAGACTCTAATGCTGAATCTTTGCCATTAAGTATGCACATCACCATAAGGCGCGTGAAAAGGACCTAAATGCCTCCCTCAAGGGCCGTCAACAAGAAAACGCGATATCGACTCGACTCGAGAAAGAACGTAAAAGGGAAGAGCGCGAATTGAGGAAGCAAGCCAAAGCGCAAGGAATTAAGATATCATCAAGTTCAATGGTGAAAGCCCCGTCTCTCCTGCCTGCCCCTTTGATCGAAGCCGCACCATTAAAGAAGGCATCGGGTTGGGCTACAGTTGGGACTGCTGGGACTGCGCCTAAATTGGGTGGATGGGCTAGTGTCGGTAGCGGAGACGCAGGCTCGAGTAAAGGATTCAAACCCATCGATCCTCCTGTTCTCGCCCCTCCGCCTCCCATGGAATCCCCACCCCCTCCTCCACCGCCTTCTGGCTCTCCACCCCCACCCCCTCCTCCTACAGATCTGCCACCACCTCCCCCACCCAGTGGCTCGCCTCCGCCTCCACCGCCCTCATCGTTGCCGCCACCTTTGCCGACCGAGGTTTCTTCTAGGAAACCAGCATTACGAGGAGTACCTATGTTCCAGAGTGCAGGGTGGACCAATTTAACGCATCAACTTGAAGAAAAAGCCATTGTGGATACTGACGACGCAGACACCGCCGAAGACAAGGAAACGCATGACGAAGAGATGACACATCAAATTTCTTCGAACGACGGTGCAAATGTGGATATGGTGGTCGACGTCGAAGCACAATGGCCGCCTACCCCGGGTGCGCCACTCCACGCTCGCCCTTATGGCGGTAGCAATCCAGGATCCTACCCAACAACTCCTGGAAATTTTCTGCCCGGAGGAGCAAATGGTCCAAACTTTCCGTTTCCACCCACACCAAGAGATCCATTGCCTCCTATCTCACGCGATCCTGACGGGCATCCGCCCAAAACACCTGGCTGGCGAATCCACGAAGCGCCATCACCGTCGCCTCATGTCGGAAATTCGACATTTGCTGCACGTGGTGGACTTCAGGATGCACCTTTGACCAGTTTCTCGCCACTTAGTGTATTACAGGCCAGAGGTGCGATGCGCGCAAGAGGGAGGGGCGGCGGCAACGCCGGCATGCAGGGAGGGCATCAGAGCGGTAGGAGGGCATGGTCGCCTATGAATGAACTCAACAGTGCGCCGCCTGGATGGAAATCATCTGATTAAGAATAATGCATTGGTTCTCTGACGCAGCATGCCTTAGTTCCTGATAGATACGGGATTATAGTGAATGGAAGTGCGTGTCTTTAAATAGGATGGTTTTTTTGTCTCTTTACCTTGTCGAATTGCGAAATCTAGCATTATGGAATCCTGAATCTGTCAGTGATGAGAATTACATGGCTATTCCGTTTGTTATTAGTGATATAGGAGTCCGGCACAGAAGAAGAATCCAAGTAGGTAACCTTTATTCATATCACATCGGGAATTTAGTTTGCTCAATAGGATACATTGTAAGGATTCCAGAAGAGTAACATTTATTCGCCTTGCGGCGCAACAGTTTGCACAACGGTGTCAGCTTCTTTGGAAGATATGACATCAAGTTTTTCGAGAAGGTCGAGGGTCTCTTTGATCATATAATTGTCATGCCTGAGCTGCTCACGCTGTACGATGGAAGCCTGCTCTGCGAGCGCCTTTGCCTCATCATATCTACCCAGGGCTTCGTACGTGAGTGCAAGCCTAAATTTGCCACGTGCCACTAGCAAGTTTTTCTCGCCCCAAAGAGAAACACGATCCTTTATCACTTGTTCTGCGATTGCCGCAGCCTCGGTGAGCTGGCCCTTATAGTGTAAGATAACGCCGAAAACAGAACGAGCGTAGATTGCCGATGAGTCCATGGAGTTCAGGTTACCCTCAGCCATGGACATCATCTGACGCGCCACCCCCTCTCCATCATCCAATCGGCCAAGCTTTTGGTATACAAGGGCCTTTGCCCCCATACTAGTATATACCGCCACGTTTTTAGGCCCCAAAGTCTCCAGCTTTAGCGCGCTTTCCTGTTCGCGGAGGGTGGCTGCCTCGTTGAGTCGACCCTGGTGCTCCATAGCTTGAGCCAACCACCCTATAATGTGCAGGGTACTGATATGCTTTTCTCCTTGTATGGTTTTCCGCTTCGACAATAACTCCGTCCAAAGCGACTCGGCTTCCGCATAGTTTTTCATCTCCAGCTTGGCAAGAGCCAACCAGTGGATAGATATAAGAGTGGTCAGATTATCGTCACCGTATATTTTCTTGCTTCCATTCCGTAACGCTATTGCCAGTGTTTCCAGCTCTTCGAATAATTTCTGACTGTTGAGATATGAGGCGAGATTACTCAAGGCACTGACAGAGTCAGTGTCCAGCCTCTCCTCTGCCGCCTTCTTTCTCTCTTCTAATTCCTGCTTCCAAAGGGATTGGGACTCTTCACGCTTTCCCTGCGCCACTAGAGTGCTCGACAACGACGCCAAGGTCGCAAGGACACCTGAATCCCCAGCCCCTTGTGTTATCTTTCTCCCCAACAATTCTTCTTTCTGAAGACGTTCGCTGTCCGCATAGCGAGATTGCTTCTCATAAAGGGATGCCAAGTACTCGATTGCATCCAGAGTCTCTAGGTGGTTTAGACCTAATGAGTCCTTCATATTAGTTACCACCTGCTCACAAAGCTTGACGGCCTCCTCAAGTTGACCTCGAAGGGCATAAGCCTTTGCCATCCGTATCATTGTGAGCAAGGTCTCGATATGGTGACTTCCGAGGTTTGTACTTTCTAGGTCCAGTGCTTCTTGCCTTAGGGCATCAGCCTCGGTATGACCGTCCTGCTGATCGAGGGAGTCTGCTAGTGTCATCATGCAATTAACTGTGAAATAATGTGCACGACCAAGTGCTGTCGTAAAAGCAGACAGAGCTGTACGAAGCAACTGTTGCGCCTCTTGATGGCGCTTCTGCTCCATATATATTTCCGCCATCGTCTCCATAGCCCACGCGGTGTCTTTGTCGCACACTCCCAGTTTCTCTTTCCGGACCTTTAGCACTTCTGTCATCAGGCTTTCGGCTTCATTGTAGCGTTCCTGGGTTATGTATGTGCCAGCAAGGTTGCTCATCGCCTTAATGGTCTCGAGGTCCTCTCGCCCGAGTAGCGACTCCCGAACCTTAACGATCTCTGCTTCCATCTTCTCCATTGTTTCGATGTCACCTGCACAGCCGTGCATGCCAGCAAGAAAAAGAGCTGCGCGGGAAGTCCGGATATCGTTGTCACCGGCTATGCTTTTTACTTCAGCGTGAAGATCTTGTGCCTTTTTCATGATCTTGTCAACGTCATCGTCTCCATCGTCTTGCTCGTCCTGTATTTTCAAAAAGACGATACGATCGTTGGCATGTAAAGTCTCCCAAACGTCGGATAATGACGCAATATGCGGCGTCAGATACTGGTATAAGCTGATATTTTCTGGTTCACCTCCACACGCTAGTAGGCGAACTGCTGCGGCACGATAGCTTTCGCGTTCTTCGGGAGACAATCGATCTTGGGCCCAGCTATGTACCAGTGGATGTAGCCGAAGAGTGACTACAGCGACAGATGGAACCAACGCAATTAAGGAGTATTGCTGTAGTTCTTCGAGTAAATCTGCTAGCCTGGCTTCATCCCAGCGACCACCAGGGCAGAAAATTGTAGTGAGAAACTGAATAGTCGATTCAAAGCTGGCAGGGCGGTCAAGGAGTTTGACAACTTCAGTACGGAATTCCTTTTTGGCAGCTATTGAAAAGAGCGGTCGCGGGAAGCTGGCAAAGTGAACACACGATAGGATGGATAAGATGTGTCGAGCATCCTGGGAAAGCGCTTCCAGTGTGATATCAAGGGATGCATATACGCTGTGGCCGTATTTTAGAGTGTCTCGCTGGTTCTTCGCCGGTCGTTCGAGTGTTGCTTTCCTATTCTCCTTGAGTCTTTCCTCGTATTCGTACAAACACTGCTGCTGTCGGATATAGCACCCAGCTTGAATGACGGCAATAGGGAGATATCCTAATTGCTCAGTGATTGCTTCTGCTACCTTCTGATCACGAGCAGTAGGCTTAATTCCAGATGGAAGAGCCGCCTGAAGGAGGGCGGGAACCGCCTCTCCGGGAGACATGACGTCAAGCTCCAAATAGGCTTCAGGAGCCATGTGTTTTAATGTGGTGTTCCGAGTCGTAACCAGGAGTGCGCCATTGTCGCACACTGGAATAAACCCACGCAGGTCCAGCTCGGGATCGTCCGCATTATCATAAATGATGAGCCAGTCACGTATAGTAGGATCTTCCGGGTCTGCTAAGATATCCAGGCATTCATCTATGGTTTCTGGCTGATAACCACGTCCGAGGGCACGTATGCGAGCGAGCAGCCCCTTCTTGATGGTGTCTGCGGAGCTCGCATCAATGAACATGATCAGTTGAAAGCTATTCCGGATCAGCTTCTTTTATAGAATTATGGGCTAGTCCTCTCACCTCTCTTCGTAATCTCGAGCAAATTTTAGAGTAAGTTGTGTTTTCCCGCTACCTCCCATGCCCGCAAGGACAACAAGACGTTGACCATCATCTTTATTGTCGATGAGGTTGGTGATCAAGACGTTCATAGGCTCTTGTCGCATGACAAAAAAGGCACTAAGAGGAGGCAAGCCACGGATAGATGTGGAGTTTCTAGCCCGTGGACGATCTACAGGCCGTTTGTTAGACAATTAGGAGCATTTGTACAATATACCTTACAGAGTTGTTCCAAAGTAACGCGGCTATCGTGATCCGATGAACGAATACAGGCATCCAAGCCGCTGTTGACATGGTCATCAAGGAGGTATTGTCCCGTATGCGCTGTGATGCTTCCCATGGGGCTCAGTGGGGTGTCAAAGTCTAACCCACGGTCTACTGAGAAACGAAAGTAGACTCCTAGTCTTCCGATGCGTCTCTGTATCTCGTCGGCCGTTTTTTCACAATCCGAAGCCAGTTGTTCCAGAGTTTTCGATGGAGAGGTTTCGTTGGATACGAAAGAGCGTACAGGAGCGCGGCCCGCTCCTAGACTTAGGAGGCATGAAACCTTCGCGTCAGGTCCAAAGATTTGGTGGACCTCTTTCAACGCTTCCAGAGTGGGGTTGTTGAAACCGTTTACTGCACTCACAAGCTCCTGTTGGACTAGGCCAGGTCCGATATGAACAGGTGGAAATAGGCCAGGAGTCGCCCACACCACCTTTATCGCCTCGATCAGCGTAGGGTTATAGGAAGCTTGACGAGACGGATAGCTACGAAGTATAGCAGAGTGACCTAGATTTACAGCGGTCATATAGAATAAACCTCTAAAAGAGGGCCAAATGAGTCAATGGTCCCTGCTGACTGAATCTCACGTACAGTTTGCAGGCACCAGATGGATTGGCTTCATTAAGAAGCTTTGTGTCGGGGAATAGACCGTGTTCTTCGAGAAGAGTTCGTACTATGGCTTCGAGCTGTGACGCCCTCTCGGTCGGCGAGCACGAATCATCCGGGAGTACTGCAGCGCAGATTCGTGCAAACGCAACCGATGCTTCTTCCGCATCCATACCCAGCGAAACTAGCAAGGTTGCGACCACTCTGAGGATCCGATCAGGTAGTTTTCGCTGAGATGGTTCCTTACTCACCCTCCAGCACCAACCCCCCCAATCCAATGAAAGTAATCGCATGGTCGACGTGTTATCCCAGTATCAGCGTTCAGTCGATGCATGAACTCTCGCAAAATCTCAAGTTGAGATATACATCTTGCGTCGCCCCCGTCTACATCAGAAGCTATTAGAACCGTCGACGAATCTGTTTCAGTATTTAAGCACACCTAGACTAAGTATTCTCAGCCTGCTTGTAGTTTCTTCACGCATATCGTGTACAGAGGGGTTGGTGAAAAGGTTCAAAGATGCCAAGTGCTGGAGGGCGCCCACTCATGTGCCACGGGACACAGGCAGGGTCAAAGGTGGAAAATGTTCGGCGCTTTACAAACCTGACTGATCCCTTTCTTTCATATATAGCGCGAATGGATAGAGTTGTAGAGACGATCAAGGCTACTTGTCAAAGCCTCACAATAACGCAGTAAAATGCATTCAAGAAGAAATAAAGTTAACAAGGCCCATTAGAGAGGTCTATGATGCAATGGGAAAAGCGGAATACAAGGGAGAGGTATTGCGGTGATAAATAGGATGCATGTGGAGATGATGCTCTCAATCCTCTGCGGAATAGTCAGTACCACTATCTTCGTCCTCTGATCTAGAATTAGCGACACGTGGAACATTTCTTCGGCGATCAAGCATGAGTCTCCCCAGTGCACTAGGGAAAATTTGATAAACAGAGGTCTCCTGGGACGCAGAATGGTAACATACCGATTCGCCTCTTCGTAAATACCCGTAACGGCGTCCTTTTCACTCTCATCAACGACAACACCTTTGTCAGCCATCTTTACAGGGGCGGGTCCTGGTTTTTGGTCGGATAAGGTAGAAGGAATCCGAGCCTCAGGTCTTTTTATATCAGCATGAATCCTATTTCCACGTGACTCAGGTGTCTCCCGAGCGAAATGTAACATCTTGAGGAAACCATTCACGCTTGTGTATTCCGATGATATTGGTGTAGGAGGCATTAGTGATAGTGTCTCGATATTCAGTCCCGTTCTACATCCGCCATTGTTTTAGCATCATTAGGAATGTAAGCTTATGACACGGTTTACACACCTCTTCAGCGGGGAAGGTGTCATTTCTTCCTCCTCGTCTTCTTCTTCAGATGAACTATCATTCCTCCATGACGTATATTGATGTGAATCCCATTTATGATCCCCTGTACGCATCCGCTTGTTCCGTTTCATCCCGCGGCCAGTCAGCCCGTTGGCGCCGCGAACATATCGAACCTGGATATGATCCTCATCACTGCTATTCTCCTCTTCAGAAGATTCACGACCACGTTTGGCGTTGCGACTGGGTCCCGGCTGCATGACATTACGTGCACCAGCGCCAGCAGTGGCTGACGACATGCGCAAGTTTGTGGTGAGAGAATTGGGCATCTTTTCTGGTGAAGATGTTGTAGGAGACGATAGATTATTGTTTTTCACGAATTTCAGAGCCATTCTTGTGAATGACCTGGAGTGGTAAGGATCCAAGTGGCAAACCTTGGACGACACCTTCTCCAGCTGGGCAAATGAGTCGATTAGCTTCATTTCAAGGACCATCTACTCCTTCTAAAAATCCTGTAAATACATCCGAATACGCACCTCTTTCACCCTCTTCCAAGGGAAAAAAATCGAGCAAGTCGAGGCAGAATCCAAGGCCCGCATCGGATCAACCACCAGAGCCTCCTTCTTCTCCATCTACACCGACACGGAAGAACAGGCCAGCCGCAAGCTCACCAGTACCGATTACAGCGCACGAGCAGAGTTTTGATTTTGTTGAGAGTACGGTGCACAAGCGTCTTCGTCAAACCCTTTTGGAAGTTCGTGGTGTAACGAAACGATGGGACGAATTAACAAAAGTTGATGGATTCAAAGCTGCAAAGGAAATTATAGACGCTAGGACACTCATCGAGTGCGTGCTTTTTCCTATACCACGATGTATATTTGACTAGGCCATAGTAATGCACTTGCTACAGTTCCAAAAGGGAGATTACCGTCCAAGGTAGTGGTGGGACCCAACATGAAAGTCATAAACGACAGCATCTCGAAGCTGGAAGCGATGATCTCGAACCTTGTTCGTATAACCAGCTCTCGCATCTCATCGTTGTACTAACATGTATGCAGAGACTACTCTTGGTCCGCATGACGGCTCTCGTAGACTCTTTGGATGCTATCTATACGCAAGCAACCAATGACTTTTACTCTCTTTCATCATCAGCACCCCACCCTGTGGCTACTCTGCTCAATCCCGACTCCCCATTATGGCCAGAGACTACATGGTCCCTTTCACAATTCTGCGCCATCGTCCCGCTCCTCATTCCAGGCTTTTATCATCGCTCTCTCATATGGCACCAGTCCACTGTGAAGTTGATTTCGAATCCGACTCTTAAGTGGGAGCAGGCACGTACACTACTCACATCATGGAAAGACGGAGACCATTGGACCGAGAGCATAACGTCGCAGGAAACAGGAAGAACCATTTGCTTCAACGGGATCGTTCTGGACTGTGGATGGAGCACCGATTTTGAAGACATTTGCGCCGTAGAAATTCATGGCTGGAAATGATTCGAATCTCCAAAGCCAAGCCCAAGCCTAAACCGGGGCATTTTGGGCCGCCTCGGTTAACCCGGGCCGCTCGAACCCGCCACCTATGACCTCCAGATGACGACTATTCCTTCTTTGAGTAACCTGATCCCCGCCACAACAAACCATTTACGACTTGTTTGAGAACCTCCAATGCCATTCGTACTCCCATCGCAACTCCTGTCGGCGGCGCTCAAAGAGCACGACTTGGTCCCTTCTGTCGTTCCCGCCGATTTCACACCTTCGGTAGCCCTTGACGTCGTCTTTCCTGGCCGAAAGAGTTTCTCAGTCGGTGAGAAACTAACCAAAGAAGAAGCGAGTCAGGAGCCGCAGATAGCCTTTCTTAATGTGGAAGATATCGTGAGTGTAGAGGATGTTCATTCGTATGTTTACTTACAATCCACAGGGACCTGATGAACCTTCGTCGTACACCATAGTTTTCGTCGACCCAGTATGATCTAACGTTGATGATGCCTGCCCTATCTCATGCTTTTTCAGGATGCACCATCCCGCCAAGATCAAAAGTTTGGACAATGGCGGCATTGGGTATGTATTCACTTGTCTTCCCAAGTCCTGCCCATATTCACCGTCACAAGGTCCAACCAGGCCTAAGACCACCTAGTATTCAAGCATTGGCAAGCCTGGCCGGAGGTGCCACCTCGGATGTTGACATAAAAATCAGTGAAGCTACCGCCCAGCCGTTCGCCACTAAGGAAAAGGAGGCCGCCACACCGTGGAGAGGCCCAGGGCCAAATCCAGGGTAACCATTCTTCTTCTCCTGTTAACAACAGTCACTGATGATAGCATGTGTGCTAGATCTGGTACACACCGATACACCTTCCTCCTCTTCCGCGAACCCAAGTCCTCTGACTTCGTCATCGACGCGCAAGAGGATTTGGGCGGCGGTAACGAATTCGAACAGCGTCGAAAGTGGAACGCTATGGAGTTTGCAGCCAAAAAGGGCTTGACGCTAGTCGGTGTTACATTCTTCACTGTGGATGGCTAGACCCCGAGTACGTGTTTTTAAACGCTCTGGCGTAAGCCATGGGTTTTCCATTGTACCTAGCACTCTCTACAATTGGGAAAGTTGAAGATCCGGCCTACTGAATGCTTTAGTGAATAAGGAACTGATTCGAACGTCTGGATCCGTCTGCTCCCTGTCGCGCTAGTGCAACTGCCGGTGCCGTGAATGACAGCTTCTAGGCCGCTAGAATTCGTACTGAGGAAACCGGAAACCTTCTTACTTCTTAAATTCGGGGTTTCTCCGAACTAACCAGTCAGTTGAGTGATGGTGTCCCACCCACGGTCAAACTAGGCCCGATGTTGTGCCAAGATGCTTCCTCCGATATAAATACATCCCAGCTTTTGGGGGCTAACCCTTGCAGAAGGGAAGGCACGATGGCCATCAAGAGTCTAGGTCTACTTACCCACGCGCTTTTTGCAGCAGCTCTCCTATCGAGAGTCTCTGCTCAGCAGGCTTTGTGGTCACAATGTGGTGGTATTAGCTATACAGGGTATGCTCTCTACTTCTAGTTTGTTGATGCTTGGCTGATGAGGCTATCAGTGACACGACGTGTGTGGCTGGAAGCGTGTGCGTCTACCAGAACCCATATTACTCTCAATGCCTTGCGGGTACGACTACCTTGTCTTCGACGTCGTCCACTGTGAGCAGCAGTAGCTCCAAGACGTCTAGTACTTCCTCTTCTACCTCAAAGAGTAGCTCCACGGTTTCCAGCAGCACCAGTAAAACGTCGAGCAGTGTAACTTCTAGCACGAAAGTATCCTCGAGCAGTACTAGCGCGAGCTCTACCCCAACAGGCAGAACAGGCAAGCTCCCCGCGCTTGGATGGAACTCGTGGAACCAGTACCGAGGTATCTCATACCAAAGCTGATAGTCATCTGGTTCTTATTTTGCTTAGGGGACATTAATGAGACCAAAGTTCTCATTGCCGCGAACCAGGTTGTCTCTCTTGGTCTCAAAGCTGCCGGCTATCAATACATCAATGTAGACGTGAGTCCTGGTGTCTGTTTCTCCGGCAACTGTACCAACCATTCTATTAGGATTGCTGGTCCAACTTCACTGGTAGAGACACCTCGGGAAGAATTCAGCCGGATTTAAACAAGTTTCCGAAAGGAATGCCGTGGCTTGCCTCACAAGTTCACGGACTTGGTCTTCTATTTGGAATTTATGGGTTCGCAAATTCGCCAGAACCATACCGTGCTTTCTTGATAAAAGGCCTCTAGGGATGCTGGTACAGCTACCTGTGCAGGATATCCAGGATCTCTGGGGTATGAAGCGATCGATGCTGCTACCTTTTCCTCTTGGGGAGTTGACTGTAAGTCTACGCGATTACTTAGTTGCTACCCGACTAAGTGATTCGTCAGACCTGAAATACGACAATTGCAATGTGCCCAGTAACTGGTCTGATACATGGGTACGTCCGTATTTCTCTGCTGCTCTGGTCCTATCCCTCTTACACGAATGATCTAGACTTACACCGACTGGGGTCAATCCAATAGCGCCAAACGATACCGTCAAATGGGAGACGCACTCAAGGCCCAAAGCAATCCTATTCAATTCAGCTTGTGTATTTGGGGCGCTGCCAACGTCTGGACGTGGGGTGCAACGGTCGGTCAATCATGGAGAATGAGTGGGGATTCGAGCGCAACCTGGAGCTATATCACATCTATCATCTCATCCAATGTTCTCTATTTGGACTATGTCACATTCTACGCACACAATGACATGGACATGATGGAAATTGGTGAGATATCTAAGTTGTTGCCTTTCCCTTTCGTTGACCTAACCCTCCTAGGAAACGGAGCGTTGACTATACAGGAGCAGCGAACCCACTTTGCTATGTGGGTTGCACTCAAGTCCCCCATCCTACTCGGAACGGATGTAAGGATCTATCTTTGATAATATTGAGCATTCTAACCATCCAGTTAACGTTTCCAGCTCAGCCTCCTCAGTAGTGCTCAACTCGCCATTATCACCAATTCCGAGCTCCTCGCATTTTCGCAGGATGCGACTATAGGTGCTCCAGCGAAACCATACGGCACGGCGACCACGAGTCCACCAGAGTACTATGCGGGCCAATCGTCCAAAGGAACCCATGTGTTCATCATGAATACTGCGTCGAGTGCGTCGACGAAGACCATCACGTTCGCCAATGTGACGGGATTAGCTACAAGTACGAGCTATAAGATTCATGATATGTGGACCAAGACGGATGTGGGGACATTCTCGACGAGTTGGAGTACAAGCTTGGCCGCCCATGATACCGGAGCGTGGCTGATCACTCCTGCATAAGCATTCCTGTGTACGATGAGCAATCTTGGCAGAAATATATCCTGTGAATTTTTGAATTGCATACCCTCTTTAATTTAGCCGCTTTTCATAGCTGTTCACCTGCTTACCTCTGGCTTTGTCACAGTAGGTGCGATGCCGGGAGGCCAACCTACGCCGCACGTACGCGCGCGTCAAGCCAAGAGATACGCGCGTCAATCCTCTTTATCGGCATCTCCGTAGAGTCTTCACCTAATGATAGTTATCGACCCCCTTGAGCGGGAGGGGAGTCGTACACCTGCTCGCACGCAAAAGAACAACAACAGAGTACTTCATAACGCATTATTATACAGAATCTATGGGCTTTCTCGGTGTTTTTAGTGCCAACCCACAGAGTTCGGATGTCCGTGGTTGCACAATTGAGTCGCCCATCGAGGCCGATGGAACGCACCCTTTGGATCGCGACCATACGCGGCTTTTTACACCCTTTGGCCGCCTCGAGCATGCACTTGTCAAACTCTCATCCGGGGTTGATAATCCGACGACGTCGGCAGATGTAATAGCGTTTTTGCTGTATAAAAGACCATGTCGTCGAAGACCTGGTGACCTTCATTACCCATATTCTCGCAACCCATTCAACAAATTTCTCAAGATGAGCACCAAGCAATGGACTACTGACGACATGGTCGACATGTCTGATAAAATCGTCTTCGTTACCGGCGGTAATGGAGGTACGTCCATGGTTTCAAAGTCATGCGATCCCAAAGTCTCACACAGTTTTTGCAGGCATTGGCTATATCTCCTGCAAGGTCTGCCTAATGACGAGTAATCCCCGCGTTATACTCATCGTTTTGTAGGAAATGTTGCGCAAGAACGCCAAAGTATACGTCGGAGCTCGTGATTCTGAAAAGAGCCGGGACGCTATGAAACGGCTCAAGGATGAAACCGGCAAAGACCCTATTCTCATCTCACTTGATCTCTCCGACCTTCATCAAGTCCGCAAAGCAGCCGAGGAGTTCCTTCAGTAAGATCCCGTAACTGTTCCCCACCATTCTCTCTAACACATTCGTTTCTAGGAAAGAGAGTCGCCTTGATGTGCTACTCAATAACGCGTCAGTCCCCTGATCCCTTCTACTTCGCGATAGCATACGAAACCAACAATACTGCAGTGGTGTAATGGCTTGCCCTATTGAACGTTTGACCAAGGACTCATACGATCTACAATTTGGAACCAACGTACTCGGTCACTTCCATTTGACTTCTTTGCTCCTTCCGGCATTGCTGGCGTCACCTTCCCCTCGTGTGATCAATGTCAGCTCGATCGGACACAGTTACCCGCAATCTGGCGGGATCCAGTTTGGAACCCTCAAAGGACCCAAGCAAGGAACTTGGATCCCTGGACTTGGAATCAGTGAACGCTACAAGTATTATGGACAGAGCAAGCTGGTGAGTCGCCAAACACTCATACTTTCGTTTCTTAGGCTCAAGTAACTTTACAGGGAAATATCCTACACGCAAACGAGTTGGCTCGAAGATATAAAGACAAAGGGCTCGTCGCTATCTCCGTCCATCCTGGTTTCGTGAAGACAGAGCTTATGCGTAATCACTCTTCCTTCGCCACACGATTGACTGTAAGTCCAATTTTTGGGGGAACCCTTTATCATTCAAGGCTTGTACTAATCACCTTTACGCAGCAAACGATGAGCATCACCCCAGAACAAGGGGCCATCACCCAGCTATTTGCCGCCACTGCACCCGAAGCGAAAAATCTCTCTGGAAAGGTATGATTTTGCCCCTCTATCTTGATGTTTACTGACTTGATTACGTTTGCAGTACCTTGTACCCTTCGCCAAGGAACAGGCTCCCTCCAGATTCGCCCAGGACCAAGATCTTGCTAAGAAAATGTGGGACTGGTGTGAATCGGAGTTGAAATCCTTCTGAAGAAAGGACGCAACAATCTTTGTTCTCGCTTCAGAAAGCTTATGGCAAACCATTCCGAATCGGACAGGCGTCTATGGCTCTTTAAACGAGTTTATTTCTCTTAATTTCCATTTTTCTGCGCTATTTTGTTCATTTTTCTCCCGGAATTTGAGTTAATATACTGTAATTATTCCCCCTACTTGCACTTTCCAGAGTAATCGTTACATTAGATATATGCGCTTGGGCCAAACTAGGAGAATCTTCCATTTGTCCCTACATAAAAAAACATGGACCGAGAGCTCCTAAGCCATTATTACTAGTAACTCATAACGATTCACTGTATTTTGAACCCCAGCTCGTGGGTATCTCTCGTATGTACGCAGGCATTGTAACAATCCAACTTAGCCATCATGTCGGGACCATGGAAGATACTGAGGACGAAGTAGAGGTGCGGGCGAGGGAGATGAGCGCATAGGGGATTCACGGAGATTAGAGGGAAGGTGAAGGGAGCATCGCTCGTCCCTCGCGATGCGTTGAGCTTAGATCACGCGTAAGAAATAGGGCACGGATCCTAAGTGATTTTCTCGCTAACGCACTAACAGGATTTACAAGGGAATTTTATAGGGACGAAGCCGAGGGCGGACCGAGACGGGGGAAATGAGAGGAGGAAGGGGGCGATGGCGTTATCGGAGCAGTTCGTGAGAGATCATTTTGTGTGGAAAGAATAATTAGAACTAAGTACATTATAATAATTAAACTAGTCCAAAACGCTGAACAACACAGCACAGAAACAGTGTAAAGAGCAATAGCACGTGGTGAATGCCTCTCGCGATTCAAAAATGTCCATCACAACCCTCTAGCAGCGAGAACTGGGACACCACGGTGCACCTTTCAAAAGGCGGCCAGCTCGGATTCGCACCACTCCCACATTTTCTTAGCAAGACCCTGGTCCTGGGCAAATCTCGTGGGGACTTGCTCCGTGGCGTAGGGAACAAGATACTATGAGTTTATTCAGTAAACGTCAAGATAAAGAAGGTGGGGTCAAACCTTTCCAGAGAACTTTTTGGCTTCAGGTGCATTAGCGGCATACAACTGGGTAATGGCCCCTTGTTCCGGGGTGATGCTCAGGGTTTGCTGCGCAAATGTAATCAATAAAGGTCATGGACAATGAAGGGTTTCCCCAAAGCTTGGACTTACTGTTAGTCGCGTGAACAAAGAGGAGTGATTACGCATGAGGTCTGTCTTGACGAAGCCAGGATGGACAGAGATAGCGACCAGCCCATTATCTTTATATCGTCTCGCCAATTCGTTGGCATGTAGGAGGTTTCCCTGTAAACTGGTTTGAGCATGACCGAAATCATCAGAACCTGAAGACTTACGAGCTTGCTCTGTCCGTAAAACTTGTAGCGTTCGATGAACGAGAGTATAGGTATCCACGTTCCTTGTTTTGGGCCTTTGAGGGTTTCAAATTGAATTCCCCTTGAGTGAGTTATTCTGTGCCCGATCGAACTGACATTAACCACACGCGGAGATGGTGACGCCAGTAATGCCGGAAGGAGCAATGAAGTCAAGTGGAAATGGCCGAGTACGTTTGTTCCAAATTGTAGGTCGTATGAATCTTTGGTCAAGCGATCAATAGGGGCCGCCATCACACCGCTGTGATAGCTGTTAGTTTCGACTAAAGTAGAAACAATCAATATACTGACGCGTTGTTGAGTAGTACGTCAAGACGGCTCTCCTTCCTAGAAATGAATGTGTTAAAGAGAATGCTGGGGAAAGGTTACAAAACCTTACTAAAGGAATTCCTCGGCTGCCTTGCGTACTTGATGAAGGTCAGATAAATCGAGCGGGATGAGAATGGCGTCTTTTCCGGTTTCCTCTTTAAGTCGTCTGATAGCATCTCTGCTTTTGTCAGAGTCGCGAGCTCCGATATATACTTTGGCGTTCTTGCGTAACATTTCCTACGAAAGAATGAATATAATACATCTCTCACTCATCTCCGACATACCTTGCAGGACATATATCCAATGCCTACAAACCCATGTTAGACTTAATACCGATAGCGTTGACGATACACACCTCCATTGCCGCCAGTAACAAAGGCGATTTTGTCGGACATGTCGACCATGTCGTTGAGGGTCCACTGTGTCTTGCTCATGATGTTGATTGCTTGAGTAGTTGTATGATGAAATACTTTACCAGCAAAGTACTCCCCGCCTTATAAGCCAATCGTTCGTCTCACCAGGCAGCTCTGCCGCTGTGGACGCGTATTCTACCGGACGTCCTATACGATTTACATCATAACTGGGACGCATACGTACGTCGCAGCAGAGCCCGGCCGGAGGAGCTTGGGCTATGGGGTGGTTGTTGGTAAGCGGCCGCCATTCAAAAAGCAAGCGCCTACACAAGGTCACTTAGATAATATAACCCCTTGCTGTGTTCCTGATCACTAAGAAGCCTTGAATTTACTCCGGAGAGCTAGGACTTTGATAAATTCGGGAACGCCTTCGACCTGGCTGGCATTAAAGTGCAGTTAATGTAGCCCGTACGTCTCGGAGGAGAATGAATGAATAAAGCTATATTCGGATAATTGAAAAATGTCAAACAATAGGGGCTCAGAGAAACGACCCCTGAGGGTAGATGATAACTGTAGGGGCCATAGCTGCGGGTTCGATCCGAAAAGAGGCTATTATACCCTCTACAAGGCTAGAAAGGACGGGCGATGATATTCTCTTCAAAATGATCTCAGCTCGGATTCACACCAATCCCACATTTTCTTTGCAAGATCTTGGTCCTGAGCGAGCTTGGAAGGAGATTGTTCCTTGGCGTAGGGAATGAGGTACTGTACATGCAAGTTGGTCAGTGAGCATCGAAGTGATGAGGTTTAAAGAGAGACCTTTCCGGAAAGCTTTTGTGCTTCTGGTGCATTAGCGGCATATAGCTGCGTAACGGCTCCTTCTTCCGGGGTAACACAGAATGCATACTGGAAGTGAAAACTGATTATAAATAGCCCAGACCCGCAGGATCACACTTACAGTCAGCCGTGAGAGAATCGAGTAATGATTGCGCATGAGGTCTGTTTTAACGACACCAGGATGGACAGAGATGGCGACTAGCCCTTTATCCTTGTATCTTCTCGCTAACTCGTTAGCGTGAAGGATATTTCCCTCCAAGCTGACATCAGCCTTGACGACCTAAACAGCCAAAGTCCCGCAACTCACTAGTTTGCTTTGGCCATAAAACTGGTAGCGTTCATTCAATGAGAGCAAAGGAAGCCATGTACCCTGTTTGGGGCCCTTGAGGGTTTCAAACTGGATTCCTCCCGGGAGCGAATGCGTATGCCCCATCGAACTGACGTTAATCACCCGCGGAGAAGGTGATGCCAGCAAAGCCGGAAGAAGCAGTGAAGTCAAATGGAAGTGACCAAGTACGTTGGTTCCGAATTGTAGATCGTACGAGTCTTTGGTCAAGCGATCAATGGGGGCAGCCATTATACCGCTGCAATCGTAATCAGGTTTGAATATGTGTCACAAAGTAGAAAGAGCCCCAGGACTAACGCATTATTGAGTAGCACATCGAGACGGCTCTCTTTCCTGGAAATCTATTTGTGAGAAGCATTGGCCAACTGTGGTTACACAGTCTTACTGTAGAAATTGTTCGGCTGCCTTGCGTACTTGATGAAGGTCGGATAAATCCAGCGAGATGAGAATAGGGTCCTTTCCGGTTTCTTCCCTGAGTCGTTTGATAGCGTCTCGGCTTTTGTCAGAATCGCGAGCTCCGACGTATACTTTGGCGTTCTTGCGTAACATTTCCTACGAAATCATGAGTATAATACAACCCTCACTCGTCACTAGGCAGACCTTGCAGGAGACATACCCAATGCCTGCAAAACCGTCTCAGACTTGGAGCGAAATGACGTTAATGTTACACACCTCCATTACCGCCAGTGACAAACACAATTTTGTCGGACATGTCTACCATGTCATCAGTAGTCCATTGCTTGGTACTCATCGCGAAATTTAGCTAGACTGTCAGGTTGGGAGAACGTTGAGAGCGAAGATGGTGGTGTGGGGCTTTCTGAAGTGCGTGTGTGTTTTTTGTATCTAATCTACGTAATTACGTCTCTCAACTTCGCATCGTGGAGCCCGAAAGGAATTCGACAATTGTGCACTCAAGGCGGCCAGAGATGGAAAGAGTGGTCGTATGATGATGGGCGACCCATACGAAAAGCCGGCATCGAGTATTTGAATTCCGCTATTTTCGGCAGCCAATTCCTTGGTCATCGAAAGTATTGACTTATTTAATCAATGCTATGTGATTCTTTTGAATGGCGACGGCTTCGTAATCTCCCATATCCAGTGTTGGCCAGCTTCGCCGGACTCCGATTTGACGTACGTAAGTGTGCCGATTAATTTCCGAACACAAATCTTACAAGGCATCCCGTTCGGCAGAATACGCGTCCACAGCGGCAGAGCTAGAGTTGCACAATGAGACGAAAGATTGGCTTATAAGGCGGGGGAGTACTTCTCCAGTAAAACATCTCATTACACAGACACTCAAGTACTCGACATCATGAGCAAGACCCAATGGACCCTCAACGACATGGTCGACATGTCCGACAAAATCGTCTTCGTTACGGGTGGCAATGGAGGTGTGCATCGTCAACGCCATTGGTATCAGATCTAACACGGTTTTGTAGGCATTGGATATATCCCCTGCAAAGTCTGTCTGGTGACGAGGGAAGGCTGTATTATACTCATTCTTTTGTAGGAAATGCTACGCAAGAACGCCAAAGTATATGTCGGAGCTCGCGACTCTGACAAAAGCCGGGATGCCATCAAACGACTCAAAGAAGAAACTGGCAAAGATCCCATTCTCATCCCGCTCGATTTATCTGACCTTCATCAAGTACGCAAAGCGGCCGAACTGTTTCTACAGTAAGAATATGTAACCATCGTCGGCCAACTGTTCTCATAAAGACCCTTCCAGGAAAGAGGATCGTCTTGATGTGCTACTCAACAACGCGTTAGTCCTATGGTTCTTTCTCCTCGCGATGACATCAAAACTGATCCTAACGGCAGTGGTGTGATGGCGGCTCCTATTGATCGCTTGACCAAAGACTCGTATGATCTACAATTCGGAACAAATGTGCTCGGTCACTTCCATTTGACTTCATTGCTTCTTCCTGCCTTGCTGGCGTCACCATCTCCACGCGTGGTTAACGTCAGTTCGATGGGACACAAATTATTCTCAAGGGGAATTCAGTTTGAAACCCTCAAAGGCCCCAAGCAAGGAACCTGGATACCTATACTTTCGTTTATCGAACGCTATACCTTTTACGGACAGAGCAAGCTTGTAAATCTCCAAGCTCTGATGATTTCGGCTGTTATGCTCAACCAAGTTTACAGGGAAACATCCTACATGCCAACGAGTTGGCCAGACGATACAAGGATAAAGGGCTGGTTGCTATCTCTGTCCATCCTGGCGCCGTCAATACAGACCTCACGCGCAATCATTCTCCTTTTCTCACTCGACTAGTTGTAAGTCCGAACTTTGGAGGAATTATTTATTCCCTTAGATCCTTACTGACTATATTTGTGCAGAAAACCATGACCATCACCCCGTCTCAGGGGGCCATTACCCAGCTATA
Organism: Serendipita vermifera MAFF 305830; assembly: GCA_000827415.1. NCBI lineage: Eukaryota > Fungi > Basidiomycota > Agaricomycetes > Sebacinales > Serendipitaceae > Serendipita > Serendipita vermifera. Next base: position 181,980 of record KN824314.1, on the reverse strand, counting down.
CGCCGCTACTGCACCTGAAGCACAAAAACTGTCTGGAAAGGTATGAAGTCTCTTTTCTTATCTTGATGCTCACTAACTAGACTGTATTTATAGTACCTTGTTCCCTTTGCAAAGGAGCAAGCTCCCTCCAGATCCGCCCAGGACCAAGATCTTGCTAAGAAGATGTGGGATTGGTGCGAATCTGAACTGGCTGCCTTTTAAAAGGTGCACCGTCACATCTCTGTTCTCGCTTCAGGAAGATTATGATGGGCGTTTTTGAATCGGGAGGGTATCCATTATATTAACCGCCACACTAACTCAGTTCTCTTTGTAACTGTCTCTGTGCCCTGTTATTTAGCATTTTTGACCATTCTAATTAATATATCTCTTCTGATTATTTGTCCTACGGAAAATGATCGCCAAGTTGGATTGTCAGATGTGTGTAGCCCTTTGTCGCTTCTACCTGGCTATATTTATATGATAAGTGTATCGATATACACTGGTAATGCGTCTACTCTCGATGCCGGGATGGCCAGGAAGGCGGGGGTCAGACAAGAGTGGGAGGGGTATGGGAGGGATGGTGGGATAAAAGCGCTCCGAGCTCCTGGTCCGAACCGCCGGTGAGAGTACCAATTCAGAGAGTAGCGGATGGGAAAGGAAATGACTTTTGCGTATGCGGGAGCAAGAGCGAGTTTTTGGGCTGGCGGAGGTCGAGTCTGACTCCGGGTGGCCTTCTGTCTGCGGGCTCATATAGTCTATTTTACCTATGTATAAACAATGTAAATATGATGTAAATAAATGGAAATGCGTCTTCGCCCTGCTTGGGCTCTGCAGCCCGCTCAATGCCTGCATACATATAATAGACCCTAAGTCCGTGGCATCGAGTATTTGAATTCTGCTATCTGTCCGCAGCCAATTCAAAGACATCCTTGGTCATCAGGGACACAGAAATGTATTGAATTATCTAATCGGTGCTGTGTGGGTCCGTTCTCTTTTGAATCGACGGCTTTGTAATACTCCCATATCCAGTGTTTACTGCCAAGGCCGGGCCTCTGTTTCGACGTACGTAAGTGTGTCGATCCCGAATAGAAATTGTACAAGGCACCCGGCAGGCTACGCGTCCACAGCGGCAGAGCCGACGTTCGATGAGACCGAGGACTAATTTATATAAGACGGAAAGTAGTTAGTCAGTACGGCATCCCATCACAAAGATACTCAAGCACTCAACATCATGAGCAAGGTGCAATGGACTCTCAACGATATGGTTGACATGTCTGGTAAAGTGGCTCTTGTTACAGGCGGCAATGGTGGTGAGTAGCATCAAGTCACGGCATATGTAAAAAGAAACATCTAATTTGTTCTCTATATAGGTATTGGGTATGTGTCTTGCCAAAAGATGCTTGAGAAGAATGCCAAAGTCTATGTCGCGGCTCGAGACTCCGAAAAGAGTCGTGAAGCAATCAAAAAACTAAAGGAGGAAACCGGAAAGGATGCATTCTTGATCCCATTGGATCTTTCAGACCTTCACCAAGTTCGCAAAGCCGCCGAAGATTTCTTGAGGTAAAAGCCGATTGCTGACTCTCATCGCCATCTCTTGCTAATAAGTCATACAGCAAGGAGAGTAGGCTGGACGTACTCATTAATAATGCGTGAGTGTCACGAAGAGTTAACAGGCCGAGAGCTCACATTTAGTTAGCGGTATTATGGCAGCCCCTATAGAGGAGCTCACGAAGGATGGATATGATCTCCAGTTTGGCGTGAATGTCCTCGGACACTTCCATCTCACGTCTCTCCTCATGCCGGCTATCCTTGCATCTCCATCTCCCCGCATCGTCAATGTGACTTCAAAGGGGCATCAATGGCCAATGCCTGAAGGCGTCGATTTCAAAAAAGTCAAGGGACCTAAAACCGCCACCAAAGTTCCAGGCGGGCAACTCATGCAGCGGTATCAGTATTATGGACAGAGCAAGCTCGTAAGTTGACCGTCCTTTACTCATTTCGAGCTCAATAATATCGACAGGGAAATATCCTCCACGCAAACGAGCTTGCAAGACGCTACGCAGATAATGGACTGGTTGCGATTTCGGTTCACCCTGGGTTTGTCAAAACCGATCTTCAGCGTAGCTTCTCTACTGGAGCTAATCTATTCACCAATATCACCGCACGGATGGCGGCAAGCCTCTCATTACTATGCGGTGGATCTCAAAACTTATACATGTTTATTTTAGCATGGTGGAAAGGTGTTCAATACCACCGAAGGAGCCGTAACTCAGCTCTATGCAGCCAACGCACCAGAAGCCAAGGGACTCTCCGGAAAGGTAAGCACGACAGGAATCGATCCAAACGCACTGCTGACACCAAGTGGTCGCTTTAGTATATCGAGCCCATCACCAAAGTAGTGGCACCTCATAAAAACGCTCTAGACCAGAACTTGGCTCAGAAGATGTGGGATTGGTGCGAGAATGAATTGAAGGCATACTAAGTCAATGAAGCCTTTGATAGACATGTATGGTCATTGTCGATTTGGTAGGGCCTCTTAACGGACCCTTGATAAAGCTTCTATTATACTCGAACGCATTAATGGATTGGTGAATGCATAGGACGATTGGCACCAAGGTCCTTGGAGAAGAACCACACTAAAACGAAAGATGATTCAACAAGGGTACAATCAGTGGAGCAAATTGTCGCCGAAATTCGTAAACAACTCGATGATGAGAGTTGTAAGTCGCCCCATGTTGTCATTTCATTCGAGACTAATTCAGCGATATGTAGTCATTGTAAAGGCATTTTTTGTTCTCGCTGTGCTGTCTCGTACCGTCTTGCACTTTCGCTCGCAAGCGCAGGACTGACACAAGAGTTCCAGTCGATACAGCGGCTCTCACACCCACGTGTATCCTTCGGAGGAAGAGGAAAACCTACTTGTTTGTAACATGACGCTAGGAAACAAACCCTCAAGGAACGACGTTGCCGGTATTGGAGGGTTGGGGATCAGGTCAGGGAGTTAGGAGAGGTACGTCCAGTATTTGTCCGCGAAGAGTTTGATGCTGATATTAGATCCATAAAAGGTCAAAGAGCCACCCTTAATGAACCCTGAACTCTTTCTCCGGGTCGGCATCTCTCCGCCTAAAGGTGTCTGCGCTATAATGGTCCACCGGGGATTGAAAGACCCTTCTCGCACACCCCGTCGCTACTACATTAAAACTAACCTTTTCAAAGTCGTTTTATCGGCAATAGTAGACAGTTATATCGGAAAGTCGGCAAGACCCATCAGGGAGATGTTCGGGGGCACAAGTCATGTATCATCTTCATGAACGAGATTGACGCGATTGGTGGGTGGTGGTTTAGTGAGGGAACTAGCGCTGATCGAGAGATTCAACGGACACTTAGGGAGGTACGTTTTCTCGACCAGCTCTCCCCCTCGAATCATGTCAGACTAACGACACAGTGCGCTTACAATCGTTGTACCAAACGGATGGATTCGACTCATTGGGAGAGGGTAATTTGATCACGCCGACGAACAGATCATATATTGGACACAGCTCTCCTCAGACTGGTTGTCTCGACCGCAAATTGGAGATTCCGCTTCCAAACGAACAAGGAAGGTGGGCGGATTTTCACGTTACTAGTGTATGTTAATCTCTTGGTATGACAGATTGGACTGAAAATCCACTCTCACTCGATCAACAAATCAAAGAGATGTTTCCTACGAAGCCATATTCAAGTTGTCGGATGGATTCATCGGTGCTAATCTGAGGAGTTTAGTACCCAAGGCTTGCATGTTGCGCGATGCGGTCTGTAGGAGGTTTTCACAAAGTCTGCCAGGAAGCAGGAAGCTGGCCAAAGCAAAGAAGCACGAAAGTACATCTTAGCCAAAAATCCTCGCATTCCAACTGAAATAATTTCTCATAGCAAAAGCGTACTATTCTGCTCAGTATTAGTGTATGCGGAGTCGCTAAAACGAACTTCCTCCCCTAATGCAACCCTCGTGTTTTTTGGATTCCATGCCTGACAGTGAGAACCGTTTCCACACCTGAGTATCTGAAACACAATTCCCAGACGCACAGCTGGAGGGACATCCTTTTCTCGGGTCTCGGGATTTCCAGGCTGGGCGGACGGAATTTTTGGTATCCACCGCAAGCAATGCCCAGGCGCCGCAAGAGGGCTATTCCTTGTAATCAATTCAATCTGTCAGATGTGTTTCCTGATCAAGATAATCAGTTAGGCGCACATAAGTGACGCACAGGTGTGTTTTCATCCCGCCGAGGAGCGGCATGCATGTTATCCAGCAGGATCTTCGGGAACACAAGCTAGGCACGGATTGGTGGCTATTAGTAAACCTTCAACGGGCTACTTGGTCATTCCGTCTGAAACACGGTGTCTTCTGAAGCTATAATGGGCAAAGCATGACACCGAAGTAGCCCTTGTAGAGGTAATATTGTGCGTCACGACCATGATCTTCCTAATATCTCTCCGAGAATCTGACCAGGATGGCCAGTGGCAACGCTTGCCTTCGCGAGGGCTTCCCAGCCTCACATAACCCCAGGTTACCCCGACAAATGGTAAGCCAGTTTGGGCTGTGGAGCGCGGACCACTAGGCAAAAATCCGGACAGATTCAGGATGTCAGAGCGAATTTACCCCTCGTGCCTGCTATAGTTTTCTCCATAAACCGAAGTGAGCCACGCGACGACCTACCGAGCTTCTACATTCACACCCCTCGTTGCGCTCGTCTTATGACTTTAGGACCGCTCCGATGTGCAGCCATGTCAATACACGCGTGTTATTGGAGCGCGCAGTATTAAAGCAGGTGGTTCCCGCGGCTAGCCAAACGATCATTGGCCGAGTCTTCCCTCTCCTTCTCCCATACCCCTCCTTATTGTCTGTGGAACCATGTTCCAGTTCACTTCTCTCCTAGCTGCAGCGCTCCTCGCTACCCGTGTCGCTGGACACGGTGCCGTTACAAGCTATAGCATTGGCGGTACTACCTATCCTGGTTATACCGGCTTCTCGCCCGCTTCCAGCCCACCCACCATCGAGTGGCAATGGCCCGACTACAACCCCACCCTCGATCCCTCCGACTCGAAAGTCATGTGCAATGGCGGTACCTCTGCTCGGCTCTCTGCGACCATCGCTGCTGGATCTAAAATCACCGCCTTCTGGGCTCAATGGACCCATGTCCCCGGTTCCGTATCCGTCTACCTCTACAAGTGCTCTGGAGCATTCAGCTCATGCACGGGTGGCGGTGCCGGCTGGTTCAAGATTGACGAAGCCGGTCTGCTCTCAGGCACAATGTACGATGGTGTGTGGGGTCTCGGAACCGTCGACAGCACCAAGCAGTGGACATCCACTATTCCTCCCCAGCTCGCTCCCGGAAACTACCTCATCCGCGTATGTTCACCTTGCGCGTTATTACCAGGCTTCTGACACGCCCTTTGCAGCACGAGCTCATTGCCGTCCATCAAACCAACACTCCTCAATTCTATGCCGAGTGCGCTCAGCTCGTCATCACCGGCTCTGGATCTTCTTCGCCCACTTCGGAATACCTCGTCGCCATTCCCGGATACGCCAAGCTCTCCGATGCTAATGTCAAGGTTGATATCTACTCTGAAGCCGCAAAGACTACGACCTGCTGGGATGTTCCCGGCCCACCGGTCTGGGGAGGCGTCAGCTACAGCACGACCGGAAACTGCAACGGCGGCAGCACTGGATCCAGTACCACGACAAAACCTGCTTCTTCTTCTGCCGGTGTGAGCACCAGCAAGACCTCCAGCTCTACCAAGCCCGCCAGCACCAGCACCAGCTCTACGGCCACAGGAGGCGCCGCGCTGTGAGTAAAATCATTCCTTGATGCTATTCCTTGCTAAATAACGCGTCAGATATGGACAATGTGGAGGAACTGGATGGATGGGCCCCACGACATGTTCCCAAGGAACCTGCAAGGTCAGCAATCAGTTTTACAGCCAGTGCCTGCCTTGAGCTCTCTCGGATTTTTCGTTCGATTTCTAAACTCGTGATGTATCCATGAATGAATTTGACGTATAAACCGATGTAACCCTTCAAACTGGAGTAATACTGAGTTCGGGCTCTGCTAGCAGGGTAAACCCTGTCGCTGACGGGACACGTCGGCCTAAGCGATGGAAGCTAATCGAGTCAAGACCATGCCATCTATTACTTATATTAAATTCGTTTGTTAGGGTTTAGGTACCGCAGGTGGTTGTCTATCCGACATGGGGGTAGGGGCTTCAGGGACCCCGTTCGCCCTCACTCGAGGCCAGCACTCCATTTTGAGTCTCTTTGTGATAGTATAAACTTACAATAACCCTTCTGATAGCTCCATCGATGCCTATACATTGGTCATGCCATAACCCTACTACCTTTGCTGGACCAAACCCTACCTGATTCGATATTTCTTTCGAAATCTCGTTCTCATTGACTAAACTAACCCTTCTATGTATGCCAATATCTTATCTCAATGTATATTTGCGCATCCCCAACTTCATATCCTGTAGTTTGACGCCACAGAGCGGCTTAAATCTCGATAGTTACGCACAACCCTGTATATTATCCTTCTTCCCGAGTTTACGCATGGCTTCCCCACAGATTAACGGGGGCAAAAGTGGTTCGGCAAGGTTTTCGACCACCACCGCCGCTGCCTCGATTTCGAATCTAAGATGGAACGCCTCGTCAACGCTGTCCCAGGTCCCATTCGTCGTTTCATCAGTCGTGGTCTCAGCTTTCCAACCCTACCACGACTCTCGAGTAGTGACAGTACGAACGGTGCTGATCAAAGCCCACTGCCGTCTGCTGGCAAACGACGACGCGAAGACAGCGATGACGAAAAGGATGGAGTGTCTCCTAAACGCGTCAAGATGGACGTAGATAGCCCCGCTCCCGCTGGAATCGCCGCGCCTGGTCCAGAGAGCCCCAACGCCGTGGAGCAGATTCGTCCAGGCGTCGAGGCAATGTCGCTGGGAGCTTCTGGAACGCCTGAACCGACGAATGGAAAGGTGGATGCCAGTCCTGGCTCTCCCTCCAAGAGGACAAAGTACCAACGTGGGCTGAGAGGCACGAGAAAATCTGCCGCGAGCGACGCTGCTGCCTCGGCTTCTACGACGCCATCAAAGCCTCGACTAGGCCCAAAGCGCCAGTGCGCTTTGCTCATTGGATTTTGCGGAACTGGGTACAGTGGAATGCAAATGTAAGACTGGAACCAAATGGTGTGAACCCGCTGATGGAATCTCCTTTTTTTCACAGTCAAAAAGACGCGAACACCATCGAAGGCAACTTATTCGATGCGTTGGTCAAAGTCGGAGCAGTCTCGGAGGACAACTCGGATGACCCGGTAAGTGGCCCACCTCGGCTACAATAGTGAAAATTTTGTGGGGGAGCTCATATCAGGGGATAGACAAAAGTCAATATCCAGCGCGCTGCTCGAACGGATGCTGGCGTACATGCCGCCCGAAATGCCGTCTCTATAAAGATAATTATGGACCTTCCAGGCGTCACCGACTTGGTTGGTCTCTTGAATGCACATTTGCCCCCTCAAATTCGCGTCTGGGATATTGTTCGCACACAAAACTCGTTCAACTCGCGCACGTACGTCCAACCTCCCTCCCTCTCCTGCTTTTACTCAACTCGCATTTCGTAGGTCATGCGACAGTCGAAAATACACATACTTCTTGCCGACGTATATGCTCCTCCCACCGGCACCCGACTCCCTTTCTGGCCGCACCCTGCGCGAGAGTACAGAAGCGTACGATAGCGCGCAACATCCTTTCTGGGTCGATGTATCGGGTCAAGAAATAACTCCTGAAACGACCCTGTTCATGCTACGCAGGAAATGGCGCATCGACTCGGAAACCTTGACCAAGTTTAGGGCCATCCTCGAGGCGTTTACCGGCACACATAACTTTTGGAACTTTACGGTCGGAAGAGAGTATAAAGAGGCAGCTTCGAAACGACATATCAAGTCGATCGAGGTGAGTCGTCCTTGTACGGAAGTGGTCCCATTGCTCACCTTTGATAGGTCGAAGAGCCAGCCATCTACGGAAACACTGAGTGGCTGAGTGTCCAGATTCACGGCCAAAGCTTTATGCTACACCAGGTATGCCAGTCTTCCTCTCCGTATTCGTCCAGAACTAATGATGTTGTTTTAGATCGTAAGTCCCAGATATAAAACGTGGAACTGAACCAGCTAACCTTCATCATAGCGAAAAATGATTGGCCTTGCAGTCCTCCTAACTCGTTCCCAAGGAGCACCCTCGCTCGTCAATTATCTCTACACCAACAACCGCGTGCGCATCCCCAAGTCACCTGCACTAGGCTTGCTCCTCGAAGAGCCCGTCTTCGAGACGTACAATAAGAAGATTACGGCGGCCAATGCCAAATTGAAAGACGCCGCTTCGGCAGAGGGCAAAGAGACCGAAGACGATGGTGAATCCGCGCAAAACCTCATTCGCGAACCAATGGACTTTGATAAACACAAGGAAGCCATTGAAAAGTTCAAGAAGGAGCACATTTACGAGGCGATGCGAACGACAGAGGACGAGCAGGGGACGTGAGTACAGTCT
>KN824314.1:143800-168854 GCA_000827415.1 Serendipita vermifera MAFF 305830 | reverse complement strand
GAGCTTCGCGGTCGCCCAGTTCCATCTGAGCTGGCTGGCAGCAAAGTCAAAGCTGCTGCTGCTGCCGCTGTTGGTAAAGACGATGGCGATGAAAGTGATGATGCGCTCGGCAAAGGCAAAGTCAACTATAAAAGCGTCGAGTTGGAAGGTTGATTTTGGTGCCAAAGTAAAAAGCTCTTACTCGCCGCCTTTCGAGTCGAGATCTAATTGGATTTGTTTTAATCTTACGCTGATGTTTTACGAACCTTGTTGTGGATGTAATGGAACACATTTATGCTCAAACTTGGCAACACCTAGTTGCTTCGGAATCTGTGAGGCCTTGTGTGGAATATCAAGAGAATTGAAATGGACATTATTCTGTCACCTGCTACGAGGATCCAAGTAATAAAATAGAGGTTCGGCACAGCCGATTCAATGACCAAAAAACCAGCTCCTTCATACCAGCTGCCGTATCACTATTGGTGACAATACGGGCGATGAATTCGTAGATATGAGAAGGGATAATAACTACGGTTATGGAAGTGGCAATAAGAAAGAATAGGTTGTATTGATGACAAAGCGGACACAAGTGCACAGATTGCTTCCACCAAACTTATAACAGTAGCTCATCTGTTAACACAAAGAGTGGTTCATGCATAGTGTCTTTGACTCTGCGCCATTTAAGGATGAACGAAAGCGACCGAACGTCGCAATCATCTGAATGTTCTTCTTCCTCCTCACTGCCCCAATCGGCCCAATGGGCATGTGAGATGCCACAGGAGCAATAGTCACAGCAATTGTCGCAAATTATTTTCTCCAACTTCGCAAAGGGCCTTCGCAAAAACTCGACGACATACTTCACATTACGGATAGGCGAGACTCCGACTTCTAAAATTTCTAGAGAGCTTGAAGAGGACACGCTTGGATTTCCCAAGTTCTCGGAGGCCGCCAGGTTATCTTTCCAACCCTCAAGCTGCACCCTTGACCGAGCGTCTACTTCTAATCCCAGTCGTGTTAGGTTTGGAAGAGCGAGTGCAAATCGTCTCAATGCTCCAAGTGTGATCATAGGGATTCGGTCGATATCTGGATTATGTGTGATTACTACGAAAGTTTTGAGGGCAGGCGATGTTTCGGCGATCAGGTCAAGAAATGATTTTGTGATCACAAAAAAATAGGGCGTCTCTATTTCGATTGTTGTAAAATTGCATTTGGGAGTCGCGAGAGTAGAAAATACAGAGCAAGGCAGTCTCCAAGCCGGAGTTGGGTACGCGTTGCTCAAGTCGCAGCCATAGCCGGTAATGGTCAGTTCGGTGAGTCTTTTCTGACTGAGTGTGGGTGGAAAAGTGAAGCATTCGAGAGGAGGGTCCCCATCTGTGACTCTAGGTGAATAGAAGCGCAAGCCGATACGAGTGAGCTGAGTGCCTGGGTTGCATATCCCAAGTGCTAGATGCAAATCTCCAACTTCTCCCTCGATATCTAGTTTTGAAGCAGTGTGCACAACACCTAGAGCGGGCTTCATCCCATTTATTGAAAACTTGTCCCGCCGAGCGATTGCAATTTTGAGATACTGCAAGCATTGCAGCCGGCTGACGGCACCGAAGAAAGTGGGAAACTCGGATAAAAACCGTGAAACTTCTAGGTGACGCAAGTGCGTCCATTTATGGAGGACGCTGTCCATCCCTCTTTGGAATAGTGTCCCTGCTGGTTCAGGACCCATCATAGTTATTCGTTTCGCCAGAGGAAGTAGATCTTGTAGGCGTAATAGATTCGGCAAGCTTGCTTGAAGGTCAGTAGCAGTAATCCCTTCTGATTGTCGCCCCTCTTCACCCGAAGGCCGATCGAGGTGGAGTGATCGGATCCCGGAGTGAAGCAGAAAAGAAAGAAGTTTGGTTCCTTCTATGGAGCAGATCAAAGCTTTGAGACGAGGGAAAACGGGTCGTGTGGGGAAGAGGGTGGAATAATCTTCGAGCAAGACCTCGGAAGTTATTGGATTATTCTTATATCTTTCCCCACAGTCTAGGTACCGGACATATTTGGAATAATGAATGAACCGTTTATAATCAGCAACTGTAGGCGGCCTCTTCCTAACAAACCGCTGAGCAAACCACTCGTTGTCAGCATCTTTGGTGGCGCGTTAGTGCATGCATTTCAGAAACTAACCGTAGGAGAGTAATCTGGATTCGGGCACATGTAGTCTTCCGGGAAGAGCTTGAAAAATGGCATAAAGCTCGTGGCTGGGCCTCGCCACAACGTCTTCAAGGCGATCTCCCCAATGAACTTGTTGACTCTTGCCAGCATAGCCAATGTTCTTTGTGATCTTTGAGGAACCACGGAGTCTTCCTCGACCTCAAAGTCGTAGTGCGGATCGATCTCGATCTGCCGTGGGGGTACAACAGCTGCTTCACAAATCACTTCCACCAGTTCATGTATCTTAAACAGTCGATGGGACATGTTGTAGCTGCCCAGTGGCTGACTGCGTTACGATTTGGACGAAAAGTGGCGCCAAGGGGGGACTAAGGGTACGAAGTATACTCTTTCCTTCCAGATACTTTGTGGGTGTAATGGTTATCTATCTTATCCACTTTTGTTTGACGAGATGAGGGAATGAGAGTGATATAAAAACCGACACAAAAAAGGTCAACGCAAATAGGAAAAAAAAAGGACTACAATGGGTTTACGACTTTTCTCCACCCCCCACCCCCTAAATGGACACATTGTCCAGCACTCTAACATCCCTAGCATTACGTAGCTGGAATATCAAGGTAAATTTTGTGGGTTCATAAGTATCATCCACTCTCCATCCCCCGTCACTCTTGCAGACCGAGATACACGTATCCGGCCACAAGACTCCTCCCCCTGTACGTCATCGTGGTTAAGACCTCTCATTTACATGATGAGGTCACCGAGAGCAGCCATCTCAGGGCCACCAGATTCCTATAGAAAAATAATGTCAGAAAAAATGGATCGAAAATTCAACGTTATAGAAAACGCACCCTGATACCAATCTCCCAGTAGCTGTAGATGATGGTGACGGCCATCAAGATACCAGTGCCGCTTCCGAGGGCACCCATGAGATCGGCGGTAACACTGAGAATACCAAGGACAGCGCCACCGAGTGCCGCAGCGGTAGGGATCACGCGCTTGAGTTCCTTGTACATGCTCTGTTCACGGTGACCGGCCATGACCATCTGCTGTTCCTTGAGCTGCTTGGCAACGTCACGTGGGCCAGAGCCAGAGACTTCGATCCAGGTCTTGGAGAAGAGAGCGCAGGCGGAGAGCATAAAGGTAATGTAGATGACGGTGTGGATGGGGTCGAGGAGGGCGGCCTTGACGGTGTGTGGTGGCGACATGTAGTAGGTGATTCCGGAGACGGCGTGCAACTGAGCAGAGTCTTCGAGGGGCTAAATTAAAGGCGTCAGTATGAGCAAGGAGAAAGGACGTCAAGTCTCTTACCTCCCAGACTCCCAAAAGCTTGACGAACAAGTTGCTGGGGAAGCGAGTGAAAAGCATCTGGCTGACGATGAAAAGATTGCTAGTCAAAGCACTCTCTAACATGATGGGCATGTTGCTGGTATAGAAGAGCTTGACGGGGTAGCTGCCGCGTTGGCCTCTGAAGCGGTTGCTCTTGACTGGGATCTCGATTCTGAAGCCTTGGAGGTAGATGACAACGGCGAAGATGGCGAGAGTGGAGACGAGGTTCATGACGTTGGGGAGACGCTCGCGATAAAAGGCTTCCTTGAGGGCACGCGACTTGTCGTTCCAGGTCAAAAGGAGGTGGAAAAGAGCGATGATGGCACCTTCGAATTCGGGGCCACGACCAGTGTTGATGGTAGTGGGTGAAAATGCCTTCCAGATGATCGACTCGCAAATGTTGGTGGCGATAAAGAGCGAGATTCCGGAGCCGAGACCGTAACCCTTTTGGAGGAGCTCATCGAGGAGAATGACGATGAGAGCGGCGATGACAAGTTGTACAACCAAGAGAAGGGAGACACCTGCACCGAGTTCCGAAGGTTGACCATACATTCCAGTGAGCACGTAGACGGTAGCCTGACCGAGAGCAATGATCATTGCAAACACTGAATAATATCATTTAGTAAAGATGTTTTGATTTATTTCGTAAGCAAACGCAAGACTTACGTTTTTGTGCGCTTCCGAACAACGCGCGATCTTCCTTCAAGCTAAAGTCGACTTCGATCAAGTTGGCACCAGCGAGCAGTTGCATGATCATTCCAGATGTGATGATGGGTGTGATACCGAGTTCCATAAGGGTACCTCTGTTCGAGGCCATAATGACACGAGTCCAGTAGAGCGGGTCGGACGAATCCGAGGAAACGATGCCATAGAGCGGAACTTGTGAGCACACAAGGAAGATAAGAAGAGTGACGGCTGTCCAGAGCACTTTTTGGTTAAAGGGCACCTAGTACGTCGACAGGTCATCAGCAACAGTTCTGGCCAGCTCACAACTCCATCCCCGGCGGAGAGTGCTCACCTTTCGCTCCGGAGAGGAGACTTCGGGTAGGATTGGCAAGAATGGCCGGACGAGGTTCAGAAATCGGACTGCAACGTCGTCGTGACGAATCGAGCAAAAACGGCGATTTAAAGCACAGCGGTTGCAAAGAATAGCGTGTTAGTATGTATTAGATGCATTCTGAATGATATAAACTCACAGCCGCTCATGTTGGCGGAATAAGGAGGTTGTGGATGGGGTCGAAATTGGGACGTGGCAGGAAAAACAAGCCATTGATTCGGTGCCAGCGAAGCTAGTCGGCTACACCTTTGGTGAGTACTATTAAATCCTTTGAAAATAGGAAATAGTATTTATGGATTTTTAAAGAATGTTTGATGGCATCTGGAGGCCAAACCCCTGTACGAACCCCTTCCTACCTGTCGCCCCCCTAGAGCATATATTAGCACCCAAATAAACATATTAATGCACGTATATAACGTTTATGAGATTATATCTAGTAGCAAAGCACCCGTAAGCGATACCCCCGCAATCCCCCTCCAACGCCTGAAGGCCCGAAAATATAGAGTAAATCAATAAAAACGAGCCCAAAACCAATTCAAAACAATAACAGTGCATACAGAGATCCTAGATCTAGAATGGGTGCTGCTGGGGGCGGCAAAAAGGTACGTCCTCGACAAGGCTCGAACTTGTGACCTTACGATGCACAAGAAGTAACAGTCGTACGCTCTAACCAACTGAGCCACGAAGACGTGAGATATCTGGAGGGTTTAAAGCCTCAATTTGTTGTAATTTTGCATCTGTGAGCCGCCTTGGGTGGGGGCGCCGGGCGGCCGGGCGTTTCCAGGTAGTCTACTGACATAATTAAGCAACTAACGACTCATATAACATCTCTATAATCACACAGTATCAATTTTACAGGCTCCGCTGTCTCGAAAGAGGGTCCAGACCTGGCTGGCAAGGAACCACCGGATGAGCCGAAGTAAACAAGCACACCAATTAAGTCTTAATGCCTCTATTATCCCATTAGTTTCCATTCGAATCGCTTTATACAGTTCAATACCGGTATTTAGTATCCCAGAAACTCTGAATCCATAGCCTTGGGGCCTGACACTCAATCTCATGAGATGAATCCATGAATTCTATCCCCCTCGTTTTATGGTCCAGATTTAGGTCAGAAGCCATCTACAATCCCCTCATTTCACTCTCTCCTCACTGAGGATACTCCCCTCTCCCTTGCTGTACGCGTGCGCTCGCAACAGCAGAATGTGAAATCAAATTTTGTATTTCTAACGATACAATCCCGAGTCCTTCACTGAGTGGCTGTACTCATGAACCTGACTCCAGGCGGCGGGTTGACGTCGACCACTAGGTGCAGTCTGATAAAGTCGCCGCGATCATCCATCTCATTTAGACCACTCCATCATGTTAGCCTTACTTCTTGTCTACTACCTCGCTCAAACCACTCGCAGTGATGCTGGGCCGATTCCGGCTCCTCTCGAACCTCGCGCCGTTTCTTCGTGCGGTGACCAAGATGCCACTCGGACAGTCTGGGGTGTAGTATGGAGCTGCTTATCGACCATATTTCTTTGTACATGGGTCGCTGTTCATCCCAACGTCGCATTTAGGCCCGAAAAACGGGACGCGGGTTGGTTTGAAACGTGGATACGGGACAGATTGCATGACTTCTTTACATACAAACTACTTCTATTCTCCTGGCCTCTTCTTGTTCCAGAGTATATCCTTTCGTGGGCAGTGCGTCAATACGTGCGAGCTGATCAGATCCAGAAACAAGGCAATTTCTCTTCCCGAAATATTAGCCGCATACCAACGAAGTCACTAGTTCCAGGTTGGACAAAAAGTCACGGGTTCTTCGTGCTCATGGGAGGTTTCCACCTCTTTCGATTGCCACCCGACGCACCATCCATTCCATTACCCCTCAAGTCCTCATCACCATCAGATTTTATCATCCCATTAGGATAATATTCACGCGAAGAGGAACTTTCTGTATGTCCACTCGAAATGAGCGATTTACCTCTCGACGTGCTTGGAAATCCAGAAACAAATTTTGTATTTCTAACGATGCAATCCGTCGTGCTCGACTGAGTGGCTATAGACGTGAATTTGCTGGCTATATCGTCTTTAGCACAAAGCACGCACACAATAAGTTGTATTCATCACGTATGCATATGCGAATTTGCCACTGAACGTCCAATACATGCGACATGGACCGGTACAGTACTGATACTTACTGCCTCGACGACCCTTGGATTCGTGAGCAACTGAACATTTCTAGAAATCTTAAAGGCAAAAATTAAGAGGCTGTATCGGTGACAAAGCGTACGTAAACGCCACAGGACAAATTGCCATCACGGCTCTTGTAACAGCCGCTCATCTGTTACGATACAAAGACGGGCAATCTAGGATGTCTCTGACCCTGCGCCACCCACGGATGAAGGAAACCTTGCACTCAGTTGCGTGAAGACCTTCCTCTTCACAGTGGCAATATCTACTTCCCTGAGAACAGTAGCATCGGGCATGCCAGGCATTACACTGACAATGACGGCGAGGGTCATCACAAATTATATGCTCCAACTTCGTAAAGCATCTCCGCAAACACTGTACGACACACTCCACGTCATCGATCGGCGAGGCCCCGACGTCAAATAGTTCGACAGAGATTGAAGAAGATACACTTAGATCATCTAAACGCTCAGGTTGAGCCGTTGAGTCATCTGTCTGACTCTCAAGCTCTGCCCTTGACCGAGTATCCATCCCTAATCCCAGCCGCGATAAATTTGGAAGAGAGAGCGCAAATCGAATCAACGACGCAAGCGTGATTATGGGGGGATCGGTCGATATGTGGATTACGTGTAAGCATTATGAAGGTTTTGAGGGCGGGCGATGTTTCGGCGATCAGGTCAAGGAACGATTCTGTGATCAACAAAGAGTAGGGTGTCTCTATTTGGATTGCTGTAAAGTTGGATCTGGGTGTAGCGAGAGTAGAAAATACAGAGCAAGGCAGTTTCCAGTCTGGTTTGGGGTAGTCGTAGCCTAAATCGTAGCCATAGCCGTTGATGGTCAACTCAGTGAGTTGTTTCTGACTGAGTGTGGGTGGCAAAAAGAAGTAATCTAGAGGGGGGTCCTTGTCCGTGTCGCTAAATGGATAGAAGAGCAAGCCGACACAAGTGAGTTGGGTGCCTGTGCTGCAGATCCTAAGTGCCAGGTGCAAGTCTTCGAGTTCTCCCTCGATATCTAGTTTTGAGGCAGTATGCACAACATCCAGAGCAGGCTTCAACCCGTCACTTGAAGGCTGAATAGGCTCGTCTCGCTGAGCGACCACAATTTTGAGGTACTGCAAGCGTTGCAGCTTGCTGATGGTAGTAAATAGAGTGGTAAAGTCGGATAGTAATCGTGAGACTTCTAGGTGACGCAAGTGCGTCCAATTTTGGAGGACGCTGTCCATGCCTTTTTGAAAAGGTGTCTCCGCAGGATCAGGACCGGGCTCAGATACTCGTTCAGAGAGAGGAATTAGGTCTCGTAGGCGCACTAAATTCGGCAAGCTTTCTTGAAGATCAGTAGCCGTGATTTCTTCTGGTTGTCGCTCTTGCTCTTTGAGAGGTCGATCGAGCTGGAGTGATTTAATCCCAGAATGAATCAAAAAGCGAAGCTGGGAAGTTTCTTCTATATACCAGGTCAAAGCTTTGAGCCGAGGGAAAACGGGTCGTGTGGGGAAGAGTGCGAAATAATCGTTGAAAACGACCTCGGGTATCGGTCTGCACTGAGAGCATTCGCCATAGTCTAGGTACTGGACATATTGGGAATAATGAATGAATCGCTCATAATCAGCAATTTCGGGTGGCATTTTCTTAACAAATCGCTGCGCAAACTATCCATTGTTAGCATCTTTGGTGGCGCGTTAGTGCATGGATTTTCAAGAGCTAACCACAAGTGTGTAATTTAGGATTGGGTAGAGGTAATCTTCCGGGAAGAGCATGAGAAATGGCTCAAGGCTCCAGAATGGCCTCCGCCACAGAATTTTCGAGGCGATTTCTCCAATAAATTTATTGACTCTTGCCAGCATGACCAATTCTCTTTGGAGTATTTCAGGAACTACGATATCTTCTTCGATTTCAAAGTCATCGTGATCCTGACCACCTTCAGGCTCCTGCGGGGGTATGACAGATGCTTCACAGATGGCCTCCACCAGTTCATGTATTGTAAACAGTTGATGGGACATATCGTTCATGCCCAGTGGCCGACTGCGACACTAATTAGACAAAAGTGGCGCCAAGGGAGGGACTAAGGTACGGCCGGATAAAATTCTTTCCTTCCACATACGTTCGGTTCATCGCTCCTCAGACATTTTAGGAGCTGGGAATTTAGGAATACCGGGTTCCATTCAAATCTATATGTAGAATAAATTGTCAGGACCGTGGAAGGTACTGAGGACGACGTGGCAGTGCCGACGAGGGAGACGAGCGCATAGGGGGTTCGCGATTAGAGGGAAGGTGAAGGGAGCATCGCGAGGGACGAGCGGTGCGTTGAGCTAAGATCACGCGTAAGAGGGAAAAATACGGACGGGTCCTAGGTGATTTTCTCGCTAACGAACTAGCAAGGAATACACGGGCTTTATATAGGGGCGAGCCGAGAGCGGACCGAGACGGAGACAGGGGAAATGAGGGGCGATGGCGTTATCGGAGCGGTTCGTGACATAAATAAGTGATCAAGATGATAGTAGAATAAGCGTGACGGCATAGAAATCAAATATGTAGAATAAAGGTTGTCCAATTTGCTGCACTATACGCAGCAGAAGCGCTCTAAGAGTGGTGAACGCAACGATCAGCATTGCAACTCGAGCGGCAATATAGAGCCATGCGGATAGAACCAGAGAGAATCCACAAACAATCATAACAACCATCCATAGGGGATTCTTCCTCCTTATTCGGCGAAAAAGTGACCCCGCAGAGCAAAACAAGAATACGACGACAGGAACAGCGATTATTGCAATGCAGGAAACACGCCAGATAGCGAGTTCGCCGCGAGAAGAAAACTCGGATAGCCACGAAATGCGATGAATGGCTCCGAATACCACTCCAAGGATCGCTGGGCCTACTGTGGCGTCGATGGCAGAGGTGTCTTCCGGTCTTCCTGACCAGTATATTGGGATAGAGGACAATTCCGAGGTATGAACATGTTCATCTTGATAACCTATAGCATATATGTATACTTTCTCCGCCAAGTGTGGCATCCCACTCACCCCTCACTCATTTGTTGGTTTCTCGCTATCATGGCTCGATGTCGATGCCTTGTAAACCCGAATTGGACACTCCAGGTTTCGTGGTTTGTCCCACCAAAACGTGTATATGAAGAGATTTAACATCGCATACGCCAAGGTCACGACTTCAAGTTCTGTAAGAGGAAGGCTTTGAATGCCTCGAGCGATGCATTGGATAAAGAACCAAGAGGTTTGCACCAGGACGATCAAATTTGTTAAGCTATCAATTTTGCCTTCATCCTTGAGCTTCGCTTTGGTAGGAGTGATGATTTCCAAGCACGTCGAGAGG
The DNA here is from genome assembly GCA_000827415.1 of Serendipita vermifera MAFF 305830. Lineage (NCBI taxonomy): Eukaryota > Fungi > Basidiomycota > Agaricomycetes > Sebacinales > Serendipitaceae > Serendipita > Serendipita vermifera. Next base: position 158,843 of record KN824314.1, on the reverse strand, counting down.
TAAATCGCTCATTTCGAGTGGACATACAGGAAGTTCCTCTTCGCGTGAATATTATCCTAATGGGATGATAAAATCTGATGGTGATGAGGACTTGAGGGGTAATGGAATGGATGGTGCGTCGGGTGGCAATCGAAAGAGGTGGAAACCTCCCATGAGCACGAAGAACCCGTGACTTTTTGTCCAACCTGGAACTAGTGACTTCGTTGGTATGCGGCTAATATTTCGGGAAGAGAAATTGCCTTGTTTCTGGATCTGATCAGCTCGCACGTATTGACGCACTGCCCACGAAAGGATATACTCTGGAACAAGAAGAGGCCAGGAGAATAGAAGTAGTTTGTATGTAAAGAAGTCATGCAATCTGTCCCGTATCCACGTTTCAAACCAACCCGCGTCCCGTTTTTCGGGCCTAAATGCGACGTTGGGATGAACAGCGACCCATGTACAAAGAAATATGGTCGATAAGCAGCTCCATACTACACCCCAGACTGTCCGAGTGGCATCTTGGTCACCGCACGGAGAAACGGCGCGAGGTTCGAGAGGAGCCGGAATCGGCCCAGCATCACTGCGAGTGGTTTGAGCGAGGTAGTAGACAAGAAGTAAGGCTAACATGATGAAGTGGTCTAAATGAGATGGATGATCGCGGCGACTTTATCAGACTGCACCTAGTGGTCGACGTCAACCCGCCGCCTGGAGTCAGGTTCATGAGTACAGCCACTCAGTGAAGGAGTCGGGATTGTATCGTTAGAAATACAAAATTTGATTTCACATTCTGCTGTTGCGAGCGCACGCGTACAGCAAGGGAGAGGGGAGTATCCTCAGTGAGGAGAGAGTGAAATGAGGGGATTGTAGATGGCTTCTGACCTAAATCTGGACCATAAAACGAGGGGGATAGAATTCATGGATTCATCTCATGAGATTGAGTGTCAGGCCCCAAGGCTATGGATTCAGAGTTTCTGGGATACTAAATACCGGTATTGAACTGTATAAAGCGATTCGAATGGAAACTAATGGGATAATAGAGGCATTAAGACTTAATTGGTGTGCTTGTTTACTTCGGCTCATCCGGTGGTTCCTTGCCAGCCAGGTCTGGACCCTCTTTCGAGACAGCGGAGCCTGTAAAATTGATACTGTGTGATTATAGAGATGTTATATGAGTCGTTAGTTGCTTAATTATGTCAGTAGACTACCTGGAAACGCCCGGCCGCCCGGCGCCCCCACCCAAGGCGGCTCACAGATGCAAAATTACAACAAATTGAGGCTTTAAACCCTCCAGATATCTCAAGTCTTCGTGGCTCAGGAGATTAGAGCGTACGACGATGCCTTTTTTTGTGCATCGTAAAGTTGCTGGCGTGTATGCTGTGTAGTGGGTGCAGCCGACATATGGTTCTTCCCACAATGCCATCTCTGATGATCACAGCTAGATATCTTCTGCTGCAGACACGGGAAGCTCTGCTTGCTCACTGATCATCCGCGAACCAGCACAGCTCAACGGTGAATAGCCCAATTTGCAAGGCTCTGGATGCACCGCCCAGACTGACTTGGGTTCATGACCCATCTCTTCGATTCTCCTGAGGCCTTCCATTTCTTCTGGAACCGACGTAAATGTGGATTAATATCGGTAAATGGTGCATGCAACTGTGGTTTTGTGTCATGTCAATCATGCCCGCTTAACGACAACCCCAAGATTCTCAGTGGTGAGAAGTGTGATTCGGTGTCACACATGGTACTAATAATATGACATTATATTCAATCCAGCGTCTCTCATATTTCAAGGTTGTATTGATGCCAACCCAGATGCAAATGCCACAGGAAGGATTGCTACACCACACTCGTAACAGCTTCTCTACTACCACTAAGAGGGAGAACCTTTTCTATCACCGAATGGCGGCAACCCTAAGGTATTCATGACTCTGCACCACCTACGGATGAACGGAAGGAGATGAATTTCGCACTCGGGGAGGTGAAAGTCTTCGTAGTCACTGTCGCAATTGTCGTAACCAAAATCACACCAGCAATAGTTACGACAATCATCATAAATTACGTGCACCAACTTTGTAAAGTGTCTTCGTAAGCACTCTACAACATACCCCACATCATCAATTGGAGAGACTCCGACTTCGAGTATTTTAACAAAACTTGATGTGAGCACCCTCGAATCGTTCGAATGCTTGAGATGAGCCTCTGTATGATCTTCCGGACCGGTGATCTCGGCGTTTGGCCGAGCATCTACCTCTAATCCCAGCCTCAATAAATTTGGAAGAGAGAGCGCAAATCGAATCAATGATACAAGAGTGATCGTAGGGTTTCGGTTAATATATGGATTAGGTGTGAGTATTATGAATATTTTGAGGGCAGGCGATGTTTTGGCGATCAAGTCGAGAAACGATTCCGTGATGACAAAAAAATAGGGTATTCCTATTTCGATTGCTGTAAAGTTGCATTTTGGCGTGACGAGAGTAGAAAGCACAGAGCAAGGCAGTTGCCAGTTTGGCGAGGGATACCCGTAGTTCAAAGAGTAGCCATAGCCGTTGATGGTCAACTCAGTGAGTTTTTTCTGACTGAGTGTAGGTGGCAAAAAGAAGTAATCGAAGTGATCGAGAGGAGGGTCATTGTCCCTGTCCATATTGTCGATGGGTCGATAGAGGAGCAGACCGACATGAGTGAGTTGGGTGCCTGTGCTACAAATCCTAAGTGCTATATGTAAATCTTCAAGTTCTCCTTCAATATCTAGTTTCGAAGCGGTATGTACAACGTCCAGAGCGGGCTTCAACCCGTCTCTTGAAGGCTGAATAGGCTCGCCTCGCTGAGCGACTACAATTTTGAGATATTGCAAGCTTTGAAGCTCACTGATGGCAATGAATAAAGTGAAGAAGCCGGGTAAATATCTTGAGACTTCCAGACGACGCAATTGCGTCCATTTATGGAGGATGCTGTCCATGCCTTTTTGGAAAGGTGTCGGATCAGGACCTGACATTGATGTTCTTCCATTGAGAGGAACTAGATCTCGTAGGTGTATCAAATTCGGCAAGATTGCTTGAAGATCGGTGACGGTAATGTCTTCTGGTTGTGGCTCTTGCTCTCCGGAAGGCCGATCGAGTTGGAGTGATTTGATCCCAGAGTGAATCAAAAATGGAAGCTGGTTAGCTCCTTTCATATACCAGGTCAACGATTTAAGCTGAGGAAAGACGGATCGTGTGGGGAAGAGAGTAAAATAATCCTCGAAAAAGTCCTCGGGTATCGGGCACCATGACCCTTTCCCATAGTCTAGGTGCCAGAGATATTGGGAATAATGAATGAATCGTTCATAATCAGCAGTCGTAGGTGGCCGCTTCGTAATAAACTTCTGAGAAAACCATCATCCAATGTCAGCATCTTTGGTAGCGCGTTAGTGCATGGACTTTTAAGAACTGACCGTAGGTGAACTCTCTGGATCTGGAACTGAGCACATGTAATCATCCGGGAAGAGCATGAGAAATGGCTCAATGCTCCTGGCTGGGCCCCGCCACAACGTCTTCGAAGCGGTTTCCCCAATAAATTTATCGACTCTTGCAAGCGTAGTTAACCCTATTTGTGATGTTCGAGGAACCACGGGGTCTGTCTCGAACGGAAGGTAATAACACAGGCTGCTTTCAGGCTCCCGTGGGTGTATGACAGCTGCTTCACAGATGGCCTCCACTAGTTCATGTATCTTGAACAGTCTATGGGACATCTCATCGATGCACAGTGGCTGCTGCAATACAATTTGGACGAAAATGTGGTGTCAGAGGAGGGACACAGGTACAATCCATGTGGGCCAGTTGATCCTTTCCTTCCACATACCTTCAAAAATAATGATCTGCATCACCAAGTGACGAGCAATACTGAATATTTGGATTATATACAGCTGATCTGAAACTTTAACTTTTGCCTAGATGCCATGCATTCCGGAAGCAGCAAGATTTGCTCCTTGTCCCCTACCGTCTCATGCAATCCCCAAGCCTCACCCTCATCGTAGCCGCGACCATTTCGAACGGAATAGGGGCAACCGGTCGTCTCCCATGGCGTCTGTCCAAGGAAATGGCGTATTTTGCGCAAATGACCTCTCACGTCCCAGAGGGTTCCTCGTTGAGAAACGCGGTGATCATGGGGCGTAAGACTTGGGAGAGTATACCTCTCAAGTTTCGACCCTTGAAGAACCGCATTAACGTCGTTGTCTCGCGAGATGCGAGTTCTCTGTACGCCCGGAACTCGAGTGCCCTCTCTTTCATCTCATCTTTAGCAGCACAGATAGCGGGGTCATCAAAGCTGGTAACCTAGAGGAAGCATGCGCGTATACCAATCCTGAGCTACATCGGCGATTCCTCATTGGTGGCGCGCAAATGTACGCGCATGCTCTGGCTAGCACCTCGCTACAATATTCTCTGGATAGGATCCTCCTCACGAGAATACTCGAGCCCGAATTTGAAGAATGCGACGTTTTTCTGCCCGAATTCCGGCAGCAAGATGGCGGCGGTCTAGCGATCTGGAGGCAAGCGGCGCATCAGGAACTAATCGACTGGGCGGGATTCAATGTTCCAGAGGGTGCGCAGGAGGAAAAGGGCGTCAAATATGTCTATCAGATGTGGGTACGCAAAGAAAGTGCTCGGACAGATACAAACTAGCTAGCAGTTCGTAGTCAGGTCATTCTCATATAGATACAGTGCCTTCTTCGTCGGTATTCACGTCCACAAACGCGGAAGAATCGCCGGTACGACGCTGTCGTAACAGACCCGACTCTGGTGTTGGAATGGTAGGCAGATCTCCGCTCGTCTGTAGGTAACATAAGCGCGAGAAAGATTAAGGGGCCGGTTATTTAACACACTGAATATTCTGATGGGCTCAACGAGTCCTCTCTCTTTACGTATCCGCGAGGGGTCCCAGCATCGTCTGACCTCCCAGGCCGTCCCTCTAGGGTCCTAGGTATCGGCCTCGGTGGGAGTGGCATACCAGCACCCATTCCTGCTCCCTTCATACCCATACCGGCCCCACCACGAGGCGCCCGTCCCTCAAAGGGTGCGGCAAAGCGATAGAAGCAGAGCAAGAGGCCCAGTCCCGAGGTGACGAAGAAGGCGACAGACGAGAACAAGCCAGAAAGGTTCGGGTATCGCCCGACGATACGTCTTGTTCCTTGGAGTAAGACGGTTCCGCGTACATAGGCTTCGAGTACCGTGAGCTCACGGCCTTCGCCTCTGCCTAGTGTCTTCCAGGCATCTCGTCGTCCTATTTCTAGTAGTGCGAATAGGGGAGAAGAGGTGCCCGGTGTCCAGGAGGAAAGAATGGGGACGGTCACTTCGGTGTAGAGTGGCAAGGAAAAGGGAAGCGCGCGGCGCAAGAGACCAGTTTGACGAGGTAGTATTGCAGCCTACGAACGTGTTGTTAGCGTCAAGTTTGTTCAGTGAGAGAAATGCATACCGGCCGTTGGGCTGAGGCGACCGTCTTGTTCGCAGCGTTTGTTAGGGTAAGGTAGGTCATAAAGTTTCCTATTTACGGCTTTAGATTCAAACTAGAGTCTTGACAGAAGCAGACTCACCCAGTGCAATGTTTGCGTCGGTCAGGGGTACTGAGAGGTGCACGGTGATATCATAAGGTTGGTCATATACGAGAGAAGGAAATTCGAAATATGCTGCAGGAATAGGAGATTCTCTGCCCAAAGGTGGCCCAGTTAGCCAACAACCAATATCTAGTTTGACGCCATGCGCACCCATATTGTAAAAACACTCTGCGTTCCCAAGGCTGCGGCACAGAATTTCGCACAACGAGACCTGCGACGAGAGAGACGACGACGAGAATGGGGACACAGAGGATAATGATGACGATCTGGGGCAGGAAATGCAACACGCCGTCAATGGCCGTTCGCAGAAGCCGCTCGACGGTCGAAATCTCTTCTTCTTCTTCACCCTTTTCTGGCTCTGGAGGCCCTACTCGCGTTATTGAGGTGGACATGGTCGGCAATGACCGAGGTGGACGAGTTCAAAGTGTAGTCTTAATTTAAACAAAGGTAACGAAAATAGCGAGAAAAACGGGAAAATGTATATCATCCACCGAAATACATAGTTTACGTCGAAAACAATTCATGCACCCCGAGCCTTGAGCTTGCCATCAAGCTTGGCCTTGACAGCATCCATATACTCATTCGTGAGGACCCAATGTTCCCTCTTGAGACTATAGAATCGTCAGTAAACATCCAAAGGCCCATATAGCTAAGACTCACTTCTTGCCATGAATGGCAAGTGCCAAATCCTTGGTCATGATTCCATCGACGTCAATGACCTCGACGCAGGCCGCCTCTACATCATCGCACCATTGGGTAAGTTTTGTGTTCTTGTCCAAGGCCGCGCGGAACTTGAGTCCACGGGTCCACGCAAAGATACTGGCAACGGGGTTCGTACTCGTCTCCTTGCCCTTTTGGTGTTCACGGTAGTGCCGTGTGACTGTACCGTGGGCTGCCTCGGACTCCATCGTCTTTCCGTCGGGTGTGATCAGCTCCGAGGTCATCATGCCCAGCGAACCAAAGCCTTGTGCAAGAATGTCGGATTGCACATCACCATCGTAGTTTTTGCATGCCCAGACGAAGCCTCCCGAGGATTTGATCGCTTGTGCGACCATATCGTCAATCAGTCGGTGCTCATACTGGGGAGGAGTGTCAGTCGCGTGTCTCCTAAGATTAGTCGGTCACTTACCCAGAGACCGGCAGCCTCGAATTGAGACTTATATTCGGCCTCGTAAATCTCCTGGAAGATATCCTTGAAGCGTCCGTCATACTTCTTCAAGATCGTGTTCTTGGTCGACATGTAGAGTGGGAGCTTCTTGCTCAACGCCATTTTGAATGATGTATGTGCAAAGCCTGTAATCGAGTCGTCCGTGTTGTACATGGCCATAGCGACACCAGGCGCTTTAAAGTCGTACACGTCCATCGTAGTGGCCTTTCCTCCATCCTTGGGAGTATACACCAGCTGCAATTTTCCGGGACCTGGAGCCAAAAAGTCGGTAGCACGGTACTAGATTGCACGCATTTAGTTCAGTTATGCTCGTGTCGCCTTTTGAGCTCACCTGGTCACCGAAAGCATGCCTGCCAATGACAATCGGCTTAGTCCAACCGGGTACCGGTCTGGGAACACTCTTGAGAATGATCGGTTCCCTGAAAACGGTACCCCCTAAAATATTCCTTATCGTCCCGTTGGGGCTCTTCCACATGCTCTTCAACTTGAACTCTTCCACCCTCGCCTCGTCCGGTGTGATGGTCGCACACTTGATGCCCACCGAGTACTTCTGGATCGCTTCGGCAGAGTCGATGGTAATCTTGTCATCCGTGGCGTCTCGGGCCTCGATACCCAAGTCGTAATACTTGATATCCAGCTCCAGGTAAGGGAGAATGAGCTACGAGAGAGTCAGTACGAATTATCAACCAGGCGGAAGAGCGAGGCGGAATAGGAAACACATGCAACGTCTAGCCAAACTGGCCGAGCTTCGCACGACCACGAGCACATTTCGGGCCATCTCGCAACAATATCGAAACCTCGACTTCGCACGGTCACGTTCAAAAGCCATCCACGCGGGGAAAGTGCGGGGTAATGAAATTTGCTCGGATCCTAATTCTCGCGAGCGATAACATCTGGGTTGTGCTGCATGCGGTCGCTGGCGCTGGCAAAAACGCTTGCTCACCTCTTCACGGATTTTCTTCCAGATAATCCTCGTCATCTCATCACCGTCCAGCTCGACGACAGGGTTGTCGACCTTGATTTTGGCAAATGCGTGGCTGACTGTTACGGGCGTCAAAGTCAGCTGCGGCTCGTATACGAACATTCTACTTCAAACGTACATCTCATGGACATTGTTAATACCGGTCGATATGGGCTGAGCGACGCGATGGGTGAGATGCGGCGCGTAGACGAGATGTTCGACAAGCCTCGACGAAGCATTTGGGCCGTCTAGAGAGGGTGATTTTCCGCAAAAGAACTTATGAAATATGCAAGAATTCGAGTCTTATAGCTCAACAAGAAACGAGGTCGGCAAACTGCACTGTTGTGGTCGAGAATGGAAGAGGAGGTCGTCCAGTGATGCCGGCATAATCTAGCCGTTGCCACCTCTTATCGAACATCGGATTTCGCTTGCATAGAATACAGTTTTGGCTAGAATATGACATACAATAGTAAATAAAATAAGGAGTCTCTTTCACAACTCGGTTGTGTAAAGCACATTCTCCCATGCAGACGGAAACTGCCACCTCTTTTCTAAAAACTCGCGAAAGATAAAGTCTACCATGTCCGCTTTGATCCTTACGTCATCGTTCACCGTAAGAAGCGCCAAGCTATCGTCGGTCTGAATCTTCTTGAAAAACCGGTTTGTCGTAAGCGGACTCGACAACATTCCAAATCGTACAGGTGTGTCTCCTGAATGCCGGTAAGTATTAATCACTCGGCGTAGACGAATATCCCACGTACCAATGACAAACCGATATCGTTCCATCGCTCGTAGGACCCAGTCCCTGACGCGTATTGTTCCTGCTCCATTCAGCACGCGCTGGAGCTTGAACGAGTCCGTGTCCGGCACCTTGGAGAGAGGAAGTCGTGGTACAGAGAATGGATCGACGTCGTTCACGATACGGCCTTTTCTCCCTGCATATCGGATTCGGTGTACTGGGGGCAAAAACGCCTCGAGACCTAATTGGCCACTTGCGCCTAACAACGCTTGAATGACTATATGAAGAATCAGTGAGGAGTTTCTTATGACGTAAATCAAAACTCACCGCAGTCACCACAAACCTCGGCATGCGTATGCATGAGGTGCACAAACATTTCCGAGGCCGATTTGCCTTTGGGGAAACACATGGAACGTTGAATCTTACAACGCGCCCAAGCTTGCTTGTCCCAGTCAATTCGGTCTTCCTCCAGGGCCGCATCAGCGCCTTGCCCAGTCTTCGGCCAGAAACCGAGAGGTCTATGAGTGAGCGCGTATGGATAGCCATCCAAGCTCGCTATCACAAGCTTCAGCGATATCTTCAAAGCAGTACCAGAATCATCACTCACAAAAGACATATTCCGTTGCCGTCGGCTCCGTCTCGTTCGTATGCCGAAAAGCCTCTTTCATTCGCGCCTTTTCGAGCGTCTTCCGCAACTGAACGTAAATTAAAAGCGATTCTTCAGTCTCCATCCCGCCAAGGTCATCCCACATGCTATCGAGCTCCGCCTCGCCGAGTGTATCATCGTCTTTCCCCCATCGTCCAACGACCCAGCTCCAGAGTAATAGTTCACGCCATCTCTCGACAATATAATGACCGTGCAAGAATGTTGTGTACACGTCCCGCTGCCCTCGGAACCGATGGCCTGCAGTAGTGAGAAACTCGTCTGGCCATATCTCATCAAGTTCGCGTAGAATCGCGGGTGAGATTGTTTTGGCGACGTGGATCATATACGGCCGTGAACGTTCCCCAAAGCGTTCGGAGAGTAGCCAGTTGCTGTACTTGAGCGGCTGCCATTCGCCTGAAGGTGTATCCTTTGGCCACTCGTCTCCAGACACGAGCAACCCTGGATCCATTCGGAGTACGATTCCATATGCTGAAAACAATCAGGTTAGTACGGGGAACAGATGGCTGGGGAGATGATTTGCTCACCCGACGAATAAAAATCGGTTGGTGCAAGATTTTTTGTGAAGAAAAAGTCATCATTCTGCAAAAATGGCAGGTTAGTGTCCGATGGGCGCGGGATGCACTAGCTCCACTTGCCATGTAAATGCTACAGAAGAAACTTAGTAAGACTCATTTCACACGGAAACCGAGAAACAGTCACGTACAAAGGATCGGAAGCCGTGGTCACTCGGTGCAACTGGGATTCTATGGAGAAACTAGGGCGCTTCGTCAATATGAGGAGTTCGGCTGAATTCAATTCGGTTTTACTATTACCTATTAAATGTCGAATTATTGAGGTTTTCAAAAAACTGCGAATGATGGACGAGGTTTAATTTGACACCTCCGTCGCGCCAAGCCTGTGGCGCGGCAGAGGAACTAAAGTCGAGCCATTGGGGCAGGATACCGAAGCGGCTTCCGTAGCGACTTCCTACATCTGTAGTGAGGAGATGGAAGTTGGAAGTGTGTTGGCCAAAGTGGAGCAAGACGGATCGTAGCGAGTATCGGAGTTCGTCATGGTCCCTAACGACCAGAAATGTCAGATTCACCGTAATCAAGGATGATTCGTCCGTACCGATAGAGCTTTGCGCCTTTGGATAGTCCGACCCTAGAGGTTTTGGTGTCCAGCCCTTGGGTGTGACCTTCGGCATGCGAAATCGCGCTTTGAAAGAGCGGGTCACTGCCGTTGGTCCATATCCAAACGACATCAAGCTCTCCAGAGCTTTTTCTGAGAAATCATTGTCAGAACGCGTACTCGTGTGAGGAGAAGAATCTCTGTCTCACCCACTACAAGGGAATCCAGATGCAAAGTGAGCATCCAGACAGTATTCAGGAAGAGGTGTATGCGGTAATAATGGAGGTTCTGAAGATGGGGGCGGGAGTTGCTGCACTCTTGTGCCAAGGCAAGTGTAAGAACTGTTAGAGAGCGCCGAGTCCGAGGGCTTGCAGACGTCTGGCAAGTCTCGAATATTGTCTTCATAATCATGAAGTTTATCGATGAATATTGTTTTGATGTGTCCGGTATTCGAGCGAGCCAGTAAAACAAGCACAGTAAGCCCAAAGCCGACCATGACGCAAAGTGTCCATTTCAAGCGTCTACGCGGGATTGGAGTCACTATGCGTAGCATTTCAGACTCTGAAGATGTTCGTTTTAATCCCCTTTCCATCAAGTGGGCGAGCGATGTAAAGGTTCAAAGGGAAGAGGAGCGCAAAATTTAGATGCAGCTATGATACCTAAAATCTGGAAAATAATATATCGCCTCAATTCAATAAAGATAATGCGCAGCACCTGCCGACGAGCTTCGATGCCGAATGTATTTGACGTTGCCGCTTGAAGCGCTCAGTTGTCCAATGCCATTGGAACCTACGCCCTTATGCGATTATTTTTGGTCATACGACACGGAAATAGGATCTAATGTCACTGAATACATCCGAAAGAGATGCATAGATACAAGAGAGAAGACAAGGGCCAGGGTACATCCGACATTACGACTTTATCAAGGCAAAACTGCATCTAACAATACCGTAGGCTCCAACCGAATGTCGTTCTTCGACTTCGAACTCGTAGACTTTCGCGATCTCGCGGCGCTGTTCGGACCACCCGTATTCGTACTCAGTCCAAGCGAGACACACGCCAGGACCGTCTTGACTCCGGCCTTCAAATGCGTCGCCGTGTCGCCTTTCCGCAGCACCTCCATAAACACGGACACGTCCGTCATCTCAATCGCTAAAAATGGACTGTCGACCTGGACTACACGTCCAATATACGTCGTCGATAGCACCTTTTCTTTGAAATCGACTTCGAGCGCGACAATCGTGGCGTGAAGCGAGCTCAGGTCGTCCTCCCAGCCCTCTGCGATTTGTTCGGGGTTTTGACAGCGTGCCATGCGTAACACTGTCGTCAGCGACTTGATCATGCTCGTCACGAGCGTCCGATTGGTTGGAAACTGTGGGGACGAGCGAATCGAATGGTGGGTCAAGGAGCGCCATCGGCCCGCAGTCGCAGGAACATCTATCCGACAAATTTTAGTTATCTGATCGGGCACAGTCTATTTTGTAACTAGTGCCAGGAGCGGGATACATTATCCCGAGATTGTGATAAAGACTGGTTTTACTCACGATCGCTCTGAATGATGCCCCACACCTGGAGTAGGAATTGATCCATGTCCTCCCGAAGACCGAAACAGCCCGAGTTGAGGATAAGTCCGGCGAAATACACCAAGCACGCGCGAATGGCGAGCTCAACGAATGCCCTACGCTTTTCCAGATCAGGGTGCAGTAGCAATGGCGGAAATCGGGGGGACAGGAATCGATGCACGAGGTCCTCTTCATCGGCACCCTGATACGGATTTGGAAGGTCGTCCTCCCCATCCTGCAAAAAGGCGATCTTCTCTGCAAACAGAGAGGCGACTTGGGTCATTTCCTCGTTGAAACTAATGACCCTAGCCAGTGCATCGTCATGCCCGAGCGCATCTCCGGTGTCCAGGAACTCGTTTGCGCTCGCGAGCTTTTCGAGGGTGCGCTCTAGGACACGGTTGGTCGCTTCGTATTTCCTGAGCATATCCTGGTAGTCATTATCCTTGGACTCTCGGGATTCTCGTTCCTGTTCCATCGTCCGTTCCAACTCCCGCCTCGCCTCCATCTGCCTGGCCAAGTCTTCCCTTAAGCCAGCAACTTCCGCATTAAGGTTCTTGATTTCTTCCTTTCTTCGGCGATCTTTGCGCGATTCGGGATCGTGACGACCGGACACTGTGTCATTTGTCTTGTACTCGGCCAGTTCCCTTTCCATCTCGGCAACCGCGTTTTTAAGTGCTGCGTGTTCCTTCTTATAGTTGGTGGCCATCATCCTCTCGCCGTCAATTTGTCTCCTGAGAGTGGCAACTTGATCTCTCAACAGCTTCTCCTGTTTCAGAGAGGCCGCATGACGCGTGCTGGTATCGTGACGTTCTTCATCTACTTGCTTTCGTAGTTGCGTGGCTTGCTCCACGGAGTTTGTGAATCGAGTGACCAATAGGTCAAAGTTGGTTCGCCCCTCTTCGAGCCGCTCGTTGAGGCCCTCTTCTCTTCGACGCGTTTCTTCCAGATCTCTCTCTATTTCGGTCGTCTTTTCTTCCAGGTTATCACATTTGGCCGCGATAGCCAGGAAATCTTCCAGGATCGGGCCTCCGAGCGCCTTCACCCTCGCAGGCACTCGCTTCATGGCATTGGCGAGTGCTGACCCTTCTGGGGCCGCCTGCGTTTTGTACTTTGTGTTTACAGACTTGTATCGTAGGACTGGAGGCGTTACTTCCATCGTACACGTTCGCGCCGCTCAAGTTGAGGTCGGAGTTGCTGGTGGCTGTGCTGGCCACCAGCCCGGCGTCATCTATAAAGTTCACAGTCTCGAGAGATGATAATATCCGTCCTTTGCCTCAGTATTCTGCTCAATTTCCTGATATATCCGAGGATTGTCCTGGTAACATTCGTCTGAAAATATCCAGTTTCAAAAGATATTCTTTCTTCCATTCAGGAATCTAATTTAAGTTTCATAGAGGTGTTTAAAGTAGCGATGAAATCAAAGTCGGTAGCTGGGTCACGCTCAGGCACTCTAGCAATGCAGCTCAGAAATCAGTATACACCCAATTTCCTAGTCCATCACGACGCATGTATCTAGAGATAATCTAGGGCCTACTCTTGTGCACAGACACGTGTGTTATCCTTGCTGATAGACGGTAGAATCGAGAATAGCGGATCCAAGCGCCCGACTCATAGGTAAAGATTGGTTCCAATGGCACGTCTTGTATGAACACTACGAAACGCTTCTAATTGTAGTCCCTCGTTTCTTGGCGGTCCAGCACCGTAGTACGAACTAAAACAATATCCATTCTATGGGGAAAACATTGGTCTTAAAGATTGTAATCATTCTCTTGTGTCTTCTTCACCCAGTCAAGCCAGCTTCCCGAGTAGTTCTTCACACTATTGACAAGAAAACGTTAGATCCCCGGCTTCGACACCACGAATTGAACAGAGTCCTTACTTTGTGAACCCATTATCCTTGGCCGCGTCTGAAGCGGTCGCGCTTCTTTTTCCACTGCGACAATAGAACACAATCTCTTGATCGTGTCGCGGCTTGGTAAACCCATGTAGCTCGTGAAACTTGTCTGCTGGTAATCGTATAGATTCGATGAAGTCGGACAACGGAATATTCACGGCAGTAGGGATCATCCCCTGAGCAACTTCGTCTTTCTCGCGTACGTCGATTAAATATGTTCCCTGTCACGCAAAACCCCAAAAAACGTCAATATATTACTCAAAATGACGAATTTACATCGGGAAATGAGACTTTGAGGACGACTTCGCGAACAACACTCACGGGGACAGGCTTGCGCACGCGTGCTTTGACTTCTTCATAGCTGACCATTGGTGCTGACCAATCCGGATTATGCGAGACTTTGGGTTTTTGAGGCTCGGGGCCAGGTGTTGGAGTCGCTTTCGACGTGTTTCCTCTAACGATGAGCACTTTTTGTGGTGAATAGATAGTATGCGAAACCAAAAGTCGAGTCGAGCTCGATGAAAGCGGAAGCTTGGGTGACATGCGAGTAGCAGCTGCTCGGAGCATTTTATATTACGTGGCCGGGTCGAAGTGGCTATCTTTGTTCTTGGCTTGAAGGCGTCATCAGCCAGCCGAGTACAAGCTCGAATAGTATTGCGCTTAACGAGCATTAATTTGGATACATGGTACCAAATAACTATCTCCTTATGAATTCTATTTCACCTTGGTTGACTGGTAAGAGAGCACTGCTGTCTCATACAAGCGACAGTGGAACCAGTTGGAGAACCTAAGAGGACTTGGGTATGATTCTACGGTGTATGGCTTACAGAGGGTGTGTTCAAATGGAGTTGCATATACAGCGAATGGTTCTGTCATCCCTGGGGCAACAGAATAACCAGCTTTCTATGCCGAACTACGCAATATACCATATCACTATAGATTATAAAGACAACAAGACAGAAATTTAATGTCCATGTAACAGAAAGTGAGCATACTACCCAGATTTAGAGTCCAGACGCAGGAATAAGCAGAACCCAAGAGCTTATACGGGCCTTACGATTCAGAAATGGCGAAGAACCTATGCCATCAGTTTCAGAGTTCGGATATCTCCGTTCGAACCCAAAAGTACTGGGCGGTGAGGTGTCGGCGAGGGGGTGAAGGACGATATTCCACTTGCGGGAAATTCGGAGAAGAGACATCTGAGGTTATCACCGGGAATGACTTGCTTGATAGCGGAACTGTTGAATATCCCAAATCTCGACAAATGTTGATTCAATGGCGATAATATATGGGTAATGTACCACTGCAAGTGACAATCCCATCATAAATATGGAAAACTGAGAGCGAACGTACCGAAAGCAGTTGGCCGACCT
>KN824314.1:130620-143525 GCA_000827415.1 Serendipita vermifera MAFF 305830 | reverse complement strand
AAAGTGGGCTTAGTAGCAAAACTGTACCTTGTACATTTTAACCATATTGCCTTCACTCTGAAGTAGCTTTCTAAGGGCCGGCTTGTGTTGGCTTAGAGTTTGTGGGGTGATAGGTTCGAAAATCTTGACTGTTGATGATATTGCGCTAGTCTTGACAGCGCAAATCAAGGTCCTATCCTTGCAAACACCAGATTTGAAAAAGGATATGAGTGATGCTATACGTTTCTTTCGGCTTTGTGCAGTGGAAGGATCCGGGGAGATTAGCTCCTCGAGCGGAAAGACCAACAAGTCGCTTTCTGACAACTCCATGAGCTTCAGAATGTAAATAAATAGCGTCTCACCTGAAAGAACGAGCATTATGTTTGAATGTTCGAGAACCTCAATCTGAGCTACATCCCACAAGGTATCCACCTGGACACCAGCTTGATCGGGTTGACGAAGGTCAGCTATGTAAAAACCGGACGAAGTTCCATAGGCTATACGTTGATCATTATCTGAGAAGTGGATCAGCGCATGAAAGCAACAAGGATCAAGTCGCTCACCAACAAGTACGGCACACTGTATCTTGTTCTCCGAGGTTTCTAGAAGCGGAACTATTCCGAAGAGTTGATTGAGCTCATTTATCGCGTCACACTGTGCCCGTATAGTGTCCAACCATCTCTTCTGGCCAAATATTGTACTGGTCCAAAGAGTAACCGAGTATCCTTTCTGTCCAATAGAGGTGAAAGTGATTGGGAAGCCATTCTTACTTGGTGCAGGCGTGCTATCAGTGGGGCCAGTTCCACTACTTGAACTAGCAGATGAACGATGGACTTTTGCTCTAGTGATGGCCGCTTTAAGACCCGAGAGACCCGAGGTATTTGACTCTGTCTCGTCGATATTTGAAACCTGTAAAGATCCAAGGGGAATCGGCTGTCGAGCTAGTCAAGATAATTCGCCAACTGCCATAAATCTTTCCCTGTCGAAACACATGGTATCGGTCTGCTTTTACTGGCTTTACGAAGAGAAGAACATGATCGAAGAGAAATACCAGAATTTCGTCCTTGCCTCCTGTCCAGCTAGGGCGGTCCAGCGAGCCATTGTAAATAAGCTTTCGATCCTGTGATGTCAGCCCCAGTTCAATAAACTCTCCCGGCTTGAAGTGAAGTTGTTTTTCGAGCTGGGCTAGATTGATACGATCCTCGGGTTGAACCGACTTGTGAACGCTGGTCATTTCAGCCTCCCCTGAGAGATTAGGGATTTCCTCCATATTGTACACCACTTTCTGATGGATTAATGTTATACCGATACTCGGCCCAGCTATGATATTAGTCCGGCGCTTGATACAAACTTTAGGCGCCGACCTGGAAGAGGCCAAGGTGGTGATGGATGCCATCCACTCACCGAGTTTGTCAACCACGAGCAACACGGTATATGGGAATCCTCTAGGAGATTCCTACGCTTAATCACGTAATATAGAGCATCATTGCATCGTGGAAGAGGTGACGAGAGGCAGAAAGGTCATATTATGGAATGGTAGTAAGTACGCTGTACACAACATCAGTTCACGCCTAACGTAGCCCAGATTTCGCATGATGCAGAACTCAACAATACTATACGAGTTCCATGGCTTGACGTTGGTGAGAGGTCTACGCAACCGGCTTTAGGAACACAGCGTTCGCGCCATTACCCAAAATTATCGGGCGATCAGACATTTGCGAGTCGGCGAAGAAAAATTCGATGTTATCACCAGGGATGATTTCCTTGAAGGTTCCGCTTTCGATATCCCAGATCTCGATAAACATTGGCTCAATGGCAATAATATAAGGGTAACGCAACGCTGTATGTGTCAATCTCGTAATTTTGGAAGCTGGGAGCGAGCATACCAAAAGCAGTAGGTCGTCCTTCCCAGGTAATCTTTATATCTAGACGAGCTCGCAAGCCACGGTTATCAGTCCAGAATGCGCATTCTACAGACAATCAGTATCACGAAAAGTTGAAATGCCCTAACAGTACCATCATAGCACAATAAATACAACCTGTCAACCCTGAAGACGGATATAGGACGAGGGTTGCTCTTCTTATCAATAAGGGCTGAATTTGGGTCTGATGGGTCCAGAAGTGATTGGGTGTCCAACGAGTCCACATCTACAATTTGGAACCCAGTGGAGCAGCCTAGACATATGCGAACTCGGAGGAATGTTATTGAATAGGCCTCGGCAGGCATATAGAATTCCTAAGCAAAAATTAAGGCCCTGATGAGGCCGGGTATAGCAATAGAGCGCACCTTGTACAGTTTAAGCAGATCATCTCCACCCCCCTGTAGGAGCTTTCTGATGGTCGTCTTACGTTGACCTGACGGTTGCGAGGCGATAGGCTCAAAAATCTTGAACGTCGATGCTACAGCACTAATTTTGGCGGCGCAAACCAAGGGTCGACCTAGGCAAAACCCCGATTTAAAAAAGGATATCTGTGTTGATATACGCTTTCCTCGCTTTTGGATAGCGGAGAGATCTAGAAAATCGGTTTCCTTAAGTGGGAAGGCCACTAGCTCTTTCGCTAGAAGCGCGGTGAGCTTCGGAGGGCATCTGGAAAGCTTCTCACCTGTAAGAACCAGCATTATGTTTGAACTTTCAAGAATTTCGATGTGGGTTACATCCGGCAAAGTAGCCACTCTGACACCAACCTTAGTGGGTTGACGAAGGTCGGCCATGAAAACACCAGACCGCGTCCCATAGGCCATGCGTTGATCATTAGCTGCGGGAAATCAAATGAGTATTTCAAATCGAGTAGGGTCATGTCGCATACCAAAAAGCACAGCACAGTCTATTTTGTTTTCTGGAGGGGGCGGGTTTCCCAGGACCGGGGTCATCTCAAAAGCTTTATTGAGCTCATTTATCACCTTATACTGCGCTTGGATATTATCCAGCCATTTCTTTTGGGTAAACATTGTACTAGTCCATAGAGTAATGGAGTACCCCGTCCTTCCAAGGTAGGTGAAAGTGAGAGGGAAACCGTTTTTACTTGCTGCAGGAAGTGGCCACGCCATGCTATCAGTGGATGCGTGACCCGTTCCTGAGTGAGACCTAGTATATGGGCTATCCACTTTTGGCTTGGTACCGCTTGGTTTACCACCTGTACGGACTAAGTTATTGGATGCCGGTTCTTCTATGGTTGAGAGCCGTAATAATTCAAGCGGGATCGGCTGTGTAGGACATGTTAAGGTAATCCACCGACCGTCCGTATAACTTACCTTTCTTAAAACCTTGTATTGGTCTATTTTGACTGGCCTTACCAGGAGGAGGGCGTGATCGAAGAGAAAAACGAGAATTTCTTCCTTTGCCCCTGTCCAGCCACGGGTTACCAACGAGCCCTCGTAGATAAGTTTGCGGCCGTCTGAAGTCAATTTGAGGTCTATATATTCTCCTTGCTTGAACTGAAGTTGTCTTTCGAGCTGGTATAAATGGATACGATCTTCAGATTCACCGGACTTTTGGTTCATTCGAGTCAACATCTCGCGCAGGCTCTGGATGACATCCTTCAGTGCGCCTTTGTCTGCTGAAGAAGCAGGCGTATGCTTCAGAACAGCTTCTAAGAAAAGAGGGTATCGAGCAATACGTGTTGTTGGCTTTGCTAGAAGACTGTTCAGTTCCAGCTGGGATTCTGATCGGTTCCCAACTTCCTATAAAGGCAGATTAGGAATTAAAAGGTTCAAAGTAACAAGTTACTACTTGCCTCTAGAATACGCGCAAAGGCTGGGTTGTCCCTTTTCTCCATCTCGAGTTCGTATCTGCTATAGATTCGGTGTGCACCGTATTCGACGAGAGATTCGAGGAAGGGTAGTGTACTTTTAAAAATGTCTCCAATTTCACCGATAACCGATTGCTGGTTTTGACGCTCGAGTAGCATACGCTGCAGGCGCGTACTTCCTTCCATGACAGCAGAAAGATTCCAGAACACTTGTTTAATGAATTTCTCACGCCTATCGGGCGGGATAGCATTCGATCTGCGAATGGTTGAGATCCAGACCTAAACAAGTGCGTTCAGAGGCTGTTCATAGAGCTCTATCAAAGGACTCACATCCTGCAAGCTCTCCATTGCCCGGAAGAACTCCGTTTCTGTCGACAATATCTCATTGATTGCATCCTGCCGTTTATGCTCCTCATCGCTGAGAGTGACTGCCGCCATGCTTTTCAAAACTACGTCACCAAAATCATGTGTTGGTGGGTGTTCTACCAGAGTATTTACTCCCGTCGAAGTCGCTGTTAGACTTGAGCCTCCAGCGGATGCTATGCTCTGACGGCCTGTATACACGTCCGTGACCGGTCTACGAAAGCTTGCCCACAACAGGTATTCCAAGTGCTCGTATAATGCTTGTGCGTGTGGCCTGGAGAGAGGGTCACGGGCCCAGCACCATGACACGGCTTCCCACCACGCAGACAACTCAGGATCCAGGTCGTCTGGGGTCGTTGCTGGAGGTATTCCGGCTTGCATATCGGTGAACATATGGAACCGGAGGTTGGTTCCTCTGTTTGAATACGGAATCTGGAGAAAGAGAACCTGCGGGATGGCTTGGTTAACGCATTACAAGTCTTTGAAAGTAAAACGGCTTGCCTCTAAACCGATGCAACCCGTGGCGTAGATGTCTGTTTCCGTCGTTGGGATAGCATCCTCTTGCGCAGTTACAAGTTCATAGGCGAGATAACGCTCCGTACCAGTATATGCTGATGTAGTTGTCATACCAGTGTTGCCTTCTTCAAGATAGATCCTCACTAATCCGAAGTCGCACAGCCTTGCAATCCCCCTGTTATCTATCAAAACGTTTCTCTGAAAAATATGAGATATGCATGTAACAAGCCTTTATTGATAAACTCACCGGTTTCAGATCACCATGGATAAGAACGGGTGTGTACAAATGCAGATACATGACACCTGAGACGACGTCCCTCCACTGAGGAATTCGGGTAAGAAAGGGGACTTAATACTCATTTGGAGACTTACAAGCAATGCTCGCTCCTCCAGAGGAGCAGATGAACCGTGTTCACGTATGTAATCAGCCAGATCACCGCGCTCATACCACTATAGCTCTTTCGGTCCTCATTCTCAAGATTATGCGCGCAATTAGACTTACTGGAGATATAAACGCGCCAAATGGTTGAAAATGTTCGTCGTCGTCCGCAAACCCGTACATTGGAAGGATATTCGGATGGCGCAAAGCGCTCCATGTTCTTCGTTCACGTTCAATTTTCTAATTATAGATTAGAACCTCGACGTACAATAGTCATTATGCGTACTCTTTGGATGCTATGTAGAGGTACGCCGTGAATCGTATTGAGAACCTTGATTCCAACCTAGGTCTTGATTCAATTCACGCGTTGCATAAACAGCACCTTGATCTCACCAATTGACCGTCTGATTTTAGTTTCCCCCGGTAAACTGTTGAGTAAGAGCCGCTGTATGCTGGCCGATAGCTGAGTATCTCGACTTCCCCTGAGAGATTGGGAGTTTCTTCCATATTGTCCAACCAATTTCCGTACAAATATGAAAAGCTATACTGTCAATTGGCCAAGTAATGATGTCGGTCCAGCGCTGTATACAAACTTTAACGGAGTGCCGACGCGGAGGAGCTCAAGTCCGGTCGCTCATGTTGGGGGATGATAGCCCTGTATTAGAAGCCTAGTAAATGAACAGTAGAGACGAAAGAAATAGAGGGGTTATGAGAAACGAGACCACCGATGAAATGTAGAACAGACGGGGAGAAACACGAAGACCGAGACTGAGATTAACCTCAAAAATACAAGCAACAAATGCCAAAAAAAAGAGGGGCCTGGACACAAGCCAAACCCTACAATGGGACTATCTTATCCCGCCCGTCGTTCCAGTCTTCAAGCCTGTTAAATGGCAGATGCCGGCGGAGGAGGATCCACAGGCTTCAGGAACATGATATTGTCATCGGAGCCCAGTAGAATTTCTCGTCGGCCAAAGCCATAGCCGTCATAAACTGGGGCTACAGGTCCGTATCCGACAGGTGACGGCTGCATGCCGTAGGTCGCGCCGGGCCCTTGCAACGATGGTCGACCCCCCGGATACATATGCGGTGGCATGTGTCCGGGTTGCTGGTGGTGTAAAGAGGCGGAGGAACCGCGTGGTGGATACGGGCCTGTCAGGTGTGGTGGTGGATGACCATAACCTGGCTGTCCCCCCATACCGTTCATTCCTTGTTGGTGCATTTGTGGGTTTGCATAGTACATCGTCCCGCTAGGTGGAGACTCGGCAAAGAGACATCGCAGGTTGTCTCCATGGATGACTTGTTTGATTGTGCAAGTGGTGACATCCCAGATTTCGATGAATGTGGGCTCGACGGCAATAACATACGGATAATGGAAGGCTGCATACGATTCAGCTGGAAGTTTATTCGACTTGAATCAAACATACCGAAAGCAGTTGGTCTTCCTTCCCAGCAGGCTTTCCATTCTCCTCTCGCTCGGAATCCGTGCTTGTCCACAAAGAATGCCCATTCTGGAGAGATTGTCAGTACGTTTCATCAGTGTCGAATAAACCCTGGACATACCATCGTAGCACAATAAAAACTCAGTGTCGACCCTAAAGATCGCCAGTGGACGCAGGTTGTCCTTCTTTTCAATGAACTCCAAACTTGGGTCAGAAGGATCCACGAGCGGTTGCGTATCCAACGACTCGAGGTCGACAATCTGGAACCCGCGAGCGCAACCAATACACAGGCGGGACCGAAGAATAGTGAGGGAATGCGATTCGACGGGAATGTAGAACTCCTAGGGTGATTTTAGGTATTGTGATGAATACTGTATGAGTAAATACTCACCTTGAATAACTTCAAAGTATCATTGCCGCCTTGCAGTAGTTTCTTGAAAGTCGGTTTGCTCTTCCCTCGAATCTGCTGATCAATTGGTTCAAACGTCTTGACTGTGGTTGACAATGCGCTGGTCTTCACAACGCATACAATCGGCCGCCCCATGCAGATCCCGGCTTTGAAAAAGGAAGTATGCGTTGCTATTCGTTTTCCTCTCTTCTGGCCTGCTGTGGGATCTCTTGGATCCAATGCTTCAAGAGGGAAAGTGATAACATTTCGCTCTAGAAGGGCGTCAGCTAACACTGAGGGGTGTATGAGGAATACACACCTGATAGGACAATCAACAAATCAGATTGTTGGAGGATCTCAACCTGGGTAACTTCTAAGAGCGCAAGCATCTTGATTGGAGGTCGATTGGGATGCCGAAGATCGGAGAAGTACACTCCATCATCCGTTCCATATGCAATTTGCCGGCTATCAGCTGTAAAAGAAACAAGAAGGTTAGAACGAAAACATCAGAAACCGTGAAATGGAGCTTACAGAATGGCGCTGCACAGTTAACCCTATTGCTCCCGGTGAAGAAACCCTCGGAAAATGGAGCAGTCTCGAATACTCTACTGCGCTCATTCATGAGATCCTGTTGCTTCTGAATGTTTTCCAACCACATCTTCTTGCTGATAAATGTGGGAGCCCAGAGCGTGAGTGAGTATCGTCTCCACCCAAGGTGTGTAAACGTAATTGGGAAGCCGTTTTTGTTATTGGCCGCGAGTGATCCATTCGCCGAAGTGAGCGAAAGAGCTGTGCTATGTCCAGAATGATGGCTACTGTTGCTGCTCAAGCTCGGATGTGATAAGTCATGTTGTGGCTTGATAAGCGCTGCTTTTCCTCCTGTACGACCTGTTGTACTTGGTCGGAGAGTTGGAGTATTTGTGAACTCTTCGGCAGCCGAAACATGTAAAAACTCTAAAGGAATTGGCTATCATGATAGTCAGTATTTCATTTTACCACAACATTATCGTGACTGACCCGTCGGAATACTTTATGGTGATCCGCCTTTCCCTTCTGCTTGACCATGAGAAGCGCATGGTCGAACAAAAACACCTGAAGGTCTTCTTTATCACCTGCTCCTCCTCGACGGTTCAACGACCCCTTGTAGATGAGCTTGCGGTTCTCAGAGCTCAATTTCAGATCAACGTATTCACCAGGCCGGAACTGGAGTTGTCTCTCTAGTTGGTGGAGATGGAACCGATTCTCCGCCTCGCCAGATTTCTGATTCACGCGAGTCAGGAAAACACGGACGCTCTGGACAACTTCTTGCAGAGCGACTTTGTCGGGTGAGGAATCAGAAGTGTGTTTGAGGACTGCCTCCAACAAGAGGGGGTATCGGGCGAGACGAGTGGTCGGCTTTGTGAGGTAGCCGTTCAATTCCAATTTCCGTGAATCCGGCCGTCGTTCAATTTCCTACACAGGCACGTTAATTCTGGTACCAGCGCGCCAAGATCCGACTTTACCTCGACAAATTCTGCAAAGGCGGGATTGTTGCTCTTTTCTTTCTCGAATTCGTATTTGCCGTACATTTGATGAGCACCATATTCGACAAAAGGGTCAAATAATGGCACAATCTCTTTGAAGATGTCACCAATCTCCCCTACGACGGTGTATTGCTTTTGTCGCTTTGACAAGGCGTCTCGTAGCCGCGTATTCACGTCGATGATAGCGAGGAGATTCCAAAAGACTTGGGAGATAAACGCGTCTCGTCTTTCAATGGGAATGACATCCGACTCGCGGATGCCTGCCACCCATACCTAGGTAATATAAGAATCAGTTATTATATGAGGTTAGTAAGTCAAAATACGCACATCTCGTAGATATTCCATATCTCTGACGAAGTCTCTTTCAGTATACACGACTTCGTTGATTGCCTCCTGTCTTCGCTTCTCCACGTCACTGAGGGCATCTGCCACTTCCTTAGGAACGCTATGGATCCAAAGCTGGCCAGTTTCAACAGTGGCATCGTCGTCATCCTCAATTGACTCCTTTCTCGGCGCGGCACCAGCCGGCAAATGACCATGGCCACTTCCGCTACCGACAGGGCTAGCGGCACCACTCCACGAACCGTTGGCTCCTGGTAGGGGATTGCTTCCGCCAATAGTGGCACGTCGGCCGACGCGGGATGGACTGCTAAGAGAGCGTCCGTTGGGACTACTGGGGCGGTTCTGCCGGTACTGTTGTTCCATCCTTCGGGGGCAAGTGATAGAGTAGCAGAGCTGATCTCGGGAGCAAGTTGCTGAGTAACATTCCGTTAAAATGGTAAAGACGCCGGTAGGAAGATCCAAGTCGGCCGTCGAGATTTGGTTATGTTCCACATTGGAATCATCCGGGCCGTGGGACTGCGAATGCGAGGCGGAAGACTGGTTGGAGAGCGGCGTCACTGTCGTGTCTGTATTTGATTGATAGTGTCGACCGTTTGTCGTGTATGCCGTCATGCCTGATTCATGGGTGCTCCCCTTCGACATGGAGGGGCGGTGGGAGATACTGAACGAATTGTTCGGACTAAGATTCCTTGAATCCCCTCTAGTATGTCCCATCAAGCCTGCGTTACCATTGGCTCCTCCCGTCAAACCAAGGCTTCCAACGTTGATTTTGAATTGATAAATCTCATTTGGGTTATCCCTCAATCGATGATCATAAGTAACGTCGTGGAAAAACTTTTGTGCGTCCAGCGCCCGTCCGAGAAGTAAGGCCAAGCTTCGATCCGTCGTCTTGATAATGTAGCAGATTTTGTCAACGGCTTCACGACCATCAAACGCGTCTGCATACGACAGGCCATCCTTGGTGCGTACGCTGAGCGGGAGACGTTGTAACAGGGCTTCGGATACCCGTGATAGCAGGGCTGGGTATACAAGTGGTGCCCGTCGGTTCGTGCGTTTAGGCACCAAAGACGTTTGCGAGACGGGAGTTCCGGGTGTAGCAGCAACTGCCGTGGTGGAGGAACTAGCGCTCGTACTCGCACTCGAACTCTGCGGGAAGGAGAGCGCGGACAAGGGCGTCCGTACGCGTGCATTGTCCGAAGGAAGCGAGCGCCGGGCAAACGAGGATGAAGCGGACGTTGAGGTGGATGCCGAGGCGGATGAATGGGGTGGTGTGGACACGTTTGAGTGGCTCGTGTTGATTTGGGGAAGGGTGGCTTGAGGCATCGCCCTCATCGAGTCCATTGACGGACGGCCAGAGGATTGTCCGTCTGCCTGCGGGTTTGGTGACAAAAAGTTGCTGCCTCCAAAGTCGAGATTGAGTCGTGGAGGTCCTGCCGATCGATAATCATGGGTATCAACGCTACTAGGCGCTAGGTTCTACTCAGCAACCGATTCTCAATCTCGAAATGGCAAGTCAACTCACGCGTGTTGGAGAGAGTACTGGAGCGCCAGTTTTCTTGAGAGTTTGCCGGCTTGCCGGGGAGATTGCTGGTTGCTAGATGGGCGCCAGTCAGCATCACCTCACGAGGGATAGAATTGAAAACGTACGTGTCCGCTGTCCGGCATTGGCCCAGGGAAGTTCGCTGTCACCCTCTAATTCGTCATCCAGCTTTGCAAAAGTCTGCTGTGGCCCTCTGTTCATGGATCCATTGGATGCCGGAGGCGAATGATGATCAAAATCAAGACTCAGGCGTCCACCATTGTCGGATAATGTGAGACTGTCCAGTCTTGGCGGTAATGACAAAGGGTCGTTGTTGTGAGAAGTTGGTAAAAGTGTACCTGGAGGAACGCCTCCACGACCCTCTGCAAAGACTTTTGCTTGATAGGCTTGAGCTGGGGTCAAGCCTCGATTGGTAAAGACGTCGAGAGAAGGATCGGAAGCTGGTGGTGGAGGCGAAGTGATGACGCCGGCAGAACCAATGGATGAAGGAGTATAATTCGAGTTTGAATATCCATATGGGTACCCATATGGCTGTTCTTGGGCCCTAATGGAGCGCTGATACTGTTGCTGCTGCTGTTGTTGCTGAAAGGCCATAGGCTGAAGATGTCGCTGCTGCTGTTGCATCGTTGGTTGTGAATATGGTTGACCATAATAAGGAGAAGGATTGACTGGTAGAGGCAGTCTTTGCTGAGCACGAGGCGGCTGAGCATCTCTGTGAGCCGCAGACGGCCGGCCAAAGATGGATTCAAAAGCCTGAGTTCGTTGATCGTCGCTGTGTTCTCCAGCACCGATAGGATGATGGCTCGGGGGTCGAGGACCCATTGCCGCTCGTCGCCCATCCATACTAGACTGATTTTCTTGCTCGCAAACGGCCTTTATACTATTAATTTCTGTAAAATATAACCGTTCGTGATCAGCTTCTCCTTGACTTCGTCGCTTTAGGCTCTGCTTGGCACGATCTATGGATGCGCTTAGGACTGGCACAGAGCGGTGTCGCCGATGTTTGCGTCCAATCGATTTATCAAAGCCGTTAGATTCGTTTTCGTCGTGATTTGTCGAGTTTGAAATAGGGCTGCTCGATACCAGACTTTGTGGTGGCGAACAGAAAGCTGGTTTCTCTTCCACCCCCTCGCGCTCGTCGACAATCGTGGCGAGCCCAGATGGTCCTCGAGTTCCTAATGGTGTTGCTAATCTCATGAGTTTGTTTTTGAATTCAATGGTTTAACCCGTGTCGTGTATTGGGGGTGCCTTTGATTTCAGGATACGCTGGCAATACGTTTTATGTGCCAAAAACGACATATTCTATTCCTAAATCTTGCATGAGATTACGTTCAGGATTTGGGGAATGACGTCGCGGCGCCCAGTTCTGTCCCGACCTTGAGGTCTCGCACAGAAGCATTCTTTTTTTCATTATAGCACCCTTTCAGTCACCGCGCTATCAGCAAAAGCTTCCAACGTTTGAACAAGCCCCACGTCATAGCTTGCAAGTGTTTCGTGGATACCACGGAGATTCCCTCTTACACTTTTAATGGAGTAGTCTATTACTTTCAAAAAACAATACCCGTAATGTGCCGTCGTATGCGTCACCTATTTCATCATACCTGTGGGGACTCATACGGAAAATTGCTCGTCTGTCATAACGGGACCAGGCGTGTGGTGTGCAGGTCCCATCAAGTTTAACCGAGTCGAGTTCAATCGTACTTCCTATTTCAACACCAACGCCCAATTTTGGCTGGTTTCCATATATGTCCACTATCGCCATAGCATGTAATAGGTTAAGTTTACCTCTCAAAACGCTTATTCGAGCCTAAGGCGACACCCCGAAAGGTAGTCAATTTCGGCTGGTATAGTCTCGGCCAAGACAACCTCATAAAAGAGCACACTGAGGTCAGAGACAAGTTCTATTTACTGTATTTGGTTAGACTCACTAGTAGCGAGAATCCAACCTTCTAAAACGGGGATCCTACAAGGAGCGTCGCTTTCTCTCCGTCAGTGAGGATCTTTACGGATTACGTCCGGGAGAGTTATTTGATGTCAGCCATATCGACAAGAAACAAACGGCACAGCCGAGCGTTCACCCGCTCGAGGAGAGACCATACGGCCCGCCCTGGTCCTCCTCATAGCCTTCGACGTATAATTCAACGGAATCCTTAGAAACCTCCGTGTCGGTTTCCGCATATCTATCGAGCTCGGGCTCTTTCGATATTATGAGCCATGGCCGTGGGCGCTTCCGAGTGTCACGCTAAACGCTCATCCCGCCTGGCCCTTCCTATAAAGGACATTGCGACGCGAGCGACCAAGATGCATCAGGTTTAACTAGTAATGTCGAATCCCACCGTCCTCAGGCGTTTCGAAAGCTCGCGCGCTTTCTTCCGCACGCATTGTGCGCAGGCCATGCCAGAAAGTCTGTACGACCAACAGGCATGGGCTATGGCCGGGGTGACGCGGAGAATGGTTCGTTTTGGCGTACCACGGGGCCCTCGGCTCATGTGGACCTCTTTGCCGTTGCCATTGTCAGACTCTTGACCGTAAAGCAGCTGTAGACCTCTTGGAAGATACTCAAGCTATGGTATTACGAATCAAGTATCTATTATTTCCAATAAAGCCTTGTTAAACTTCCTCCAACTGTCATTCCTGGTTTTCATCAGGGTATCTGTCTCCTTACAATCACACTCCTATTGGA
>KN824314.1:116677-130275 GCA_000827415.1 Serendipita vermifera MAFF 305830 | reverse complement strand
TATATAAACAAGCCGAAGGGATCAAACCCGCAGACGAGGCGGCATCTATCTCGTATATTTCTTCACTGAAGCATTTCATCCAGTCATCTCATGGTCGTTGAGTCGATGTTATCGGTCTACAAGCAAGCGGAAGGGATCCGGCCTGCAGACCAGGCAGATTTTGCATTTTATGCCCTGATAACTCTAAGCGCCATACGCCACCATCATCACACGGAAGAGGAAAACTACTGTATGCTCTCACCATATCCATTTACTTGCTTCCACAGACACTTACACATTATCCAGTGCCCCTCCTTGAACCGGAGTTTGTTGGTCACACATTTCTCTATGATGAATATATTCTAACTCAGTGCTATAGAAGGCTCCCATTCAGGAGGAGCACCATCTCTTCACAGACGTATTGCACAAACTTGAAGGTTACCTTCAAGAGGTGACTGGTATCTACCCAGATGCTTTCAAGGGACCCATTCCAATCAAGAATGCAAAACACCCCCTCCTATGTACGATGGAGCCAAAATAACCGCTGAAATTGATAAAATAGCGGACCCAATGCTCACACACGTATGTATCTGCTTCAATGAGCTAGTCTTTCCGTGCTCACTATCATCTACTCGCAGCTCGAGCACGAGATTGGATATCTTGACGCGGCTAAACTCCGAGAATGTGGACTTCCTCTTTCAAAGCTGGAGGCCTGGGAGACGTGGGAACTGTCGATGATCAAGAACCTCGTAAGTATCTTCACCGCGGTCTGACGTAGCTAATCCAGACCATGTAATCGGTAGAATCCATGGGTATCTTTGGTCTTTACTGTTGCACATACGCCATCAAATAGTTACTTTCCTCCTTTGCCGCCAGGAATGCGATCCGTTTTGGTTCCTTGGATATTCTGGTGGAAATATCGAAAGGTTTGTTCATGCTCTTATAGAAAGTCTCGGAAAGCTGACAAGTACATAGTCTTGGAGGTTCTGTCCCCAGCAAGAACCCCTTGACATTCCAAAGTCGAGGTTCACCCTTCCCTTCATGTAACATCCGCAATGAAAGTCTGGTTATGTTGCCTCTAAAGTATGTGCACGATGCAATTGATGTCAGGGTTGATCCTTCCAGACTCTCGATTTGAATAAATTATGTTAGCACAGCTACCGAACACTTAGTTGTGCTTATTCGCCGCAAGTGCAGTCCTCGAAAGTTTTCGGATTCGCGTGTTTGTCTTCGGGAATGTTACCCTTTTCAACCCAGGAAAGGGTACGATTCTGGATTCACAAAGGCACGCCTTTGGGAACCATTCAGAGTTGAGAATAGGCTCGAAGAAGCAGAATAATTTTAGAACATTTTCTAGTTAATAAAAACGGCCATTTATTGTGACAGAAATGGCATTATCTACGCCAAAAATAGTGCCAATCACTCAAGCGAAATAGTGTATTCAGATAGATAGTATTTTAAAGGTGGTTTCGCCAATTAGATAGACAGCATATCTCAATGCGGAAAAAGACACAATAAAGCTCGAAATGAGGCTCGAATCTCAGCCCCGATAGTACAATTTCCAGAGGTAGGATAGGGGTACTTTTTTAAATTTATTCTAACCCTGTCAGCAGCCGTCTGGATAGGACAAACGGGGCGGGTGTCTTGGCTTAGAAAGGGTTGGAGATAGGGTGGTAATGGCCCTGTGATCCTGGTGGAGGGGCGGACAATTTCAGGACCCGAAAGACGTGTATGCTTAGGTGACTCTCTTGAACCCCACTATCTAGTAGTTCAGCAATCAAGAGACATTCTTCATCGACGTCATCCCCTTCCACCGAGGCCCAGACGTGACAATCAAGCGCCCGTACAAAACGCCGTGCCAGGCTCCCAACTAAACTTACCCTGTACCACGTTTTGGGCCAGTATGAATCCGGATATATCTATCGAAGATAAGCTACTTGAGATGGGCAAGTTCAAACCTTCGTATCATCCTCGGGTTCTGACAAACTCCCATGTAGAGAGATTCGATTTTGTGCCGCTAAAGGAGGGCGATACCTGGAACCTAGTTTCTCGACATTGGATGGAGAAATGGAGAAGATTTTGCCATACTTTATGCTTGGACGACTCCGCAGTCGGTCCCGTTGACAACTCGGATCTCGTAAACGAAGAGGGCACTCTACTGCCCAAGCTAGTAGAGTTTGTAAACTACGAGCTGATTCACAAAGGAGCTTGGGATTTACTTGTACAATGGCAAGTCTCCTCTTTGCAGATGGTTCCGAGGCTTTTTTCTAAACTGGCTACAAAGGTATGGGAGACCCATGCATTCACTTCCTCGCAAGGTCATCACAGCAGGGAGAAAACAGCGTGTAGAGGTATACCCTCTGAGGATTTTTGTGTTCCAAATGTCCGGAACATCATCGTCGGAGCACACAATCACAAGGGTTCTTCACGCGGCCACATCAGTCATGGAAGTGTCCAAAGCCGTAACTGTCTCGCAGCTTATCAACCGTGTTGTCCAAATTTCTGGTATTTCTGGTGAAAATCTGTGCTACTGGCGACTATGCAGTGTTATACTGAAGAGACTGCTACTCGGAAGCACCCTTCTTCCAGCGGATCGAATGGACATGAGCAATCTCGAGCCATTTGGATCTGAAGCAGACTCGGACAGGCTATTGGGTGATGGCGTTGTTCAGGAGGGCGATGCCATCGTCTACGAAGCAGAACCAGGTCCCAGAATACTGACATCGGAAGGAGCCCGCACATCTCTACAGGTATCTTCAATATACTTCTTGCGGTCGATGCAGGTAAATTCACAGCCAAAGCGACGGATAATGAACCTAGAAGTCGTTATTTCAATACCACCAGTAGCAATTCCAACAGTATCACCAACAATCGACCTTACGCTTGGTGATTCGGAAGAAGACACTGAAACAATCCTTTCATCCTCCTTGGACTCGGATATAGACAATGAACCGGTCATATTTTCTGCCTCAGAACGAAAACGCGGGTTGGTCGACGTGATCCAAAACAACAAATCGTCCTTCATTGCAATTGCACAAGGACTCGACTTGCTTCTAGAAAGGGCAAAATCTGATGGTACAACCTTACTCGAATATTTTAATCTCCCTCAAACCGGTGGGCGATTTGAAAAATACATCACGGGTAAAACTGAGCGCAGTTTTGTGGTTCCTCTGGCTCCCGGGACAACTAAAGAAATACCCTGGCAACCTAGGGAGAAAACAGTTTCTCTGAGTAAGATAGTGCGTCAATGTTTGTGAACCTCACTGATATCATTTCACAGTCAAGACGCCGCTTGTCGACAAGGATATTCAAGTGGGAGGTTTCAAGTTGTCCCTCAAAGATCCAGTATGTATCAAATCTACAAATTCAAGGACACTGATTCCAATCAACAGCTGAGTATGACAAGGATCGAATATCCTTGCCGTGGCAAGACATGTGTACATATGGGCTGCTTCGACGCAAAAAGCTGGCTTGAAGTGAAGACATGGAAATCCATTCGACCATGTCCTCATTGTAATTGTAAGATATCATCTTCTGATATGATAATTGACGGGTAAGTCCTCAGCTCAGTCGACGGGTTTTGCGATCTCTAACGCTTGTAGCTATGTCGCTGAGATTCTGGAAAATCTGCCTGTTAATGTGAATCATGTGATTGTAGAGCCCAATGGGGAGTGGCACACTGAAGACGGCAAGTTTGGCTCTGCGAAATGGCAAGGAGACATACAATGTGAAGGAAACCAAAGAAAGAAGAGTTCTCCATTTACCTCGGCCGTGGACGAGCTATTACGCAATATAGCATCACCAATACCAACGCCACCTTCAGCATCGCCTTATCGAGAAGTCATTGATCTGACACTAGATGATTCGGACGAGGATACGAGACCTCCGAGGAGGGGCCTACCCACTGTTTCCACCATGAAAGGTGTAAAGCCTAATCGTTACCCTGGCATCACCCCTCCGACAGGTTCGTTCCTTGCATTCATGGAGATGCTCCGCGGTGGCCCAGCATCACATGCACAACCCTCAATGACACCTCATCGAAGTGAGATTGACCTGACTCTGGATGATTCGGACAAAGAAGACATTAAACCTCCACTGAGACGGGTTCCGACAAATGTTACCTCCGTGCCACCTGTATGTATGATTTTATTCTCAAAGTACTCGCGCCTCACTCCCTCCAGCAGGTACCAAGGTTGTTTCAACGAAAAGCGACGGATTTCGCGAGTGCAATGTCTCAACTGGAACAAAGATTAGCTGCACTGTTGGAAGAGTAGTCCGGGACCTGGTGAAAGCCGACAGTGAACCACAAATCTGTAAGTACAGTTCAATTTCGATGAACCTTAACTCACCCCTACGTTGGTTTGTTACATGTCCAAATGTACTTCAAGGACAAAACACAATAAGGATCATTGGCGGGGTGGCTTCTCTGGATTCGATGGGAGATTCATTGATCTGTTATGGTTGTGGTGAGACAATTACGGTCTATGGGAGTCTGTATTACCAAATAGGACGCGACATAATCACATGGTTGCCCGCGCATGGTCGAGTGGCTCCTCTCACTTTCAATAGTACGCTGTTCTTACGTGTGCACATCATGCCGTAGGGAATTTTCCATCTCCTACACATTCAAAAGTAGAATACTTGAAATTTCCTCAAGTAATGCAGACACTAATGCTGGCATCCAGATCGAACCGCTGACTCCCGCCCACGCTTTGCATATATTTTTTACCGGAAATTTCTCAAAAATTCAAGTAAAACATATTTGTTAATGGCACCGACCCGGGACGATTATTATACCAGTTTATACAGTATGCTCTTTCATCTACTGGCGCGCGCTAGATGAGTGCTGAGAAGGTCCCTTTTCTCCAGATACCTGGAGCGATACGGTTGCGAGGGAAAGGTCGAAGAACAAGGGTAAAAAGTCTAGGTTACCGCGCGGCCCTTTCCCGTGCCCGTCCTTTCAGCTTGGGAAGTGCATTCTAGGCAACAACTGCCCCTTTTCGCATACAAGAGTGGAACATGCAGCTCGAAAGGAGATATGCGAAGCTTTTGTCAAGGGAAATTGCGAGCTTGCCCATAAATGCCCCCAAGCCCATATGCTGCCAGGGCAGTCGATAGCCATAGACAGGAAGAATAAAATGGCTGCTCGATTCGCACAAGTGAGGGAGGGAGCAACTGGAAACAATCAGAATAGAACGGCCCATCTCGAAATCTATGGTATGTCACCCTCTCGACACGGCAACCTAGATGAAATGGAGGCCGAGTTGTGGTATGCGGGGTTGATGGGGTGGCGCCATCGTGATCCTGTAGTGCATATGATCAAACGACTAGATGATCTCATCGATAATGGGAATGCGATTATATACGGACCTCTTACGAGGCCTGAAACAAGAGGTGGGCAATTAGCCCGTTTCATTTGGCAGGCCCCATACCTCCCAAGCGTACAACACCCACATAGGTTTCCTCCACCACACTCTCCCGTTGACTTCATACTCTACGAGCTGGATGAAGACAATGAAGTGGGTTTATTATCCGCGTCAGACGCCAATAAAGAGCGCGTCTCTTCCACCTCAGGACAAAAGCAAGGACTGGTCGATGTGATTCAAAACAACGCCTCGTCCCTCGCCGCCCTCGCCCAGGGACTCGACCTGATTCTGGACAAAGTTCGACCTGGTGATAAATCACTACCTCCTGATCTAGAGAAGGATATCATTCCTCAATCTCGTGGGCGGTTCGCAGGGTACATCACGGGTACCAATGCCCCTGGACTGGTCGGGATCTCGTTGGCAGATGGGAGTACGAAAAGGATTCCCTGGGAGCCAGCAACGAAGACCGTTAGTCAAAGTAACGAAATCAAAGAAATCGTTTTATATTCCTCGCTGACACCTTTTGAATAGTCACGACGTCCTCAGCCGACGATGATGTCCAAGCAGGAAGTCTGAAGCTATCACTCCGAGACCCGGTATGTATTGATTGACCAATGCAAGGAACTCGGTTATAACCTTTATGTACAGCTGAGTATGACGAGGATTGAATATCCTGGCCGTGGCAAGAAATGTGTGCATGCGGGCTGTTTCGACGCCAAAATGTGGTTTGAATTGAAGACTTGGAAAACTATTCGACCATGCCCTCATTGTAGCTGTAGAATATCATTTTCCGATGTGATGATTGATGGGTACGTCCTGGGTCCAGTCGCCGAGTTCGCAAATTCTAATTCGCGTCTGCAGATACGTCGCGGAGATTCTGGACAAGGTGCCGAGTAACGTGGACCATGTGGTAGTAGAGCCCAACGGGGATTGGCATACGGAGGATGGAAAGTTTGGTTCGGCGGGGTGGCTACGGGACAAGCGGTCTGGAGAAAGTAATGGAGAGAAGGGCGGGATGTTCACTGCGGCAGTTGCAGAATTATTGCGTAATCTGGCTTCACCAGCCCCACCACCTTCACCACCCCAGCCCCAAAGAGAAGTGATTGACCTGACGTTGGATTCGGACGAGGAAGACACGGCACCTTTCGACTTGACTCGGCGCAATTTGAACACCAAACCCCCACTGAAACAGGCCCCGACGGCTGCTACTCCCGCGCCGCTTGTACCTCGACAAACCGCGACAGAATTCACGGGCGCACTGTGCGACCTAGAGCGAATACTAACAGCGCTCTTGGGAACCTTGTGAAAAACCCAAGGGCGCGCTCGGTGTCAGTGTCATATGGCCACGCACGAATGCTGTACTGGGCCCTATACTATGAAGAACCGTACTGGTTGTTTGCTTCCCGTAGTGCATGTCTAAAGCTTCTCATAGCGCATTGTCTAAAACTTTTTTTTTCTCATAACCCTCGCGCCGACCCTGAGAAGATGAGGACCCCAGTAACTGCGAGGGCCGACCGTCTGCTAATATAGGAATGTATACTGCGGCGCTTGATGAGTGTCGGGATGGATACCTATTCCAGACGCGCCTAGATGGAGGTTAACCAAAACGTACCAGGCGCCCGTGTGACAAGTGGGGGCTGAGGTCAGCTCAAACGAACCCTAACATTTCTTCCGACCCCTTACGCCTTAAACGCCACCGCCACCCAGTTGCCGTAAAGATCAACAACAAAAATACCCAATAGAATCGGAAACTAGAATAATGACATCGAGAGAACAAGAACACTATCGAATGGCATCTCCTACGGCCACATCGCACGCTACGGGCACTTCGCCACCGGCGATGACGCATCACAAGTCTTCCTCGATGCATGCGGCACCTGCAAAGCCGACTTTGTACGTGATGAAGAATGCAGACGAGGTCGTTTCTGCCCTGGCGAGTTATGTGCTGCATGCGCAGAAGGAGGCCGTGGAGAAGAAGGGCAGGTTCACTGTCGCACTTAGCGGAGGGAGTTTACCAAAGATGCTGAGAGGATTGATCGGGGTGGAATCTGTCGATTGGGACAAGTGGTGAGTCTGTGAGGTTCTGGCCAACCGTATGTCTTGCCACTGACAGTGTCTCGCCCTAGGCAAGTCTACTATGCCGACGAACGCGCCGTCCCTCTCGACCACCCAGACTCGAACCACGGTCTATGCGAAAAGGAACTGTACTCGAAAGTACCTATACCCAAAGAGAACATTCACCCCATCGACACGACGCTGCTCGACGACCTGGAAGAACTCTCGGATGCGTACGAAAAGGCGTTGATCCTCCAATTCGCCTCAAAGGACTCGGCACGGTTCCCCATCTTCGACTTGATCCTACTGGGCATGGGACCCGACGGGCACACCTGTTCGCTCTTCCCCGGACACGAATTGCTCGCGGAGGAAGATAGATGGGTGGCTTACCTCGAAGATTCTCCCAAACCACCACCGAAACGTATCACGCTCACGTACCCGGTTATAAATCATGCATTGCGTGTGGCATTCGTGGCGACGGGTGCGGGCAAGCAAGAGATGCTCTCGAAGGTTCTGGATCAGCCCGAGTTGGGCTTGCCGTGTTCGCGAGTGAGACCGACAGGCGGAAGTGTCTGCTGGTTCGTAGACGAAGATGCTGCGGCGTTGGTACGCTATGAGCGGACTGAGTGGGAGGTATAAATGCCAGGGGTAATTCGGGAAATATATTTTTGTGATTTCGGCAACGGGTGCTCGTTAGTGCCTGCGCCGCTTATGCTAAATAGGCAATTTCAGTCGATTCTCGCGAACAAAAAGAAATGTCGAACATGTCAAATAATTATTGTTCGTTATTTTAGCCTTTGCTTGGCTGAAACCGGGATTGGAAACCGGATAAATGGTGGGCGATGAACTGATGCGCCGCACGGCTTGCGCACGGGAGAGGCCGCACGCCGGCCGTGCCTTGGCCCAAGTTCGCCCGGAGTGGCTGGGGTCCTCCGGATTAGTCTTGGCCCTTTGATAAAAGAAACTGTCCCACCTGGTGCCCTTTGCCTCTTTGCCCTCTTGTCTTTTTTCTTTTCTAGTCGTCGTCGTCGTCGTCTTCGTCGCCGCAATCGTCGTGCTGCCCGGTGCATAAACCCCAGTTTCTAGAATTTATACTCGCAGCAATTACCTACAGCCCCACTCACGATGCAGCTCATTTCCTATTCCGTTCTTTCCGCACTCGCACTCACAGCAGTAGCAGCTCCTTCTGCTCCAGAGCATAATGCTCATCACGCTCGTGCTGCAGTGAACCACGAGCTCAAGGCCCGCCACGCACGACGAGCCGCGAATCCGGTGCCCGTTGCTGCTCCCGGCCCCATCGCAGTACCCAGGACTCTCCAGAAAAAACGAGATGGAACTACGGTAAAGCAGAAAAAGTGCCGTCTCAGGCCGACCGGTTCCTCTTCCTCGCTGGTGGCGCTGCCCACAGCCACCATTGGCGGTTCCAACAGCACTACGACTGCCGCTACCTCTAGCAGCAGCAGTAGCAGTGTAGAGGCTGAACATACTTCCTCTACTTCGTCCAGTCAAGCTCCTTCTGCTACCGCCGAATATAGCGACCAATGGAAACAAGGACGTGTCCACCAGGGCGCCTCGTTCTTCGACGGTTGGGACTTTTGGGCTAACGCTGATCCTACCCACGGAACCGTTCGCTTCCAAGACTACCAGAGCGCCCTCAACAACGGTCTTATCGAATTTGGAGATGGAAAGCCTGCTATCATGCGCTCGGGAACTCATGACAACGTGGATATGCGCAACGGTATCCGCATTCACGACAAGGAGGTCTTCAACGTTAACACCCTCCTTCTCATGGATGCCTCCCACATGCCCGTGGGTTGCGGTGTCTGGCCTGCTTGGTGGGCAAATGTCAGTCCTATCTACACTCGGAAGTTGAACAGTTTCTGACTTCTCTTACAGGGACCCAACTGGCCATATGGCGGTGAAATCGACATTCTCGAAGGTGTAAACAACCAGGCCCGTAATCAGGCCACCCTCCATACCGGCGAGGGCTGCTACGCCTCCTCCACCATCGCCTCTGGTCAGCTTCTCCACGACAACTGCGGAGTTGTCAACGGTGACAACACCGGCTGTGGATTCGCCGACACCAACAGCGATAACAGCTACGGTTACGGATTCAACGGAAACGGCGGTGGTGTTTACGCCATGCAGTGGGTCCAGACCGGCATCAGCGTCTGGTTCTTCCCCCGCAACGCCATCCCCGACGATATCACGGCCGGTCACCCCATGCCATGGACGTGGCAAGCTCCCTTCGCCCACTGGTCCTCTAGCACCTGCCCCACGAACCAGTACTTTAACAACAATAATGCCATCTTTGACATTACGGTGCGTACTTGACGGCTTTTTTTTCCCACTCGAGTACTGAATTTTCCCTCTAGTTCTGCGGTGACTGGGCCGGTTCCGATGGTGCCTGGAGAGGCTCTGGATGCGCCGACCAGACTGGCTACGGTTCTTGCTCTGACTACGTTCGTGCCGTCGGCAGCGCCTTCAACGATGCCTACTGGGCGGTCAACTACGTCAAGTACTTCTACCAGAACTAAACGACGACGCACTTCTACGCGACATACGACATACGTTCTATCCTACAATACAAAATCAAACTTGCCCTCACGATATCCCCCTTGATTTTCGCTCGCTCGCTCGCCGACGACGTCGTCGGTTGTGTTTGCCTCGGAGTGTGTGTGACGACGCCTCGACGGCGAGAAAAACCCGCCCTCCCCTTACAGAATTAAACAGATCTTGAAAAATCCGTTGCCCCTCCTTGGTCTGCTTTCATTTCATTTGGGTCTCTTGGTCTGTTCCCCCTTTCCGTATTACTTCTCGGTTACCCCTTATTATCCCCACGACGCTCTTTTTTTTGGCCCCTCCCACTTCCACAAATAGACGTAGCCCCGGGTCGGTCTACCACGCTTCCCTTCGATCGCCGTGCTCCGAGCGCACGGTGGTTGGGGTCCGTCGCGACTGCGTGGCGACGGCCGCTTTCACTCTTCTTCTTAAACAAGTAGCACATGGGCACAACCTACATCCCACACGATAGTCAACCCCTGCCACACAACGACACCATCACCAACCACCAACAAGACGACAACCCACTCACGCCAACTTGTCGAAGATACCATTCAACCTCACGCTGTTTGGGGGTATTTCCTACCCATCATGAATCGGCTTGATGTCTATTTCTATTACCTATTACCCTGTTCGGATACCCCCCTCATCTCTTCGACTCTCTTGTGCTGTTTTCTTTTCTTGTTTTTGGTGGTGATATGTACATACACACGCGTGTGTGTCCATACGTGATGAATGCAATCGTGCTTATTGTGTACCTCGCTTGTGTGTGTCTGAGCCATTAAAGGACAACGTGCGTTGAAAGTGCAAGCTGCGATCTCATTGGTACGGGGAATCTCTGGCTGATTGCAGTCAGACACGCGTAGGCGTAGGCGGAGGGACTTGTCGCCCAGAGATTTTGCCACATAGACGGTCACTAAATACAAGTTAGATTATGGAACTCAAACGTCAAACCAGACCTTTTGAGAATTTTGAGCATTTTT
The DNA here is from genome assembly GCA_000827415.1 of Serendipita vermifera MAFF 305830. NCBI lineage: Eukaryota > Fungi > Basidiomycota > Agaricomycetes > Sebacinales > Serendipitaceae > Serendipita > Serendipita vermifera. Next base: position 119,330 of record KN824314.1, on the reverse strand, counting down.
TGCATCTGCTTGTGGTCCAAACCACAGCTAAGGAAACAGGTGGGCCAGGCTGGCAGCCACAATTGAACACCTTGACTCAAACTTTGCCACTTCCCGACTTTCCATCATGTCAGACCCAAAGCCAGAAATCTATACAATCAATTGCCTCATTTATGATGAGAAGGATCCCTTTCCCATCGAGATTGCGAGCAACGAATGCATCGACACTTTGAAGGATGAGATCAAGGCAAAGAGACCAGACAGATTCTCCAAAATTGATGCTGATTATCTGCGTCTGTACCTTATCAACATTCCGGATGGCCATGACCTACGGGCAAGCGTTGAAAAACAAAAGCCAGACCAAGCTCTCCGGGCGACGTCGGAACTAGCCAAAGTCTTCGAGGGAACTCCCAAGCCCGATACGATTCATATTCTTGTTCATCCCCGTAAGTTTACATTCCCATGGACTAATGGTCGAATATATACCGAGTGCCCCGCTGACATTGTCTACTCATTCAGCGTCCTTGCCACAGAAAAGACCCCGTTCGGAGGAGGAGGAGACCGTTGCATCCAAACGGGTTGCCATCCTATCAGACCCCACAGAAGAATTCTATACGATATTTTTCCTCGTTTCTGATGAGGAGACCCCTTTCTCAATGAAGGTTCCGAGCGGCCGAGTCCTCGAAATGTTGAAATTGGAGATCAAAGCCCAAAAAATCGACAGATTCTCCAAAACTACTAGTAATACTTTGAATTTGTACCTCATTAACATTCCAAACGATGACGACTTGGTGGCAAACGTTGGAAAACAAAAGCTGGAGGAGCCACTCCCAGCGACATGGACGGTGGCCAAAGTCTTTGGTGGGACTCCCAGGCCGAGTACAGTTCACATTCTTGTTCAATCACGTAAGCTTTCGTTCATTCCCTAACATTCGAGTGGCTATCTCTACCCTGCTGACATTGTCGTCTGTTCATTCAGCCGTTGGGTCCAAGTCATCTCCAGAGCCATCCTCGAGACTGGTCGGCCCAAACGAGGTCCATAAATTCAAATGTGGTACCGATATATTCGGATGTCCTATATTCTGCAAATATCCATCCTCCAAGCCAATCCCTTTAGCCTTGGTTCATCCAATCTTCGGGGCATTTGTGGAGAAGGTGGACAGTTACCAACCCACGTCGTTGGATGACACTCTCGTGAATGAACTTCGAGAGAGCATGCCAAAAGAATACAAACAAGAAGCCGAACTGTGTCAAGCCTTTGCCACAACCCTTCTCAAACATTATAACGAGATCCAATTGGAGGCCACTGCGGTTGGACTAATGAATTATACTCCGTTTTTTGAAGTAATGGAAATGGAAGGCGATTCCTTACGTGTAGCGCACGACGATCTTCTCGGAAAGCTAGATGGGGATGTAAGAGTGGCGTCTTACGGCTACTTTGTGGCCTTTGGCGAGGTCAACAAGGAACTTGCCAAGGTGTTCCCCAGTATCTTGATATACTACAATGGTGAGAATGGTGGCTCAACGTTCCACTGCCTTGGGCTAACGATCCGACCAGGTCCGTGGATTGGTTTTGCGGGCACTGTGACGACAGACCATGCACGTTTTGAACCACTCACACCAATGTATCCGCTGCACAAGAATCTAAACGAAGGTGGAATCAACATTCAACTTAGTCGTGCCTTGGGTGCTTACAGAATGGCCCTTGGGCAACTCCACAAGCACTATACCCAGCTGAGCTCCAAGCAACTGCCGGTCAAGGACCCAAAAAGTTTGACCTTCCCATACCGAGAGCACTACACTGGAGACGACGGAACCCGTGTCGACTTTACGTATCGCGGTCGGTTCCTAATCGGAAATATCCTATTCTCTGCGACAACGAGCGAAGGATACAAAATTGTTGTCAAATTTACACAAAAGTACTCGGCCGGCGCTCACAAGTTCTGCTCCGACCATGGAATTGCCCCTCAACTTTATGCTGTCGAAACATTACCCGGTGGTTGGTTCATGATTGTCATGGATGACCTCGATTCCACCTATAAGCTCGTCTCCGATTTTTATTCTGTGTCTAGCGCGGTGTCCGACGCGCTACGAGACGCCGTCAACCTTCTGCATACAGCCAACTTCGTGCATGGAGATATACGTGATGTCAATTTGATGTTTTCTAGAGAGAAGGGAACCGCTAAGGTTATGATTCTAGATTTCGACTGGGCTGGAGTCGAGGGACAAGTTCGGTATCCCACAAATGTCAATACTTTCAGCGTCGAGAGGCCAGCGGGAGTGAGCGACGGGGAACTTATTTCTAAGCAGCATGATTTGGATATGCTTGATCAAATAATAGACTAGTAAACCGATCTGCATGCGTATCGCCCGTTCATGTCTCTGTGCTCCCTTGGTTTGTTTCGTTTGTTTGTTATTTGGTGATTTGCACACACATGTCTATCCATAGATGACGAACATAACTTACCGCGCGCGTACTTTGCGTGGAACACGATTGAATCGAGATTAAAAAGCAAATGTGAAATGGGTTTTGTTCTTCAGTTTGATAAAGTGATGGTGCCTACCTGACTAAATGGATGTGCTGGCCACCAACTAGCAGGTTGGTGTCGACCTCCAGCTGTGATTTAACACAGCCATCGCGAAAATCAGCTTCTGTTGGACACCCTATTATGCT
>KN824314.1:17681-100380 GCA_000827415.1 Serendipita vermifera MAFF 305830 | reverse complement strand
CCTCGGGGATCACCCAAGCCGCCCGAAATTTCGAAATTCTTCGTCGTGATTGGCCGTGCGAGTCGACATGTGGAACCGTCATTTAGCGCACAGAACTGCCTCAAGGCCTAGCGCCAAGTAGGCGTGTGCACTATAAAAGATCGTGGGACGGGAGAAGAGGGAACTTATATTCCCCCCCTCCAATGTCTGACCCAGCTGTTCTCGAACGATTCGAACGCTCCCGAGTCCTGTTTCGCAGCCTTGTTGGCCGTCCAGAGCCAGACAATCTCTACGACCGCCAGGCGTGGAACATGGGAGGCGTGTGGGTGTTTCCATTTGAGCTTGATGTAATTCCTGATGATTTGTAGCCATTTGATGCTCACCGAGTCGATGTTGTCAGTCTACAGACAAGCCGAGGGAATCAAGCCCGCAGACGAGGCGGCCTTTGCGTTCTACGCTCTCATCACCATGGGAGGCGTCCATCATCACCATATGACTGAAGAGGAGAAGTATCGTACGTGTCACATTTCAATTGTATAAATTGGAAACTTAACTGTTCATGCAGTGCCTGCTCTTGAACCCGAATTCGTAAGCCACTCGCCCGAAACTGACTCCAAGTCTAATAATAACCCGCTTAGAAAACACCTATTGTTGACGAGCATCACCTCTTTACGGGGCCTCTTCATGAGCTCGAAGAATACCTACAAGAGCTCACCGGTCTCGAACCCGACGCGGCCAAGGGACAATACGTTCCAGCGAAGAACCCTAAACCAAAGGTTGCATATAATGGTCGAAAGATCACTGAGGCCATCGAACGTATGGCCGAACCTATGTTCACCCATGTACGTCTCATCACGCGTAGGGCTGTCCACTCAACTGAACCTCTCGCCCAGTTGGAGAAGGAAATCGAGTATCTCGCAGGAGATAAGCTCCGCGAATGCGGACTACCGCTCTCAAAGCTAGAAGCTTGGGCGGTGTACGAAAAATCCATGATCAAGAACTTTGTGCGTCCTCTGGAAGAGTCTTCTGGCCCTCTTACTGATTAAATTGCATTCTAGGATCCATGGGTTAGTCTAGTTTTTGTCGTTGCACATACACCTCGCAACTCCCAGTTTCCTCCTCTACCGCCGGGAATCCGATCCTTCTTGGTTCCCTGGGTTTTCTGGTGGAAGCATAGAAAGGTAAGTTGTGTGATGCTTGCTTTCTTTCCCTGCTCATGAACCACCAGTCATGGAGATTCTGCCCTCCTCAAGAGCCTTTGAAGTCTGCTTAGATATCGTGGAGCCTGTGCTCCTTATCATTGGATGTCTTTGGTTACATTTCGTACTTAAAATAAGACGTAATCTCCGTTAACCTTGGTGCACCTGTTTAAGAAGGCTGCTCCACATCGCCAGCCAGGCTCTTAGCTGGTTCTCAGTGACCTATCTCGACTTGCGTCTTTTGCTTCCTTTTCGATGGGATCGACGCGCTCACGGGCAGCAAACTCCATGCTGCGGATGATGTTCCGAGTCGATGGTCCCCACTTGCGCACGAGAGAAAGTGTGGAAGATGGGTCGTACGAGGGCTCGACCTTCCTGCGCTCTTTCCTGTAGGCTTCGTGAGTAGGGAAATCCAACAAATGAGCCCTAAACCAACTTACGCGATTGCGGCTATCTCTGGCACCGAGGGCAGATCTGAGATGATAAAATGACGCCTCACCTGCTTGATCCATTCGCGTCACCTCTCACGTTCTGGTGGCGATACCAGGATGACACGCTTGGCGACCTTCCGAAAAGTTTCGCATAGTTGGAGTATATCATTATTGCCGTTGGTCAGGCCCCAGCACTCTCCCAGTCGCGGGTCACGGTAATCAAGAGAATTAACCTTGGCGCCTTGCTTATCAAAGATGAAGTAATTTCGGGCACCAAATTGGACTGCCGTTGGAAGTTTCTTCTCGAGACGATGTAAAAGAAGGTGGAGGAGGAAGGTGCTCTTGTCTAAATATGGGAGAGAAATCAGTATTCGACTCGAGAGAGGAAAACCAGCCTTCGTACGAACCAATCCCTGGGTGGCCTGTCACTACAATGGAACGGAGGTTTTTGAAATCATCCTCCAATACCCGGCGGAGCGTTTCATACTCTTCACGGACGACTAGAACATCATCAGCGACCTTACCAGGATCTATGTGGAGAGTGGTTTTAAGATGCCGTATTTTTGTGAAGTATCGGTATTTGAGGTGGGGCGGGATGAAGAGTTTATCAGCGAGACCGTAGATTTCGTCGTCGTCGACTGAGCCAGTCCCGTCGTCGATTTCGGTCTTATAGATTGTGTCTTCCAACTGTGGCCACTGTTTACCCCAAGTTTCGGCATAAAAAGCTGATGCTGCCCGCTGCAATGGCGTAATGGGTTGGCGCTCGGTAATACGTTGTTCCACCGCTCGGTAGACCGTGTAAGTGGCGGCGCCAAGGACGGCGATCATGGCAGAGCCAACCACAATCTCTGACGTATAACTGATCATCGCTGGCGCTGTTGTCAGCGAAGGGTGTTCGGGAGATGGAGGTTGTGGCAAAGTGGAGAAGGTCCTACCTGCCATCACCTCGCTTGCCAAAACCTGCTCGCGCAGGAAATCGTAGTTAACCTAGATGTCACCTTATGATGGCTCCATTTTGTATCCTGAGCTTGGGCAATAATCTTCTGTTTTCTGAACCGCGTCTTGCACCGGCCATTGTCATGGCTAGCTCGGTATTCTGATTTACTCTGTCCAAATGGAACCTAATAGGAGTTTGAACTTCTGCAGGATACTTTCCCAAAGATACACACCATTGACAATGTAATACTCACCGCGTATCCCAACACCTACCTCCAGTCCAACCCAGCCTTTAAGATTTGGACTCTGGACGGTCAAGTAATGGTCAGCCACCACATTGGATAGATAGGTCTGACGACTAAAACGTCATCAACGATGTTGCCAGGATATGCGTCGAGAGCGGTTTTACGGTCCCCAAGGCTCTATGGCGCCAGCCCGGTCGTGTGAGGCATCCCACTCCTCGCAAACAGAAACGAAAGTTTTAATAGATAGATGACTACCAAAACAAAGACGGAACTGAGGGCAAAAAGTAAGTGGCCATTGTGGGGATCGAACCCAAGACCTCCGAGTTACAATATTAGCTCGGCGCTCTAACCAGCTGAGCTAAACGGCCGTGAATAGGCTAGAATTTAGACACAATTGTATATAGTCAAAAGTAAATTGAGTTTAAATAAAAATGACATTATCCTTGCGGTACACAAATTATAGACTCGCTGAATTATCCTACAACCTGTATGATCTTCTCAAGCTCCTGATCAGTGTGCATACACCATCAAATCCACGAGAATGACTACATACTCCTCAAGCAGGGAAAAACAAACGGCCTTCTCACTTGGTTTCACGCAAGATGTTGGGGAAAAGGATTTTGAACAGGACAACCACAGTACAAGCTAGACGATGGCACCGCAAAATGTACACCAACCCAGGCGGTGAAAGAAAAGGGGGCAGACGGGTCGGCAAGTACAGGCATACTACAAAGGGGAGACCGGGAATAACAGGAAGCACAAAGTTAGATGGGGGAAAGGAGAGAGAGAGGAGGGTTTTTGGGGGGCACTTTGGTCTCTGCAAGCGACCAATAAACATCACGATAGGGGAGAGAGAGAGAAAACAGGGCGCCACGCGACAGGCGTTTATAGGCGCGAAAAGACTGAGGAAAAAGGACATTGGAAATTGGAGAGAGACTCGCGACGATTTCGAGGTTGCGACAGCGGCCTTAGGGCAAGTTCTATGAGGGGAAAGGAGGAGTAGATCAAATGGGTTCCAGAGGGAAATGGGCATATTTGAGTAATGTTCAAAAGGTCGTCTGGTGGCTTCTTCGACGACGACGATGATGAGTAGTAGGAGGTGCTGCCTCTTGTTCGGGGTTTTATCCGGATTTTTTATTTCCGGAGATCCCATTAAAGGTTCCCATTTTTTTTCGGTTTTGTCATGGCCCGTTGACAGAGTCCAAGGTATTATCGTCGAGATACATCGACATGTCGTACGAATTGTCCATGGAGAAACCCGCGCCGAGGTCAAAGTTCATATCGGAGGGGAATCCCCCTTCGCCCTCATGGTACCCCATCATTTGGAAATCAAACGGTGCGGTTAGCGGATTACTTCCAAGCCCCATGAACAGGTCATTCGTCAACGGCTCGGTCCCACCCAGCATGCTACCAGATCCTCCCATGCCAGAGGCACTATGCGCAGGCGTAGATTGGCTTCCTGGTCCCCCCCCTTGCATACCACCGCCACCACCACCACCACCACCACCACCCGGAGTGGGAAAGCCTCTGGCGAGAAGTGCACTGGGATTCGGGACTGGAGCAGGCGCACCACCGGCTGGTCCCGGAGTCGCACCACCACCGCCGAGTCCATTCGTCGGGGCACTGGGCGGACGGCCGAGAGCGGCCGACGAAGGCGATTGGGTCTGTGGACGGCTGATTTGTTGCGGGGTCGTCATTTGACTCGGGGAAGGTGCAGAGATCGCAGAGGGTCCTCCAGGAGTCGAGGTGGTCCCAGGAATCGCGGATGGCGTCATCTGCGGTGTCGATCCAAGCGTAGGTCGACTTCCTGGCCGTACAGCCTCTGGAGAGATACCCTCTGCACCTCCTGGACTCGATCCATCCTTGTTCCCACCGGGTCGTGGCACTAAACCGCTTGGGCCTGGCGTGTTTTTACCTGGGGTCCCATTCGACGGCTGTGTCGTCGGTTGGCCTCCTGTCGGTCCCGGGGGCGGAGGAGGAAGCATAGAGCCTTTCGGAGCACTGGTTGCACCGCGTATCGGGGGCTCACTAGGCGGTCCTTGTGGTAATGGGTTCGCAGGAGGATAAGAGGCGCTTTTAATGTTGTATGTAGCGTGAGCTGTTTGTTGCAATTGAGCAAAGTATTGTTGATCTGCCTGTGGAAGTGCGCCCTGGCTCCGTTGTGCATGGGCATTGTTTAATTGCTGCAACTAGAGAGTAAAAAAGTGTGAATGATCGCCGGTAGCGTCACAAAAGAGAGATCACACACCTGATTAGTGAGATTCGATGGCAGAGGTGTAGATAGGTTAGGGCCACCTGGCGGGAATTGGCCTCCAGGACCGGGCTTATTGAGAGGCATCCCATTAGCACCAGGAGCCATTCCAGATGGCCGTCCAGGCCCGGGAGGTTGAGCCGCAGCGAGGGAAGGAGTGTTGGGCAATGTAGGTCCATTTTCTTGTGGGGACCGTTTCAGCCTTTTGTTACTGGGCGAGGAATCGTCCTTTGGATACTGATCATCCTATCGCAAAAACAATAAGTGGCCAGATATGAATCAAAAAGTCTAGATACACACCTCTGCCGGTGATGGTCGCTTCTGGGGACGATTATTCTGCATTCGGGGCGTTCCCTGTTGATGACCATCCTAGAAGAAATGAGTAAACTGTAAGGGAACCTTTTCAAATCGACCTACCTCAAAAGAACCACCGTTACGCGACGCCTCTTGGATTTGGGGACTAGAGTCCTGGTTAGCCGCAAGCTTTGGGCTTCCCGAAGCACCGGCTGTTTGCATATCCTGCATCTGTTGAGGGGATTGTTGGACGCCCTGCGGTCGATAGTTTGGGTTCTGTGCATAGACGACGCCGTTTGGCATGCGCCCAGGTTGCATAGGCGTACCCATTGGGCCCATTGGCATGGGACCTCCTGGACCCATGGGCGCGCCTAGTGGCCTTTGTTGGGTGTACATGGGCATACCTGGACCCGGAGGCGGGTAGCCAGGGATGCGTTGCTGGAGGTGTTGGAGGTTTGGATTATGGAGCGGGTTGGCCGCGGCGGCGGCTGCTGCTGCTGCTGCGGCGGGCATTCCGGGGATTGCGCCACCACCGGACGGGGGTTGAACACCGTTCACGTTGTTGGAAGGGTTAGCGGTGTAAGAGGGGGAAGGACCTTGGCCGTTGACTCCCGGTGGTGTTTGGGAAGAGGCCGTACCGGGTGCGGGTCTACCACCATTCGACGGCTGCTGACCTCCTCCGTCTCGAGGCTGACCGAGCCGGTTTTGTTGAAGACTCTGGGAAAAACGAAAGGGGTTAGCTCGTTAGGCTCGACGTAGGGGCAACACGTGGGAGGCACACACATCCGAGTAAATCTTTGCGACTGGATCAGACGATTTGTCGGGGTGTAGTCGAGCGGTATAAATCTCCCAAAAGCATATCCACCATCTAGCGGGGAAAGGCGGTGGGGTGTAAGTTACAGTCAATCGGCCGGGGTTGCAGCACAGCGACTACGTACTCGTAAAGCAAGCCCTCTTTCGAATCCATTGGGGGTTTTGAAGCTGGAGGTAGTCCACTGTCACGCCTTAGAGAGGCGGCAGCTTCGGTGTATTTCCGCTTTTCACAATAGTCGATGACATAGAGGAGTAGTCTGGGGGTTTATCAGATACGTTAGCGACGCCTAAGCCGTCTTTGACGCTACGTACGTAGTCTCGTGCCGCTTTGGGGCCGTTCGAAGAGGTCGTGCATGAGGAGCTGGCTGGGTGTTTCCATGTAGCTGTTGCGCCATCGCGCGCTGATGTGAATTTGGTTTTTTGATAAAATCTTTAGAAATCGAATAGATGTCGTCTATTCCAAAATTTGAAAGGCTTGAGCCCTACGAGAGACCCGGCGTCCCTTTGCCCTTTTTAATATTGCCTTGCGACAGCCCGTAACCGGGGAGGGCCAACTACTACGATAAGCGTGAATATTTGTTTAAATTTAATTCGCTCCTCGTCGACGTTGTGTGTGTCCGGTCGGCGGTCAAGGTTAATGGTGGATATGGCGTCGGGGGAGAAGTTCAAACAAAGCAACCGAATTCGGGCCTACGACTCTTTCCGCAACTTTTATTTATACTTTTAGTATTTTATTTCGTCTTCTCACTCGTTGTTTTCGTATTTTTACGTTATTCCTCAATCAACGCCACCGGTCACGCGTGACCTGACTCGAAACGTAGCAAATTTGGCAAAAACGAAAATGATATAATCTCATCTTTTTTGTTCTCGCCCTCAGAACCCAAAGCCTTGCGAATGCGAGTGTCCATGTCCCCGTCTAGACCCGCCAAACGGTCCGCCCGCAGATCCAAAGGGAGAGCTCTGGAAGCCACCCCCGCCTCCTCCACCACCAAACATCTGTGCGAAAAGCATCTCGGATATGTCGACGCCCCCTCCCGGGAAGCCGCCCATCCCACCTTCCGAGTTCATTTGGCCGTCAATGTCTTCCCCAAGATCGTATCTGTGGTCAAATCAGAGGATCAGTTGCATGTTTACAGGCCACACTGTGGCTTTGATGAGCCCACCTTCGTCGCTTATCGGGATCCGAAAGAACGGCATTCGCCTCGACCACCAACTTGAACTGCTCCTCGTCTCCACCCTGAACGAGCCACCACCGCCGTTAGTATTAGCGAAAACAGTGAGGATACGGACACGAAAACTCGCCTTGTCTGGATGGTGCTTGAGAGACTCCTTCCTGTACGCCTTCTTAATTTCGGGATCAGTGGCCGTTCGTGAAAGGCCTGGATCCGTCCGATTTAGAAACTGAGATTCTATCGCAACCGAATCCACTCACCGAGGATTTCTAGCAAAAGGGGGTTGGTTTGGGTTGGGTTGGGGGCGGGCAAAACCTTGCAACGTACTGTAATAATCCTTTTCCTTTGAACGCTTCAGAAGAACCTCTGCCTTTCTCAACTCGTCCTGGATTTCACGCTGTGCACCTTCCGTCCCTGCCATATTCTCTGCGAGCTCCATAGCCTCTCTGAAATCGGAAATAGCTTCCTCGTACTCGTCTCTCGCCAACCGGATCCGTGCTCTGGTCCTAACGGCCTTCCAGTTATCCGGATAGAGCTTCAAGCTCAGTCGCAAGTCGGCGAGGGCCTCTTCCACCTTTTCTGCCGTTCCCATCTTGTGATATGCAATAGCGCGGTTACTCAACAAGATAGCACGGATCATTCCTCCCTCTCCCTCTTCCGGATCGGTACCGACGATGTCGAGCGCGTCCGAGTACTTGCGTGCGGCCTCTTCCCACCGTTGTCCTTTGAACGCCGAATTACCATCATCCTTGACCTTTTCGAGCTCCTTGACCCGCTTCAACATCTTTCTCGCCGTCCCATTCTCCGGATCGAGCGTGAGCGCGTGCCGCAGGATGCTCGTCGCGTCCGCAGGCTTATTGGTGAGGAATAGTACCTGACCTCGTAACGCATGCACGTCGGGCGAGTTGCTTTCAAACCGCAGAGCGTCCCTCACGGCATCCGTCGCGCCGTCCCAATCGCTCCGCGCCATTTTGAGCTGGACGGACCAACATCGCCATTCGGTAGGCACGTCTTTACCCGCTCCTTCCAACATTTTCCGTGCGGCATCCAGCGCGGCACTCGCCGTCGTCCAATCTTTCCGTTCACGTGCCTTTGTGACCGAATCCAGATGTCGTTGCATGAGTTCCGCATTGTTCTTAAAGTTCCATAGATCCTTGTTGTGCGTCTTCGTTTCGGCCTCGAGCGCCTGTGCCTCACGGAGAGTGGACAATGCGGGACCGGGAGAGCCTGTGGCTAGCTGACAGCGTGCCAGTCGGATCAGAGTCTTTAGTTGAGGAGCAGATTGTTGTAGTGTCCGTGCTTGTTGACAGTCTACGAGAGCTTCGCGAAACTGTTTTGTCGCAATGAGGGCTGCCGCGCGGTTTGCGTAATAGGCGGCCTGAGAGGGTACGAGATCTGAGAGAAAATGCTTAGTTGTGAGCTGTAATTACCTGTTGTGGGCTCACCTATGGCTTCGGAATACAACTTGATGGCCTCTGCATACTTTGCTGCTTTGAAAGCGACATTGCCCTTTTCCTTGAGAGCGTCAGCGTCTGCAAGCTTATCCTCTGGCTTGTCCTCCACGACGATAACGTTTTCTTCTGGCGTATTTTCGCCGCCTGTAGAGGCGCCAACCGTGCTGGGAGGTGGTGGATTCAACCCGGGCGATGCTGGCTCTGTAGAAGGAGATGGTAATACGGCTTCATCGTTTTGTTTTGGGGCGGCCTTTTTCTTCTTTGCCATCGTGTTAAGATGGCCAAAGGGTGCAAGGTTACTCAGTCTCCGCCACTCATGACCGCGTTATCGGAAGAACAGAAAGTAGAATTAATCAGCGCCGCAATCAAGGGTAAGCAATTCTCTGGACGTACTTGCTCTCGTTGACCTCTTCCAGCCAAGGATGGCTCGTATAGCCCCTATTCCAAGTTTCGAGTCGGTGCAGCCTTGTTGGCTTCAGACGGGAGGATTATAACGGGTGCAAATATTGAGAATGCTGCATATGGTACTGTCTTTCACCTCCCGCAATCGTTGCTGACCAACCTACATAGGACCCACTATTTGTGCTGAGAGAACGGCGATCGTCAAAGCTGTCGTACGTCCTTTCAGCATCTTATATACGTATACCTGATTTCGTTCCAGAGCGATGGGATACGGTCGTTTTCTGCACTCGCAGTTACAACGTGGGTCACTAGTGCTAGATCCGGCTATTTCGACTCACATCACGTTCTACAGAGACGTTCCATCGCCAATTTCCCCGTGCGGTGTCTGTCGGCAAGTACTTCGGGAGTTTTGTTCGCTGAAGGAAATGCCCATCTTTCTGGTCCCAGCTGGCTATGATCCAGCTAACACGACCGATATGGAAAGTTCGATTGTGGTCACGGATTTGGAGACGCTGCTTCCGCATAGCTTTGGTCCGGAACAACTCTTGCAGCCTCGTTTACCTTAGTTTCTTACGATATGCACGTTGTTAGTTGCGAATTTCAGTTTTCTCGTTCGTGGGTGAAGGGTGGTTCATATGGTCTGCCACCCAATGCAAACTCGTAAATTCATCGCTGCAGAACATCGGACTCCAGGATTCGCACACGTCGTACTCATCTCAACAGGGAGCGTCGCTTCTGTAAAGGTTCCTCTCATAGTCGAAGAGCTCCTAAAGGTAGGACTTCAACGCTTGATGATGACTAACCCAACGAGTTTCGTAGTACGATCGCGTCAAAATTCAAGTGGTTGCTACAAAGCCATCATTAGGATTCTTTGATGCCGCAGGCCTACAAGAGCGCACTGGCGTCAATGTGTGGCAAGACGAGGAAGAATGGACGGCAAGTAGCACGAAACGAAAAACACTCTTTCTAACGCTATCACCTGAATAGTCGTGGACAAAGATAGGAGATCCAATACTACACATTGAACTACGCCGATGGGCCGACCTCGTCCTCATCGCACCTTGCTCCGCCAACACGCTCGCAAAGCTCGCCGGTGGTCTCTGTGACAATCTAGCCACCTCGATGCTACGTGCTCTCCCACCCATGGCGAGGGCGCCGCCACCCCCTGCGTCTGCCGACATTTTGGCAGATGCGAACAGAGGCGTGCCGGTGTGGGTGTTCCCGGCTATGAACACGCTCATGTACGAGCACCCACTCACTGCGGCACATCTAAAGATTGTCACCGAGGCCCTCAAGTATCGCGTTGTGGGGCCGATAGGTGAGTGTCCCCGCGGAGAATTTACCACTCCTGATCCGCCATCATAGGCAAAGGCCTAGCGTGCGGAGATGTTGGGTTGGGTGCGATGACGGAGTGGAGAGAGATTGTTAGGATGGTTGTGGCCGAGTTTGAATTGCAACTCTTGGAGGGAAAATAGCTCAGGTTTGCCCCGCATATAGGAAATCCATTTACTTCGTCACTAAACACGTTTTTTTACCAGAACCATCCTTATTTGCAATAATTACAACAAGGTATTCCTTTGCAAGAAACGAGCTCCGCAGAGTTAGCGGCTTCTTCACGCGTGGCATATACTGCTGTCGAATCACGGCCATTCGTACCCCAATGAGCTTATATTCATTAATCATTGAATTTGAATGGAGTTCGAGGGCATATTGATCGTTTGAATTGCCGCCGGGGTGCAGGTGGCGTGCTTTCCCAATTTGGGAGGATTTCTCCTTGTCTCGCTGCTTCAATTCAAAAGTTGGCGGACATTGATGGGAATGCCCAAAAAGGTAGTGTCTTGTTCTCCTTGCCATCGAGTATATGAATCCACCGTTCTACAAGAGCAACGGAGTTGCCTGCCACATATTCCCTCCCTCTTTCCTCCCCAGCTGGTACAAACGACCTCTCAGCACACCTCTTTGCCCGTATCCGAGCCACTTTTCGTGAGTTACAACCCTGGACAATCATATTATCGCACCGCTCTAATATATCTTATACCAGGCATCGACCACACACATTTCGCTCATAGTACACGTTGTTACCTAAACAACGCCATCTACATCGCTCCCTATACAAAAGTCCTCGAATACAAAAATGTCTCAAGCGTTTACTCTCGCTCCCCCTCCTCACAGCGCTCCGCGTCGACGTGCTAGCCGCCCACAAATGGAAGCCACCGTCCAATTCACCCGTTCGGGATCCAGCTCCAAAACCACCATTCAGTCTTCCGTAGAAGCAGCTCCAGTCCCCGTTTCCGTTCCCGTTTCAGTTGTGACATCGACCCCGGACGCGACTCTGGAAGTCGTCGCAGAACGTTCGCGTTCTGCCTCTCGCTCCTTTAAACGCTTCAAGTCTCCCTTTTCTCGATCTGCACCTTCTTCTCCGGAGCGTTCTGCCACTGCTGCCGTGGCCCCCGAATTCCCAGCCCAATTATCCGACAAGGTTGCCGCACTCAAGGCTAGTGAGGAGTCTACCTCCAAGGCCTCGAAGAAATCAAAGGCGAAGTCTGCCGAGAAGAAAAAGGCGGATGACAAGGTTCACTACCATGCCAACAGCTCGAACCAACGGCCCATGAACTATGCTACCAATGTTCAGCTCGAGATGCTGATGGGTGGCGGTAGCCAGGACTACTGGCTGTCCAAGAGCCGCAAGACGGGCAACAGCGGCGAGGAAGGCGAGGATGAAGAAGAAGTTGGTGGCTTCAAGGACGAAGACGGTAACATCTGGTGGGATGTCGAAGAAAAGTCTCAGTGGACGTCGCTCTTGCCCAAAGATGGTCAAGGCCTACCCGCGACCAACGACATGTGGGTCGACTTTAACACCGATTACCGACGCTCGAGTACGAGCAGTGCCGACTCGACGATCAGCAGCTTTAGTGCCGAGTTGATGGAGGAGATGGACGGGCCAGTGCTCTACGGCGATGTCGAAGCCGAACAAGCACACAATACCCTCTATGGCATGCAAAGAGCCACTGGAACCGTTCTCTTCCCTATTGCCATGGGCGATGAATCGGCCGCAGACGCATCTGCCGCGCGTGCCATCATGTCCCAGGCGAAACAGACGCTCTCTGGCAAGTCTGCCGTCGTGATTTCGAATGAATTCGAGGATTCTTTCCTTTCGTACGAGGCATCGAATGTCAGCAGCACCGTCCGTGTGGTCAACGTCGTGCCAACAAAGGAAATCTCCGTCGTTGCCGTGCCCGTGGCCAAGACCAAGAAGAGTGGATTATTAAAGGGACTCTGGGGAAGCAAATCTTCGTCTTCTCGCCAGTGATGTTATGTACCATGGATTGCTTCTCGTCATTTTCGTTCTGTTGTACGCGTAGAATTTTTAGTACCGCCGATCTTCCTCTCTGTTCTAATCCTTGACACGTTTTTTACACAAATTCAAAAGTCCCCGTTCAGACCGGAAAAGGATGACTAAAAGCGGCCCGAAAGCAGGCGGGCTTCTATAAAAAATGCGAGGTCGTTCGACTTTGAGCGCTTTTTCGTTTGGCTGCTGCGTCCTTTTCTCGACCTCACCATCATGCCGTCAGACGATAGCAAAGATGCTGCAAACTCATCGGAAACAACGACTCTGATCCAATATGGAGTCATTAAAACGTCTGCTAAAGGCAAAAAGCAGGACAAGCTCATGGACCAACATCAATAGTAAGCAAGGTCGTTTTGCGCGTTAGACCGTACTCTAACAATCCAATTTTCAGCTATGAATTTGGTGGACCATGGAGTGTAACAGCCATGATGTTGTTCTTCCCAGTGTTGATGTATTACTTTTGGATTTGTTTGTGGTTTTACGACGGTCAACTCGTTCACCCTACGTCGGTCGACGATATTGTACCTTTTGTTCTTCGTATGTGGGAACATGTACGCGCCGTGAGTTGTATCCCCCTTTCGCTATTGCCGCCAGTCTCACGGTGGTTTAGGACGCCGCCCCAACCCTGTATACATGGTCAATCTACACCGGTCTCATGGCTTTCGAACTCTTCCTCGCGTTTGTCGCACCAGGTTTCGAACAAAAGGGTCTCCCCGTCCCATCCCTCAACTACGAGTGCTTGACCTATTACTGCAACGCTCTCTCCTCCTTTTACCTCACTCTCGCGACTGCCGCTGTCCTCCACACGACCCACATCTTCCGAATCACCGAAATCATGAACAATTTCGGATCCATGATGACCGTCGCCATCCTTTGGGGTTGGGCTGCCTCTTTTGCCACCTACTGGATCACCATCGCAAAGGGTCAGCAGTTCCGCATGTCTGGAAACTTTTTCTACGACTTTTGGATGGGTGCTCCTCTTAACCCCAGAATTGGTTATGTCGACCTCAAGATGTGGGCCGAAGTCCGCATTCCCTGGGTACTCCTCTTCCTCATCGCCGTCTCGGGAGCTTGCAAGCAGTATGAGGAATATGGATACGTCACTGCTGTGAGTATATAATGGGCACCTTCCGACTATACTAAATGTTACGACAGAACATGGCTTTCATGGTTCTTGCCACTGGCCTGTACATCAACGCATGGTGAGCGACAACGAACTTTTACCACCAATCGTCTCTAATCCCTAGCAGTGCCAAAGGAGAGGAGTGCATTCCTCAGACATGGGACATGTTCCACGAAAAGTGGGGATTCATGATCATCTTCTGGAACTTTGCCGGAGTCCCCTTCGTACGTCCCTTCATTTTCACTGTCTACTCAGCTTATGCCCTCTTCAGACGTACTGCTACTCGATCGTGTATATGGCCTCGCACGATCCTTCCACGTACCATTTTAGCACCCCCGCATACATCGCACTCTACACCCAGCTCTTGGTCTCTTACTACATGCAAGTTGCTCCTGTGTGACATAGTCCGGCCTCACTGACCCCTCTACAGCTTTGACACATCCATGTCCCAAAAGAGTCGCTTCAGGATGCAAATGCAAGGAATCACGACCTTCCGCAAGGCATTCCCTCAACTCCCATGGAGCATCATCAAGAACCCCACCTTTATCCAGACCGAACACGGAAACCGCCTGTTGACGAGCGGATGGTGGGCATATGCTCGCAAGATCGTGAGTCCTAGGTGGCTACATTAAATACAACCAGTTATTGAACGAGCCTATAGAACTATACTGCAGACTGGTTCCAGTCGCTCTCGTGGGGACTTTGCGTCGGACTTGCCTCCCCAATCCCATATTTCTACCCAATCTTCTTCCTCGTCGTCTTGGTTCATCGGTGTGGCCGTGACTTTGAACGGTACGTCTTTGCTAGTAAAAAATCGTTCAATGGCCTCTTACTGACGGTAAAATTCAGATGCGCAATCAAGTATGGAGAGGACTGGCAAAAGTATTGCGACGTCGTCAAGTACAAGTTTATTCCTGGTATCTACTAAAGCACCCTTGTTCTTGCGTAGAGAGGTTTGCATATTCCGAAAAACATTGTCGAATTGGCAAAAATAGACGAATATTCTAGTAACAACAACAACATGAATCATCCTTGAGATGGGAAAGACGTTAAATCGTGATATGGAGAGAAAACGACATAATTGTAAGGTTTTGAGGGCCCAGTCCGGGTTGGGTAACTCGTGCGTGCTTGGTTATTATTCGTAAGGCATGGTTTGTACACTGTCCACCAGTGCATTCCAGACTCCTAAAGTTGACTCGCAGCTGTCTCTTTCCTGTGTAGCCCACGTTTGTACGGCCATGGAGAGCAGTGTATGTTCTCTATTGTGGAAGACGACACGGAATTCGTGCCATAAGCTGGGGGATCAAGGCGAGTCAGCGGACATGATATATTGAAGAATAAGTGACCTACCAATGCCGAATGAACACTCTTCTTGCTAGGCATACGGCCACTGCTTGCTGGTCCTTTTCAATACTGCTGAGTAGTTTGTCTGCCTCGACTTCCCAGCCCTCCTTTTGTGCACTCTTGACATTCTCCAACTTGAGACTCTGCGTTTCGATCCGTTTCCTCAATCGCTCAGCCGCATCGGGTGAAAATCTGTCGTGTCGGCTGAACAGATCCCTGACGGCAACGTAAAGGTCGCGTTGGACCTTGAGAGCCTCGAGGTTGGAATTGATCGCCACACGAGACTAGAGCACTTTGGTGAGCATTCGTGGTAAACTTAAACTTGGAGGCAACTCACCCGTTGATCCAACGTATCCGCCATGGTCCCCATATGCTTCGAGACATGCTCCATCCCTAGCCGCACACCAATCGCGAGTTCACTCGTGGGCCCACCCCACGGGTCCTGGTGATTACTCTCTGTGAGCGCGTTGA
This sequence comes from Serendipita vermifera MAFF 305830, assembly GCA_000827415.1. Lineage (NCBI taxonomy): Eukaryota > Fungi > Basidiomycota > Agaricomycetes > Sebacinales > Serendipitaceae > Serendipita > Serendipita vermifera. The sequence continues at coordinate 84,917 of KN824314.1, read as the reverse complement.
TCGTAAGCGTGGCACGCGACATATCTGCCGCCGCTCCTTCACGTCGTTTGAGGATGCGCTCCATCAACGTGCAAAGGCGCGTCCATTGCTCGATGAGCATTCCAATTTTCTGACGTGTGGCGCTGTGGACAAATGTGAACAAAAGAATCATGGCGAAGTAGTGAAATTAGTACGTACGCGAGCTTTTCCTCGAGGTTGCTTGGGATACTCATCTCTTCTACACGATCGACACGCTTGGTCAACGCTTCTTCGTCGTAGGAGATTGGTGACCGTTTCTTCCAGCCTTCAAAGTCCATCTCGGTGAGAAAGGCAGAGAGTACGCCATCGTCTTTGAGAACGGGGTGGTTGACGACAAAGTTGAGGAAGCGGATGAGGCCTTTTCTCCGCTGCTCAATGAAACCTTCGTCGGCTGCAGGGAATTGTTTAGGAGATTACATTGTCTATGAGTAGTATGACGCACCGGCTATCCGTTTCGGCGGTAATTGCACCAACAACCGGAAAGGATACCTCTTGACGAGACAGTCCCACAAAAACACAAACTCCGAGTACCTGAAATGTGATGAGCACTTTCGTTATGCATGCAAAGGATACCGACCTCCGCAAGACCGTGACACCCCTCGAGTAGCTTTGTACAGAGTAGACCATAAACCGATTGAAAAACAAGCCATGTTGACCATGTATTGAGACATTAACTTGGTCCATACCCTTCCACCACTGCGGCGGTAGCCCACTGGAGAGTATCGAGGACGTAGCCGGTACACCTCCACCAGCAGTTGGGATGCCGTTGGCTGCGTTCCATATCCCACGACTGGCCGCACTCCACGGATCGGGTTCACTACTGTACGCTGGAGCTGGCACACTGGGTGGAGGGCCGCCGCCAGTGGCACCGCGTATAGGAGGAGGAAAGGTCGACTTGATAGTCGAGCTCTGGAGAGCGGCGACGTCTACTGCGGTAGGTGTCGGAAGTTCGTTCTTTTGTGCCAAGGATGTGACGGCATCAAGTGTAGGTTCTACGTGGACGTAAGTTAAACACTGGCAAACTGCGGGGGATGTATTACCTTGGTTCTGCTGCGCGATGCCCACCAAGGCCATGGCCACGTAAAATTCTGGCCGAGATACACGTGAACGTGAAGATGTAACGGTAGAAACGATCTAAATTGTGGATATAGTGTTTAACGGTGAATGCGAGGATGACCGGCTGAGGACGCGTACCTGTTCAATGGTTGTTGCGGGTACACCAGAAGCAGCCACGACACGCTGTAATGCGTTTACGGAGATAGTTCCCGAGCCGAGGGTATCGACTGCGTTAAAGGCCTGAGTGTACAACGGCGGTATCTGAGCATTGCCTGTTTGGGACTGTCAGTAAATAGCTTTGCTGGTGAGTTTCCTTACACACCCAAGATGTTTGAAAAGTCTGAAGCAGGCTCAGCTTGGACGGCTGGGGTGCCCGTGCCGGACCAGGGATCGAGTGTATCATCATAGGCTGATGACGCCAATGGGTCTGCGACGAAAGAAGTATTAAGACCGCCAAATGATTCGTATCGTTGTGAAGGTGATCTTGCTACGTTGAACATTTTCACGGTCGTGGTCAACTCCAGCTTGGACCAGAACCACTCCGACCAGAGGCTGCCCAATGTTTGCCAGAAATTGGTTTTCTCTCTCGCGTTTTGCGACTAGAAATCCGTTACTTTCGTCTAGTAGAGCACTCTCAACTGCGGCGGCGGCTTCCAGTGCTACTGGCTCTGGAACAACCGTAAATGCGTCGGAAATTGCTCATTTCTCACGATTATCTTCACAATGGTGGGATGAACGAGGCGAATTTGGCATGCTGCATAAAATGAACCCGGTGAGGGTAGGATTCCTTCGTGAACGGGTCGTACGAACGAGACAAGACGAAGGAGAATCAGAAAACCAGATTGGACTCGGTTTATCTGGCATGAATGCTCTAGATATTGGCTGTGGTGGTGGTCTCCTTTCCGAGGTGAGCAAACTGTTGGGAATAACTCTCCTATGCTAACAATATCTAGAGTCTTGCAAGATTAGGAGCGCGAACGTTGGCTATTGACGCGTCGGAAGCAAACATTCGTATCGCCAGTGCTCATGCTGCCCTGGACCCATTTCTCTCGCCAGAAAACGCAACAGAGATGCCGTTGACATATCGGCATGCTACCTCGCATGACCTCGTTCAAGAAGGAAAATCGTTTGATCTCGTGTGCTCCTTGGAGGTCCTCGAGCATGTCGACAATCCTGCCGACTTCCTAGAGTCGTGTGCTGCTCTCGTCAAGGTGAGCATCTAATATTCTGACTTGATTTACCTAACTTGTGGCTAGCCCGGTGGTCACCTAGTCCTCTCGACGATTGCCCGCACGCCATTAGCGTACTTTTTGACCATATTCATGGCTGAGAATGTGCTAAGGATGGTATCACCAGGTACACATTCGTACTCCAAGTATGTCAACGCGCCAGAACTGCTCGATTTCTTCCGTACCCGCGTCCCCTGGCTCCCCAACGCGCCCACAAACATAGAACCACCGAGTCATCTAGCAGAACTTCGTGGAATGATCTATAATCCTCTTTCTGGCTCGTGGGGTCTCATGCCCAGGGGAGCTCCACTTGGTCTAGACTGTAATTATATCTTTTGGTTAAGACGTCCACTAGAGTGATTCCTGTATGCTATTTTATTTCATAATACGATAATGCGATATATTTCTCGTCGAGTTGTTGACGGCCTCGGAGGATGGCTTCCCAGCTAATGGTTCTCCAGCTTGAACCCGGCCCTTGCCATAGCCAACGATGGAAGTCGAGTCAGAACCGAGCGAGCCAGTGACTACAATTGATAATGTATCAGCATCTCCAGCACCAGCGTCTATCTTACCTTCTGCAATCTCCACCGAGACTACGGCCGCTACTGCCTCCTCGTCGCAGATAGCGTCGGCCAGTGCAGCGAACAGTCCCGCCACTTCAACGCGCTCACTCAAACGTTCAGCAGACATGATGGAAGATGACGACAATGAGCTCAACAATCACGACACCGACCAAGCAGCAGAGGACAGACAGGACACAAAGCGCAAGCGTCGTAGCGTAGAACCAGAAGAGCCCAGTGAAAACCCTGTGGCTTCTACTTCAAAGCAAGAGGTCGTGGGCGACGGCACGAATGCTGCAAAACTGGTGGAAGAGATGGGGATCGAATTGACGTGCGGTTGTTGCACTGAAATGTGTTATAATCCAGTAATCGTCCTTCCGTGTCAGCATTATTATTGTGGAAGGTGCGTTTTGGGCCTCTTCGCCACAACCCCAAGTGCTCACTCTGGCTTTGCATGTCTTAAACAGCTGCTATACGCTCTGGACACGGGTGAGTTTTCGGAAATACATGAAACAGCTTAGGCGCCACCCGCGCTTCCACTTGCTGGGAGTTTCAGCTCGCTAACTAGCATTCCACCAGAACGGAGGCGTCAACTGCCCGTCATGTCGTTCAGCCGTAACGTCCATTATCCCGTCACGAGCCATACAATCCCTCATTGAAGTCTACCTTCGGGCTGTTCCCTCTCGAGAACGTCTCCCACGTGAAAAGGAACAAGCAGACGAGATCTACGTCGCGGGGCAATCCATTCGGGTGGGTCCCTCTCCAGCCCCAAAGGATTAACGATTGGCTGCTCAATTATAACTACACAGGTACCCACACCAAGACCTCGCTCTCCTGAAATAACCGCACCCCAAGACAACGAGGCATATTATCACCCATGCCCACATTGTGCCTCTCCAAACGATTTCAACTGGTCCTGTCCAGTACCCATCATCTCACCCACCGTCAACCTGACCCTCGCCACTCTCCTCACAGCGCCTGTCTTCCCCGTCGGTCATGCGCGCTGTGGCTCTTGCGAACACATTCACGCTACACGCGCACCCACCTCTTCAAAGTGTGACTTTTGCTCGTTGAGCTTTTGCGGGCTTGTCGTACCCACGAGATGCCATGCGAAGAGGGTCCGAGAGCAAAAGCCTATCGGTATGGATAGTTTAATGGATATTCTAGGCAATCCAGAAGTCTACGAGGCGTTTGGCGTCAACGCCGTCGAGTTTGATTATTTGTTGGATCATTTAACCAGCAAAGAGATTAGTCCCCGACAGATCTACTCCGAGGTGTGTTACATGCTAGTACTACATGTCCTTGCTTATCATGTCGTAGATTGTGGAGCCACTGGCGAGTGCCTTGGATGGATGGAGACCACTTTTGGACAAGGGTCTCTTCCCTATGGTCACTGAAGCAGAACGAGCTCCACCGGCAAGATCAAACAGTAACGACAGTCCTCCACAGGAACAGTCCTCTTCTCAGTCTGCCAGTCCCGAAACTGCCGTCGAGGAACCCGCGCCTCCAGAGACCCAGCCATCATCGGATAACGATCAAGTGATGATTGACGCTGTCCCTGAAACTGCTCGAGAAACCGAACCTTCGACAGCGGCTCCGAGCAGTAGTGAGGCCGTACCAACGTCTACTACTACAGAGACGCAGAATCTCAACGATGTCCCTCCACCTGATACGAGTGTGCAAGCCGTCGCAGAGGTTACAATAGTCCGACCTCCAACCCCAATCGTTGTTCCCGAACGTGTTCCAACTCCTCCTATTCCTGAGCCAACGCTCGACTTACTACCTGTGGATGTCGAAATAGAACAACAGCCACCATCATCCACTCCTGCTGTAGTAACAGAAACCCCCGAGCTACCAGCTGTTATCCCACAAGACAGTATCCCTGTGTCAGAGAATACACGGAATGAGGAAGATGACGATGAAGGGGACGGATCGAGTTCAGACCGTTCAGCATCCCCACCACCAGTTCGCTCAGGCGACGAATCTACGCAGACGGTTGACGCAGTTGCTGTAGCTGCCGGTGCAGAGTCTACGGACGCCGCTGCAGCTGCAGCAGCCGCTTCTGCGCCACCACCGCGCAGAGGCCCGCATTTACATCGGATCTGTCGTACTTGTGCAGCAGAAGTGTTTATCTGGGGTGCAAGAGCTTGGTGGATCAAGGAGCGCGCGAAGGCTGTCGAGAGTGGCGAGTTGGCGGAGAACGTCAGGAGCCGAAAGGATTGTCCCGATCTGGGAACGTGTGAGAAAGAATATGATAATGGTGAGCTCTTCATAGATGCTTCGGTTCGATTCATGCTGACCTTGGATTCCTCAGCACATGCTAGAGAATGTATGTTTCTGCCAGTAGATGTAGCCGAAGGAATACTGACTTTTTTGTAGTTAATCATATACCACACCCTCCCCCCTCTGCGTCAACGAGTGGCAATGCAGCTGCCGATGGCCAGCTGGGCGATAATAGCGATGCAGCGGAACCCGAACAACCAGCAAGTAATGTAGCAGAGACACAGCCAGCTCCAGATGCAGTTATGGAGGCAGCACCTATAGAAACTACCAGCAATGGTAGTGACTCGTCTGCACCACCCGCAGAAAGACCTACAAGCCCCGAGCGGCCGTCTCGTGCGGGTTCAGTGAATCTGAGCGGAGATAATATGGCTGTTGATGCACCAGCTCCAATAGCTTCCACGTCTGTGGAAGGCACTACAGATGCTCAGCTGTCTTTGCTCCCTGTGAACGAGGAGGGTAGCACGGGGAACATGTCCGCTCCAGAACTAGAACTCGAGTCACCAGAAAACTCGATTCCATCCAACTCTTCTGGGATTGATGCACTTGCTGCGGATACCATCCCTGTAAACGTCGATGCTGTCGATGAAAATGGGGAGTATTCTGAGAAGGTTTTACCGACTACGGGTTCTCATGGAGATGTTCATATGGTGACCCATGAAGATGGCGAAACTTCAATTACGTCCTCCTCGGTACGGGCAGCATGAGTCTGTACATTCGACTTATTCTTTTTTTGTGAGGTGATGATAATGGTCCCTTCTGATCTCATGTAACCTAGTATGCTTCACTCATTATTCATGCTGTTTGAATCAATCCTGATTCTCATCCAATTCGTTAAGAGCACCATCTTTGAGAAGACAAGTGCATTTATTTCATCTAGCATTTCACATAAATCAGGCGGCGTATAAACGAGCACAGATATTTATGGGGCTAGAGGCCGGGAGCGGAGATGCGGCGGTCGCCACCTTCGAAAACGTCAACAAAGGCACCAGAGATTTCCGGGATCATGTCGTTTGTCAGGGTTGCTCTTCCATGTTTTTCAAATGCACGCCGAGAAATGGTTCGCGTCAGAATTGCTGCTCCGACGGATGCTAGGAGGGGTAGACGAGTGGGAGAGATAGGTTGGGAAGATTTGCTAATGGCCGGTTAGAACTCTGCTATTAATGGAGGATATGCCCACTCACTTGTACACGCCCTCTTCATATCCCTTGGACCAGGCCAGCATTGTGCCTGTGAATCCGCTGAGAAGGTCCCCTTGACCTCCACAACGCTTCAAACCTCCTTTGGTTACAACCTTTGTAAATATATATTAACGTCCAATTCCCTTTGAGCTTCGTATTCTACCCACCTCTGCCGTTTCTCGTTCGCCTCCCACCGTTGTTGAATGAGAAAAGGAAATAATATCTGTTTCACCCTTTTGCAGCACTGTTACACCACCAAGCGCGTCAGAGAGTGTGATAGAAGCTTGGGTCTTCTTGCTAGTTTTGGTAGGAACTCCCTGAATTGCATAAGTAAGGTGTCGTCCATATCGCTGGATTTACACATACCAGTGCCTCGCAAAGTCTGGCGAATTCGGCAACATTCGGCGTGATGACTGCTCTCGTGTATCCACGAATGATCTCGGGATCATCTTCGATAAGGAGAAGTGCATCCGCGTCAAAGACTAGGTAGAGTCCAAGCTCACGCGCCTGCTGAATTGCGAGACGGGCAAATGCTTGCATATGGGTTTCACGGCCCAATCCAGGACCGACGATAAGGACGTGCAAGCGCGGCATTAACGCTTCAAGCAGGGATGTGACTTCGGATAGGGACCTGTACAAAGTGTAAGGATCATTGCTACGCTCTCAAAATTACACGTACGTTTCTGAGCTGAGGATAGGATAGACCATGAGGTCTGGTGCGTAGCTCTTGATTGCGGGTGCCGCTGCGGGAGAACAGATAATATGCGCCAGATCTGCACCCTGCAATAACAGTTAGAAGGTTAATGTAATCGAAATTAAAAGACTTGCAGCTCTGAGAGCAGCCATTCCTGCAAAGTATGGTGCGCCTGTATAACTATAAAGTGTCGGTACGATATTCCCATGCAAGTAAAGGATCTTTACTCACTCGCGACTCCCTCCGAGAATACCCACTCTGCCTATTCGGATTGGATCGACCAATATCAGATACTGTATTGCAAACAATGGGCCACAACATACCCGCTTGACCCTTGTGTAGACCCGCATTCAGCGGTGGAATGATTTCCTTAACTTGAGTTAAGATAGACTTTGACATTGGGGCCAAATGTGAGCTATCGGAGATGTGGAGGTGGCGGGCGTTTGCGAAGTGGTTAGGCGTAAGTTGTTCGAGCCTATGACGCCGTCGGGTGCCCCGTATTAGGAGACCGCCATACCGCCGTTCGGTATGCGATATAATTGACGAAGAATAATTCCTTATAAATCTGTTTACTATGTGCGTGCTCTTCGGGGGATATGCCACCATTTGAAAGAGGGTGGGCATCGTAAAAAAGGATACATTACACTTGTGTGCACGAATCATTATATGAAGATGTCGAGTGGTTCATGCACACGCTTTTGCAGGCGGCTATTGTTCGAAATCCGGATAAATGACTTCCAAGTGGTGAAGTGAAACTAGAGGGTGTGGAAGTTCAAGTCGAAGTAAGTCGCGGGCATTTCCAACTTTTCCGGACTGAAGCTAGAATCGCATTATAAGGTGCGGAAAGCCGTCTGGTATCTATGTTGATCGCCGGCCTGGCGAGATCATAGTATATGACCTGTAAAGACCACTAGGAATGATGAATATGTCCCAGTTGCTCTAGGTAAGGAACCACCAACAAGCAAAAGTAAACTGGGAAGCTAGCTTTTATACCTTTTGCAGTCAGCACTTACCATACTCTGGGCCCAAGAGCGTCGAGAGCCATCAAGGTTTGTAATATAGCCATGAATGAGCCCAACGTGATAGTAGGGTTACATAAAGACGGTCGCCAGAGGACAATGATTCAATCCTGCAAGAGATATGCCGATAGTCCCGTGTACATATTTTGCATTGCTGACCTTGTTCCCGTTCAGAGCTTTTTATTGTCTCGTTGCGGATGCATAGGGTGCATCTAGAAAGCGTGAAGAAGTTTATAGATAAGGACAGGGTTACCTGATTGAAAGAATGCATGCTGAGAGTCTGAGGGATTATCGTCGAGTTTCCTATCGTGTTGGTCCTGCTCTATTACCAGACATGGAACGTATATCTCTGGCTGGTTTTAGAGGGCGCCAATTAGACAGCTTTACAAATTAGTATATATAAACAGTTATTAAAGCTTTTGCTGACGGCCGTTTAGCTCAGCTGGTTAGAGCGCCGAGCTAATATTGTAACTCGGAGGTCTTGGGTTCGATCCCCACAATGGCCATTCAAGCATTCTTTTTGCTTCGTTTTCTGGTTTGGTAAATACCAAAGACTCGAAAAGATTGGGCTTTTCTTTGTTTTGGGGCTTCTGACACTGTATAGTGACACACAGTCATTGTAATATACTAGGTGTTTGCACAATTCCATCTCCAATCTATCTAGACTGGATATCTTTTTGATGAAATTTTATTTCACTTGATCTGTGTACTGTTCCTGTCAGCGCTAAGAGGCTACCAGCCGAATTCCTGGGCTTAATCTAGGAGTAGATCCCTCCAGAGCATCTTTTATATAGATATAGATATAGAGTGATTGCTTTCTGGTGTACTTGAAAGGCTGCTGGATACCGCCTGCCTTCTGTTCCAAATCCTATACTCCGTAGATGGCACGCAGGGCGATTTCGTCGAGAAATCGGCACTTAAATAGAATCTCATAGAGCTTATAGTCGTAAAATATGTAGGTAAACCGACTAAAGAACCCTTAGCTTTGCATCCATGGCTTCCATGGTAATCAGGATACCGAACTGAGGTATGAACACGTGGATTTTATTCCCAAACTAAGACGAGACACTACTGGGAAGCCATAAGGACCTGAAAAATATTTAGTTACACAAGTAGCTTCATTCCAGACATTATACGAACCGCGGATGGAACCAAATTGAGCTCTTTGAGCGTCTGCCCCCATTCTGCTTTGGTGAAAACTTTCCTATACCATGGTTGAATATAAAGTCTTCGATGAACCGGCAGGGTGCGTACCGTGGAAATGTCGTGGCAAATGTGACCGTGTCGACGTCGTACGCCAGACTTTGCGATGCAACATATTCGGCAACGTTTCGCAGCGCTGAACGAGTATTGAGACGTAAAATGTGAGCACCTACATGCCCACTTACTATCTGTAGCTGGTAAGGTCACTGTAAGAGGAGCACCACCGGCTGCCAAGCGAATCTAAGATTGTCACAACGTGAAGAATCAGAGATGAAGATTGTAGGATAAAGTAGGTACCTGTAGTCTTGCTTCATTGTATTCCTTCTTAACTGCAGGTGCTGCGGGGGCAGGGGCAGTCGACGTGGATGCCTCAGATGGCACTGCTCGACCTTCCCTCAAAGCTTTTTCCTTTGCAGCCTTTTCTGCTCGGGCCTTTTTATCGGCTTCAATTTGCGCTTTCACCGCCTCTCTGGCTTTGGCTTCCTCCACCTTTTCTGTAATTACGTTGACGGTAAGATTCTGAGACGTTTGTGTGATAGTGTTTACCTCTCTTCTTTTGTTCAGCCTCTTTTAATGCTTCCTTCAATTGCAGATCTTCTTTGATTCTCCCGGCATCCTGAAAAGAGGCGAGGTGTCAGGAAGAATAATGAGTGATACGATAGAAAACACCTTTCCGGCCTTCCTCCGTAGTGCTTCGTTGGCCTTTTGCTCTTCCGCGTCTATTACACTCTTTTTGGCCCTCTTCTCCGCCATTTTCTCTCGTAGTTCTGCTAGCTTCTGCTTCTTCTCCTCTTCTGTAAGAGGTTTAATCTTGAGTTTAGGTTAGTAAAGCACGAAACGCTATGGAGTGACGACCGACCTCCTCAACGCTCTCCTCGAATTGATCGTGTCCAGACTTCTCGGCACTAGTTGATCGATTTATCAGTAATACGAACGTATTTAAATCGTGATGCCTACTGAAACTCTGCCATAGCGGTATTGCGAAACACTTTGCCACACTCTGAACATTTGATGGACTACGGGCGCAGGCTACTGCATCAGATTGCCATCTCCTCCATTTATACGGCAAATAAGTACCTTGGCCTCTTGTTCTGAGCTACCACCTTGAGACATGCTGATAGCAAGCTTCATGTCCTCATCTTCGTCATCATCGCCTTCACCACCAGCAGCTTTTGAGGCATTACTGGACGAGCCTCCATCGGCAGGAATGGGTTTATCTTGGTTTGCGAGAATATGGTCCATTGCGGGTTGCAAACCTGCCCCTCTCGTTGCCTTAAGCGCCCCTGCGTAGATAGTACTTCGCGTTAGTAAGTGGAGCGCAGAGCAGAAATAGAGCTACATACAGTCTATTCGTGCCTCTTCAAAGCCGAAATCCAGGAGCATTTGACGATCGGTCGACATTGCGCGTGTTCACACTGGTGATGGTTGGGATCAAGGCGTCTATAGTAGCTGGCAGGTCAGGCTGATTGTTTTGTTTTGCTGGCAGGAGCAAGACACTGAAGTATAAAAGATGTTCCATTATGAGTTACACGTGTATCTAAATGCACGAATGACATTATTATAGAAATAAAGATGGGCATCCTCAGGAAGACTTCATCTCTGGTCCCATGAGGGTGGGCACTGCTGTACTAGATGAGCGGAGTTTTGAAAGTATATCAGTCGTTACTTTATCACTCGGTAGATTTGCACTGAGACAATCGTGTCAGTTCATCTACTGCGAAGGACAAATGCACCCACCACATTCTTTCCGCCACTTCTCGCAGCAACTCGCCACAAGGAACTTCCAGTTTTGTGACAGTTCCCCCCTTTGAGTCCGAAGGAACGGTGTCGGCACGTGTAGGTCCGATATTGAGGATGACTACTGGCTTGTGATTATTATGCGCAAGTTGGAAGAGCCTAAGTTTGGCAGATACATCAGAATACGGAACCCAAGTATCACTCCATTATATCCTCACCGATAAGCAGAATATGTCGCAAGAGTTGTACCGACGACAAGCAGTCTTTCGGAGGAGGCTACTTCAGCTAGCCTAAAGGCCATATGAGAGAAGTCGCGCAGAATATAGCCAAGTTACATACGAACGATTCTTCTTCTCCTCCGGAACGGATTCTCCAAAGAAGACGACATCCGGCTTTAACTAATATGGGTTTCATCGTCAGTCATGCTCGAAACGTTGTAAGGAATGGTCGCACCGTCCTGTCTTCCCGACCTTCTACTCGACAGGTTGGGCAAGCGGGGACAATGAAATCGTCGTAAGAGCGGCCTTCCAGTTCAATCTACAACCAGATGGGTTCAAATACCGCATTAATAAAACAACTATATCACTCACATCACCATCCGGATTTGTTCTCAACTGCTGGCCACTAGCCTCTAGCTCATCGACAAATGCCTTCCAGCCGGGGTTTTCTCTGCCTAGCATCTCTTGAAACTCGTTCCTATCGATTTCGTGTCCGTGACTACACCGCACGACGAATAGGGTACCGTGAAGCTCGACAACCGCCTTTTTTGGCGCCCCAGCCCGCAAATGTAGACCATCAACGTTTTGGGTAATGATCGTCCCAATCTTGCCGTGACGTTGGAGCAACGAGAGGCCATAATGGCTGGCATTCGGTTTGGCATCTCGAACTGCACGTAATTGAATAATTAGTATAAATATTTATTGCAATGCATCCTTGGTCATGATGACGATGGGACGTCTCGATGTATGACTGTGGATCGGGACTAACCTGGTGGATATCCGAGATAGGATCTGGCCCTGCCCAGATTAACAATCAAGGAATAAAAATATTGATTTATAAAGCATACCAGTATCTTTGGCTGAAGCAAAATCACGTTTAGTGTAGCAGAGACACGGTTATATAATCCACACACCGAAACTTTTTCCCTATTGACGACGGGGCGACAAGCTCTTGATACTAAAAGTAGTTTCAATCACATTTTCTTGCATGAATACACGGTTTAACTGACCAGAATTGGCCTAAAATTTTGCAAATGGCAAATATGCCGTTTAGTAAGGTCGGCGAGCATACAGAGAAGATGCTGACTGGTAGTTTGGATTCATGTATCTTCCATCCTTTCCTCGATATGCACGTATTCCGCTGTCAACACTAACCCCAGCACCAGTTAACACGGTAACCGGACCTGCAGACAGGAATTGCTGAAGAACAGAGATAGCTTCGGGGAGAGATACGGGAGTTGATGCCAGTATAGGCATAATGGGAAGAGACGGGATGGATATTCTGACCATTGCGAATGGTCAGGTCCAAAACTGAATAGTGCCGATCCTGAACCTCAACCATCAATATTGACTTCAAATGATTTAACGAAGAAAAATACAGAAAATATCGTGATTATTTTGGTCTGAATGTACTGTATTCGTCATAATCTGCGGGTGACAATCGCTGGCAAATGTCTGGTTTTCTGGACAAATTGCGACGCCGCGCGCTAGATGTGTCGTCGAAACCTTCAGTCCACTAGCCGCATTGCTTCAAGTCGTTCGAAAGCCCAAAATTCTGGAAGACTGCGAATAAATAGGCCGAAGATCGAGACTCCTAACCACCTAAGATCTGATCACATACAGCCGATTGTTATTTGTTTCTACAACATAACGACATTTTCCCCCGACATACTCGGTATTATTTAGCTATCAGTACCACCCGGACAAAGCCTCCGTCAAAGCCATGGCTGGTGACAACTGCGCTTGGACCCTGCCACCTCTCGTCTCGCCGTCATGTCAAACCCCAAGCCGGAAATCTATATAGTAAACTGCTTCGTTTTGGATGAAGAATGTTCTTTTTCAGTCGAGATTGCGAGCGACGAGTTCGTCGACATTTTGAAAGACGAGATCAAGGCAAAGATACCAAACAGATTCCCCAACATCCCAGCTTGTTTTATGAAGCTGTACCTCTTCAACATTTCAGACGGTTACGACCTGGTGGCAAGAGTTGGGGAACAAAAGCCAGACAATGCACTCAAAGCGTGGTGGACAATGGCCGAAGTCTTTGGTGGGACTCCAAAGCCAAATGCAATCCACATTCTAGCTAAACCTCGTAAGTTTAAATTCCCTCGGACTAACATTCGAATATCCACCCACACCACCCCACTGACTACTTATCCATTTAGCACGCCTAGAACGAAAACGCGACGATTTAGGACCTGCTTCGACAGACTGGTCGAGTGTGAAAGAATGGGGTCCACTTTCTAGCCTCGATTTGGTAAAGATTGATGGTGAGCCTATCTGTTCATTCTAATAGGAACTAACCCATTTTCACTAACAGACACCATCGCCCGACGAACGTCAACAGTGGATGCATTGTATGAGAGATTGAAACGCTATCAATTCGTCCTGGTGTGATACTAGCGCAGTTCGCTCAAACACGTTCTAATACCTTCTCCCCCAGGTTCGCGGGACGCGGGCCAGCGGCAAAACGACCCTTGCGCAGTTATTAAAAGATCACATCTGCGCCAAGGAACCTACAGTCGTTCCAATCTTAATTGACTATTGGATACGCGATATTGGGTGGCGTACAAATCTAACGCCGAGCTTCAAGCCCGACGGTCAAAACACTATTATCATCGACGACGCCCAATTAACTTATTAGGATGGCGCATTTTGGAACAGTTTTCTAAAAGCTATCAAGCCCGGATCTCGCAACCGTGTTGTCCTCTTCGCCAGTTACGGCAACCCGAGTGGCCGCCCTCTTGTGAATGTGTCTTCAATGTTTATTCCAGATAAAGAGCGAGTCGGTTTGTGGCCTGTAGACCATGGGGACAACATCGCCCCGGCGGGGCTTTTACTCATGCAAGACGAATTCGCCGATATGGTCCAGAGACGACATCCACGTAGGCGTTTCAAGAAAGATTTTCTTGATTATGTGTATCATGTTACCGCTGGTCACACAGGCGCGGTATTCGATTTGCTTGAGGTTGTCTTGGCTCACAAAGTAAGTCTCAACATCAAACTACAGCGTTCATTGATAATTCCTCCAAGTCATACCGTCAACTCAGGCTTACCAAAGAAGAGTACTCGTTGGAAACCTTTCAGAGTCAATTTCCTATCTGGGAACTCTGGGCGTGTCTCAACGGTACCTGTCTATTCAGAAGTGGGCTCCCCACGACTGATGAACTCCGGGACGAGCCGGATACCGCTCGAATTTTCCATGCGGTGCTGAGTAACTGTTATGTGACGAAAAAATTGATGGATTCTCCTGCGGATGAGCTGGCCTTCGATCGATGCTTCAAGTCAGGTTGGTTACACGCCACTAGAGACCAAGAAGAGGACCGATACGTCTTTGCGACCTCGCTTCATCGATGGTACATCGGATATTACCTTGGGGAAAAACTCTCGGACCCTACTTCTATCAAAGATAAAACCCTTTACGACTTTGTAATCCAAGTGGTGCAGCGCTTTTCCAGTCATCAACTCTCATCCCCAAGAAATGTCGGTGCCTCGCATACGCAACGACCACCGGAAGCACAATTCCAGGATGAATTTTACCGCTGCAGTCGTGAATACTCCAAAGGGTCTATTGTTTCGTTTCCCGAGTTTGGAGGTGTCGGCAGGTTCTATATCTCTCACAAAAAATGGGGCATCGAGCTGTTAGGCGATGGTCACGGGCTTGAAGGGCATTCGACTCATTTCACGAGCTTGGGCCCATACGCGAAAATGGGTCTTGCGGACCACATTATACTCGACTTCCGCAAAAGTCAACCATGGAAGGCACATCCCAGTTAGTAACACAAATGCTCCCCTCCCTATGCTACCTTCTTCCTAACCTTCAACTACAGACATACCAAACCTCTATCATGTTGTATTTCATGATGACTATAAACGGGCATACATTCAGTTTGGATCAACACTGGAGAAGATTGAAGAGTTTAACCTCCTGAACTAGCATGTAAATGGTTACATCTTCGGATATCTTCATCTACAAACCAATGGGTGGAGTAGGAGTATTCTTGGTGAGTTTTTGTTGGTTACTTGCACGGCATACACTCAAACCGAATCATTTGTCGCCCTCCAACCTTGAAGGTGTCATATAATGTCGATTGAAACGTTTAGCCTGGTGACTGTGTGGCGAGTGTTTGGAAGGTCCAAAGCGCTGGAAAAGAAGGCTGGTAGGAGACATCTTGACGACCTAGGATCTGATCACATGCAGCCTGTTACTCTTTGTGTCTAAGCCATGAAAACATTATTTTCTTAGCATACGCGGTATTCCTTATCTATTAATATCACTCGGACAAAGCCTCCGTCAAAGCCACGGCTGGTGGCTACCGCGCTTAGACCCAGCCACCTCTCAGCTCGCTATCATGTCAGATCCCAATGGCAAGGGAGAAGACTATACAATACTCTGTCTTATTGATGACGAGGAAATCCCTTTCGCAATCGACATTCCGAGCGGCAAGGTCGTCCACGATTTGAAAGACAAGATCAAGGAAAAGAGACCAGGCAGATTCTCCAATATCCCTGCTCTTTTTATGAATCTGTACCTCGTCAACATTCCAGGTGGTTACGACCTGGTGGCAAGAGTTGGGGAACAAAGGCTAAACAATGCACTCCTAGTATCATGGACAGTGGCCGAAGTCTTTGGTGGGACTCCTAAGCCTGATACAGTCCACATTCTTGTTCAACCTCGTAAGTTTGCATCCACTCAGACCAGCAGTCGAACACCAGTCTCTACCACTCCGCTGACATTGGCCACCTATTTAGTCACCCCATCAAAGAAAAGGTCCCACTCAGATGAGCAACTCGTTGCATCTAAACGATGTCGAATCCTTGAGCCTTCCACTCGAGTGGCACCGTCGACTCTAGCAAACCCAGAGGAGTACAGCCAGCTCGACTCTGAATTCTATGCACTAAACCGACCGCCTTCACTCAAAACAACTCCTTTGTCCTTGATCCATCCAATCTTTGGGACCTTTTTGGACAACCTGGAGAATTATCAACCGACGTCGTCTGATAATGCCCTTGTGAAAGAACTTCGATACCAAATGTCGAAATTTTACGATACAGAAGCAGATCTATGCGAAACCTTTCATTCAATCCTCAGCAGGCACTATAATAACGAGATCTCATTGCAGGCCGCTTCGGTTGGATCGACTTTATCTGAATCAGACGGACACATCAAGGAAGGAGACCATCTCTTGAGTGTGGCAGTAGCTAGAATGCTTGGAAATTCTGCTGGTGATGCAGAAGTACAGTGCTTTGGCTACTTCTTAGCTTCTGCGCATGAGATCCACAAGGCCAAGAAAGAGCTCTACGGCGTGTGTCCTTGTATCGTCGTATACTACAATGGTGAGAATGGTGACCCAACATCACTGTTGTCTTGCGGGCTAACGATCCAACTAGGACCATTGATTGGTTTTGCCGGTGCTGCGATAACCGATCGTGCAAATCTTGAAGTTCTCACGCCTCTTTATCCTCTACATGAAAGTTTATATGAGAACCGGATCGACCTTCAAGTCGCTCGTGCCTTTGGCGCTTATAGACAAGCCATCCAGCAACTCCGTCTGCACTATGCAGAATCCCCGCAAATGGAACGCAAGGATATAGAGCAATTGACCTTCCCCTACAAAGGTCACTTCACTACAGACGAGGGAGCCAAAGTTTACTTTACGTATCAGGGCCGCCTCGAAAATGACAAGCTCCTCTTCTCTGCGACGACGAATGAGCGGGAAAACATCATTATCAAATTTACCAAGAGATACTCGGAGAATGCTCACAGACATTGCTCTGGTCAGGGAGCTGCACCACGGCTCTATGCTTTCAACGCACTACCTGGTGGCTGGTTTATGGTTGTCATGGAAAATCTTAGCTCCTCCCATAAGCTAGTCCATCAACATGACCAAATTTCTTCCGAAATGTCTGACGCGCTGCAAAAAGCAGTCGGGATCCTCCATGACGGGAACTTTGTGCACGGAGACATCCGCGATGTCAATCTAATGGTCCCCGAAGAGGGTGGCGTTGGAAATTTTATGATTCTAGACTTCGACTGGGCTGGCTTCGAGGGCGAAGTACGATATCCAGCTTATGTCAACATCGTCGGTGTCAGCAGGCCGAAAGGAGCGATAGACGGGGAGTTGATCACCAAGCAACACGACTTGGATATGCTTGATCGAATCATACATCGATAACGTACATGCATCAGCTCCAAAAACAACTGTCCAGTCCAGTTCCCCACTACCCACGTTCTAGTCAGGAGGTCACAGGCGTGAACGTCGTCTCGCTGATTTCGGCTTCGTCTTATGCTATATCCAGGCTCAAATTGAGCAACGTATCAACGGATACCGATTGGATGACCGAAATTGCCGTGATTTGTGGTGCTCTTCTGGGGCTCTCTGCCAGGGTCCACTTCGCCGGTCAGACAGACACCTTGGTTATTGCACCCATTGTTCTTATATTCCTCCTTCCCACAATCTTTACCGCTATAAACTGGACAGCCTTCATCCCCACCTATCTAATCACTCCGTCTGCGCATGGCACACTAATCCTTCTGGCCTTCTTGAGCAAATGTCCCTTTATTTCTCATGTATGGATATTCTATTATATTCGATGATTATATTTGATTGCTCCCATCATGCGTTGTTTGGTCCTCGAAGATGACTCCATTCAATCCTAAACCTCAGCCATGACATCAACAACATTAGCTTTGGACGAGGTGACGAGAAATGCTGCAGAAGAGCTGGAATCAAATGGAGAGAAGCTTTGTATCAACAAGGTTTATGTGAGTACAAAGTACTCCCTCACGCCTGAACACGCAAATGACAATTGATGGCTAGATGTGGCAAAATAATATGCCCCGTATATCCGTCAGTGGTCAAGCAGCGAGAAAGGGACAACACATGACTGTACATATCAAGCGTACGAAACCGGATTCCAGTACATTGTCAAACACGCCACCCGTGGTTACAAGACTACATGCGTTCCAGATCAACTCTGCGGACCAGCTTGCGGCCTTTACTAGCAGTTCAAACCTTTCGGGAGAGGGTAGCAACTACTTTAGTTGGGCCGTTCCATCGGCCAGTTCTAATGATGCCCAAGCTGGAGCAGTAGACGAGACGACGGCTAGGCAACAGAACGTTGCGCTAGTTAGGCCTACTGGATGGCGAGGATATCCGGATGAAATCGAGATTCAGGCGTGGGATGGTCCCGATTGGGGAGCAGGCAAAGATTTCGTCGCTGTTGTTGAATTCGAAGGGGGATTGGTTCTCAGAAGCGATGTCCAAACCGCGGATACTGTATGCTAAATGAATCTTTATCGAATCTCGCATACTCTAGGCGTTGCTTATGAGAAACGGATGACGCGATGTAGCACACAAGGTGTATCATTCACTTTGTAGTAAGTTACAAAAGCAGAACATGATAATATATCCCAGCTTTGGAGGCCAGACATTTACGCGGGCTTGCTGGAGCTCGTCGCGTCGTCGAAAAGCTCGTTGAAATCGAGAGTGTTATCCATACCTGCAGCGGCACCACTTCCATCTGCCGTATTTCCAAACAAATTCTCGAAATCAAAGTTTGAGAGGGCTGCCGCCCCTCCTTCACCTGAACTTGTGTCCAATAGAGTCTGATATTGATTGAGCATCTTAGCCTCCACCCCGCTCGCGTCCAAGGACGTAGGAAGGTCAAGATCAAGCCCGAATTGTTGACGCTGTTGCTGTTGAAGCCTTTGAACATCCGCGTTTGACGTGTCCAAGCCCATCATGTTGAAATCATTCGAGTCAGCCGTAGCAGACGGATTGGAAAAATCAAACGTCCCGAGGGACGATAGGTCTGTGCCCATGCCTGCTCCGGCAGCAGAAGTTGACGCGGTCGGTTGCTGTTCGTTCTTGACCTCCACAAACCCAAACTCTTCAAACAAGGAGTCTTCTGCTGTTGGAGCAGATGTGGTATTTGCATGCGCGTTTGTCGAAGTTCCCAGCAAGTCCATAGACCCATCCTCGCCCTTGGAATTCGGAAGGAGGTTTTGGGCAGACAGGAAGGATTCCATCACCGACGCGGTTCCATCGCCACCGCCGACAGTCCCATCGCCCACTGCGGACTCTGAGAATGGCATTTCGCTGTCTCCAAACAGATCCTCAATGTTGAGATCGGTAGAAGAGTTTAAGAACGTGTTGAGCGGGCCAAGGTCCATGGCCAAGTAATCGCCATCACGCGGGCGTGCGCTCTTTGGAGCGAGTGTGACAGGAGATGCTGCACCCTTGGCAGCTGATATGCCACCAAGCGCAGATACTCGTGGTTCGGCAAGCGCCGATTTACTGTCGTTGAGACCGTCGAGCGTAATGCTGGACAGATCCAGCTTGAGGCCATGACGATTTAGTGAAGTCAATGAAATGGAGCTTCGTGAGGGGCGTAAAAGTCCCGGGTCCTTTGGTACTACAGCACCAGAGGGGATACGCGCTGAGCCTTCATCATCAAGCATGGATGCAGGATCTTCTGTGAGGACTTTCCCGTCTTGCATATCAGTATCACCATCTGGCGTCCCTGAATCTTTACTGAGCTTGATTTCCGGATGAACAGTGAGGGGGTCAATGTTCATTTCGTCGAACCGAGGAATGTCGATGAACATGGATCCCTTTCTTGATTTGGTGCCTGCCGCTGTCCCGTTCTTTTGCATCTCTTCAGCCTCTTGTTTGATTTTAGACTTTTCTTGTTCTTGTTCAATTTGGTATTCCACAGCTGCAAGGGCGCGTCGCTGGAAATAGGGTCAGGTGCTGCTTTTTGTGAGGATAGTATAGCACTGACAAGTTGTATTTCTACAGTATCGATGAGTTCTTCGTATAGCTCTGATTGCCTAAGCCAAGATTCTTTCAAGGCTCGAGGAGGAAACGGTGCTTGTCGTTGCACACCGCTATAGCCCTGTTAGCAAAAAAGGCCAGAACTATGCAAATGATCATTAAACCAACACTTTGTGAACATCTGTGTGGTGATTGACCATTTGGGCCATGATAGTTGCCGAATCCTTATGGTCAAAACAAAATCAGCTTCGCAGCTCTCAGTCTAATAATAAGACGCACAATCAAACGTTCTCTCATCTCTTTTACTTCTGGGCCGAGAATCTTTTGGGATAGTGGGTCGTCCGGGTCAGGTTTGACATCCTGCGCTGGCTGAGACTGTGTACCTGGAGCAGGAGGAGGCCCCATAAGTTCACTAGCTTTCCCTAGAGATGCTCTCGAAGGTCGTCTGCCTCCTCTACCTCTTGGCGGCATGATTCGTATAATTCGGGCGTG
Source organism: Serendipita vermifera MAFF 305830 (assembly GCA_000827415.1). Taxonomy (NCBI): domain Eukaryota; kingdom Fungi; phylum Basidiomycota; class Agaricomycetes; order Sebacinales; family Serendipitaceae; genus Serendipita; species Serendipita vermifera. Next base: position 64,450 of record KN824314.1, on the reverse strand, counting down.
GTGAAGGGGTCGAAGTATTTCAATGGCATTCTTAGGTGGATTCTATAAGTAGCACGAAAGTCCATAGGATATATAAGTAGGGGGAAACTACTGCACAGAAGTTAAACTGCTGCTATTCTAATAAAAACGATTGGACGCCACGGAATGGCAAAGGGAAAAATGATATCTGCATCGACTACGCAGGGGCGGGGCGGGGAACATCAGACAGCCGAAACATTGGTACGTTTAGCTGTTATGGCTCGTAAGGGTCCAGTCGGCCAATGGCACGGATGGGGGAGTCTTAAAGTCGGTAAAGTCATCCCACTGGGGATTGAAGAGCACTTGGACGCTGTTGGTACCAGCTGGGATGTCAATGGCGAGTACCCTAGCATCACCATTGCTCATGTCGGCCAGTCCTGCACCGAGAGCTGGCGCCTTGTCGGTACGGGTGGATGGCAAGTCGGAGAAGGTCACGCCCGCGGGGCTAAGAATCTGGGCGACCAGCTTCTTTCCACCAAGAGACAAGGTGGCCGTTCGTGCAGTCGAGTCTAACGAGATGGTGGCATTGGTTTGGGCACGCCATTGGGAGGCTTCGGTAATGCCGGTGAGATCATCCTGAACCAGCATCTGTCGTCGACCAGGGAGGAAGCGAATACCTCTCTTTACGTCCCTACGAAAGATTATTTAGCAACTGATGCAAAGAACTGAAAGGAAAAGTATACTCACTCGCCATAGGCCGAGGTAAGATCGGCAACGAAGAAAGCAGACGAGTCCTCGGGAACAGAGAATATTGTGCTGGCTCCCTGGGCAGTGTTGGAAGATCCAGAGGCGACGACGGTGGGCTGGGCCGTGACAAGCTGGTTCTGGCCGTTGATCGTAATGACGCTCTGGCCTTCGGTCATCTTCCTATACAGAGTCCAGCGTGCACTGGCTTGGGTTTCGTTACTGAAGTAGTTGGGGTTCAGGTAGTCATCGCTTCCGTGTTCACCAAAGAATCGCTGTCCGAGGGCATCGATCACGAAATCACCGCAGTCCAAGTCACCACTGCAAGGTACAGGTCAGAAAAGGTGGTCTAATAGAAGCGCTTAAACTTACTGGGCTTGATGCTTCTCGAGAGCTCCGGCCTTGAGGGTCATGTAAACACCGTTGACATCAGTCCAAGAGGTACGGAAGGATGCCCAAAGATCCGAGGGATCCTCAAAGACGTGATCCAAAGCAAGGTTATTCCACCAAGCACCTTGTGCAGAGATATCATACCAGAAGATGGAGTGAGGCTCTGGTGCTTCATAACGATCGCGTTGATAGAGAGTGTAGAGTGGCTCATTGTAGGCAGATCCCAAGAAAAGAAGTGCGTTGGCGGTCGTCGAGAATTTGTTCGGGCCGTGGTCTCCGTAATCGAACAAGCTGGTCATGCCGGTAACGTGAATGCGGAAGAGGGAAGTGAGTTTGAGACCAGCGTTGGCCGAGAGCATGCCAAAGTCGCCACCACCAGTTGCGGTCATCAAGGAGCTGGTGAGTTCGGCTAATCCTGTCATGGCAAATTCCCAATAGTTGGCAGTTTCTGAACCAGTACCATCGGTGGAAGGAACCATGGCGCAGTTGGCAACGGCATTGGGAACTGCTTGTGCCAAGAGGGCGGCAGCGGTACCGGTGGTATCTTCGTCAATAATGGCGAGCGAGCCGAGGATGAGACCACCGTTGGACACTGGGAGGAGAGTGAGTAAACGTCCACAGGTACTTCTAGATGGTATACATACCGCAATTCCAGTTGCCGTTGACTGTTTGCCACCAACGGTAAGTGCTGAGAGGGTCGGTATAAGAGCTAAGACCAAATTTGAGACCGTAATTGAGAATGGCCTCTCTGATTTGGGCCCGTTGATCGGTAGTCCACTGATCATAGAGCCAGTCATAGCCGATCGCAAAGGCAGCGGTGAGTTCGGCCAAATCGAGGAAGTGTGCCGTATTCCAGGGATCGGCACGGTCGTCACCCCAAGTCATCGCGTTCTAAAAAAAAACAGAGAGTTAATTGGCTGTCATTCCATGTTTTTAGGCTACTTACGTTCAACTCGCGCCAAGTACGGTCAACCCATTTCGTATCACCAGTAGTCTTGAATGCGTATGCAAAGTGCTTGATGCGGCTCTTGGTCTATTTCAAGGTGTCAGATGTGCCGTTGTCAGGCTCGGCCCTTGGTCTAGCGTACCTCGCGAGCGGGGTCCAGAATACCGCTACCGGACGGGCCACCATCAAAGACGTGAACGACGGGTGGGAGGTCATTCATTACGGTAGCGTTGCCCATGATAATGTCGTTCCATGACTTGAGATATGCATTTTTGGGGATAAGCTGCGCAAGGGCATCCCATTTATATTTTGGGGCAATAAGACGAGGATGAGGTCGGAGATTGGTGAAGTCTGTCGGGTTGGTCTGCACAAAGTCGTCTGCCGGCCATTCAAGGGAAGCCTCTAATTGTGCGAAGGTGGGTTCGCCAAACTGGGCTGTGTTGGTCTAAAAAAAGGTGGGAACGAACGGCAATTCAGCAATAACTCCGGAGAGCGATGGCCGCAAATAATATTCTCTCACCATCGAGGGGTAGAGCGGCTGATGGTAGCTGTTTGTGGCCGTTGCGAAGTAGCTGAGATTGTTCAAGTCGACATTGGCGTTACCGCCGCTGCCTCCACTGCCGCCGGACGAAGAGCCAGAGGAGCTGGACCCTCCGGTCTTGATGATCTTCAAACCGAAGAGAACACCGACGACGGCACCGGCGATAACGATGAGACCGCAGGGGAGTCCGACTGTGATCCATTTGCTACGGCGTTTCTTTTGGGGAATATCGTAGACGGTTTGTTCTACATTAAGAATGAGTAAAACGGCTTGTTTACTGATGCTGAGACTGACCGCCTTTGGGATATGCCTCGCTCAACGGCCTGCGAGAATCTTGAGAGTAATTTCCATGCCTGAGGATGGTTGAGGACGTTTACGAGTATTCTAAATGATTTCCGCTTACTGATACATTTTTTAAGAATATTCAAAGGAGTGACGGACCGAAAGCGGTCTTGGTGGGGAGAGCCAAGTTTGGAGTCCGTGTCCGCCGCCTTGAAACCGAATGGAATCGTTCTTGGCCAGCTCTGGCGATTCGATCCTTCCCGTCTTATTTACAAAAAATATTTTACTGGTTATTATTTTTGATTTTCAACGTCGTCGTAAGCACTGACGACATCGGAAAATAGGCCTACGCCTCGAAGGATCTCATTGCCCTCGTCGATGCCTCTTCGTTGAATTTGGTGACGACTTTGGCTTTCTGGGACGTGTATCCTTCTACTTATGACACGGAGACCTATGTTCGTCATATTGCCGTTGATGTTCCAAACAAATTGGCGAGTGGCGTCGCGTAATCTCGCTTGGGAGGCATTAACGATTTCAGAACAGATGGTGGCCGCTTCTGGTTCCAAAATTGCAGTTTGGACACTCTCAAGTCTGGAACAGGATGCGTGGCGTGTTCATTCGTCCTTGATCACTCACCAGCCAGTGACTTCTCTGACTTGCCACTCTGGTAGGGATCGGTCTCTCCAAATCGAAATTCTCACTGACATAGTCCAGGAAGACTTGTTGTGGGAACAACAGGAGGCTTATCATTGTTTACTGTACAATTGCTCCACGACTTGCCATCGTGGACGTTGATGTGGCGCACAAGGTAGGAGGTGCGTGCAATTATAGGATCATACTGAGGGACTTTGTAGGACTACGAGTCCGGAGCAGATCGCCTTGTCCCCTTCTACCACCCTACTGGCCACCCGATCCAATGTGAGTCGGTTTGACGTTTTTGAAAAGTGACTCAGCATATGAAACAGGCCCAAGAAGTCCTGATTTGGCAAGCTGCCTCGGGGCGACTCGTTCAGAGCATATCACACCCGCGGCCTGTAATAAATGTAACCTGGCGTTCACCACCATCAAACAAGTATGTACCCCATCGCAACCGTACATCCTTTTAACCAAATCACAGAGAAGAATACATTTTGTACACCACAACGAGTGATGCTGCACTACGTATATTTCTACCTGTTCTGGACACGCCAAGACATTTGCAACTTCACGCCACCATCGACCCCTTTTCGTTTTTGCCTTCATCTCTCGCGACAAACCATGGCTCACCAGTCCTACCCTTGAGCCGAGAGGTCCTGCGGTCCGTTATCGGACAAGTTTTACGTCAACCAGGGGATAGGAATAGCTTTGATGACAGTCAAAGACGTAGGCTGACAGAGCTTTATGAGGAAGGATGGGACCTGTTCGCACGGATACTTGATGATGGATCCATCGTGATTCAAGCACTTGCGGTATGTCAGCTCTCTACAAACAGACGTTCACTCACCCTTTCTCAGAATCTCGACAGGAGACCTCCTACCCTGTTAAAGCAGTTTACCCTTCTCCACTCCCTCTTTAACCCTCCGCTAGACCGGCTCCCGACAAGCCTACTCCTCATTCCAGCCGCCATGAAATTAACATTGGTGACATTCCCACCCATATCTACGCATAGGCTCCTTCCCCTCCCGTTCTTTGACGCAAAGAGGGACGGCTTGAAAACAATGCGCATGGCCCCTGAATCCGGGCAGTATGGCCATCTCCCTATCCAGCGGTTATCACGCTCGCCTGAAGGACACGCAGTCGCCGTCATGCGCAACGGCGCCGCTGAGGTGTGGAAAGTAAAAGAGACCGGAGGATTACTTCTCATTCATCAATTCCCTACCGCAAAAGATACCCATGTGCTCGTGTTTCACTCAGGTATGTGGTTTCCCCGTCCACCCTGACGTAAATCTGAGATACGTAGGGGAAAGTATCGCCATCTACGACCCCGGTCAGGACCTTCTCACAGTGCGCATGCTAGGCATCGAGCCTTTGACTTTACAACTGCCGAAATTGACCAACCTATTCCTCATCCCACCAAACCATGACTCGATAACTTGTCTGATTGGGATCACCGAGACGTATCAGATACTCCAAATCCATGCTGTACATCCGCCAGAACCATCATTGACACTGCGTTCCACAACTTCATTGCCTATGGGTACCACCAGCCCGGCCTGGATCCTTCCCGTGGATCCCATGGTTTGGACATCAAGTGCTTCTGAAACTCTTCTTACCATCTCTAAAGAAGGTGATCTGGACTTTTGGGCTGCAGACACGTCAGAAAGCTGGCGAAAGACTGGGAGTGTCCGAACTGGGAGGGAGAATATCACAAGAGCGCGGTGTAGCTCTACCAAAAAATCGGTGCTGGGTAAGTTCGAATTGGAAGAGGGGATCTTTTATCTCTACTGAATCCTCTTTAGTAGTCCATAAAGCGGATGGGGATGAGGTGTCCATATGGGATTCCAAAGAGTCGCAGTTTTCTAGTGGGTTAGAGTATTCGGAAACATTCGGGTGCGTCAGGTTGGTGATTGACCGTGTGTACTGCTAACAGCATGAAAGCTTGGAGGCTCCTGTAAATGACCTTGATTGGACCGCAACTCCAGACGGACAATCAATACTTGCAATTGGATTCCCACATCACATTCTATTGATATTCCAACAAAGAATGACTTACTTTGAGCACGAGCCAAGATGGGGAGTCTTTGGGAAAATTGAAATTGGAAGGTCAGCCATGCTTAGCGCTTGCTGCTCAAAATTTGGCTGATCGGGCTGCAAAGCCTGACTCGTTATCCCATTGCAGACTCTTTATGGATAGCTGGCGCACAATTGCTAACCGGAGCAGGCCATCAATTGGTCCAGGCCAAGCCAGGCTTTGCTGTCAAGACTACGGTACCACGAGACTTGTTCGTAACTGTGGCACGAAGGAATGGACCATTGCCCGATTATCACCCTCAAATGCTCCTTCAATGCTTGTTATGGGGTAAGGAAATCGTTCATAACTGGGTATTTGACATTGAAAATCTTGTAGAGAAACTGGACCTTGTAAAATCCATTATTGTGCGATTAGCGCAAGGCATGAAATACCTCACAGCAGAAGAACGCGCGGCGTTTGAAATGGAATCGATGCCTGCGGAAGCTTTTCTGGATAGCCACAGTTCAACAATCACAGTGAGTATTATTACAGCGCCCTGGTTAGTATGTTAATGTCTCGAGTAGAAGCCTGCTGCCAAGAACGCCAAGCAGACATCGCTCCTATTCGATGATACAAAGACGTGCGTTGAACATTTTGCCATTGCAAGTTCGCTGATGAATTCCCAGAGATAATGATGACGATCAAGAATTCTCGCGGCCCCTTGTCACCAAATTGATCCAGGACTTGGAAGAAGTCCCACTGAAGGCATTTACTGCAAATGAGAACGAACAACTTCTGGTTCTACTTCAAGCGACGCTGGATGTACGAATAATTTGTCATTACTTGCCCCCACTGATAACCTTCGACAGATTGACGAACGCCGAAGGGCATTGGATGCTGACGGACTGCGCTATCTCATCTCCATCCGAGTCTTCTATCTCCTGAATGAGCGTATCTCCGTGCCGAGAACGGGACCTGGTGCCGCAAAGGCTTCAGAAAAAGGGCGAGGCTTTCGGGAGCGTATTCGGTATCGCGACATGGTATGGGCATACCATAGTCAAAGTCAAGAAGTCCTTCTCGAAGCTTCCACTGCTGCTTGTGGGGGTAAAATGCTCTGGAGCGATGCCAGAGCATTGGGCATTTTTCTCTGGGTGAACTCTACCGACACGCTGGTGCGTGCCTCCTCGTAGATTAGACTGCGTCTAACTGTTTATACAGAAAAGCTACTTTGAGACGATTGCCCGCAATCTTTACATGGCCGGAGAAGATCGGGATCCAACCGTATGCTCCCTCTTTTACTTTGCGTTAGGCAAAGTCAGGTTGGCTCTAGGTCTTTGGAGACAGGCTGCTTGGCATCCTGATCATGGAGTAATGGTCAAGTTTTTGGCCAACGACTTCGATCAGCCGCGCTGGAAGACAGCAGCCCTCAAAAACGCATTTGCTCTCTTAGGGAAGAGGCGGTTTGGTGCGTTGCATTTTGATGAAAACTCAGTTATCTAATGGAGATTCTAGAAATGGCCGCTGCCTTCTTTCTCCTTGGAGGTAGTCTCAGAGATGCCATCAGTGTTTGTCTCAAGCAAATGGGAGACTTTCAGCTTGCGGTTGCCATTACGCGAATTGTGGAAGGGGAGAATGGCCCTATCCTCACAGACATGCTCAAGACCACAATCATTCCGATGGCCTTTAAGGAAGGGAATCGGTGGCTTGGGAGTTGGGCGTTTTGGAGGCTGAATAGACGCGACTTGGGCGTACGAATCCTGGTGGTACGTTTGAATTGTTTCCGTAGTCAAGTCGGCTGACTTATTCGCCTCAGACCCCTTTGCCCGACTATGCCAATATGTTGGCGAACGAGGGCTTTCAGGTGCCCGAGACAGGCGAATCCAATTACGATGACCCAAGTCTTGCTTTGCTCTTCTCTCGCTTGAAATCGATGTCCTTGCAGACAATCAAAGGGACGAGCATGATCCCTGGTCAACAAGAATTCGATTTCGTCCTTCAAATCGCTCGTGTATTCTGCAGAATGGGTGTGTATACATCAATAGCGTCGAGAAATGTACTGATCATAAAGTAGGCTGTCACCCATTGGCATTGGACCTGGTCACCTCATGGTCCTTTGACCCTCCAGAACTTCCTCACGGGTGGGCTATGGCATTAAAAACCCACCCAGGCTCCATGTCACCGCCTATATCTCCCGTTACCTCCTCGCCGCGTCTACGACGTTCCACATCTCGCAGGAGATCCGTTGTCATTGATGATCTAGACCTGGAAGGTATCCATCACATGGAGCCCGTGACACCAAGATTAGGCTCTGCACTTCTAAGAACAAGTTCTGCGCTTCATTTGGAAACTGTGCCGGAAACAAAAGAGCTGCCGACTTCGGAAACGCCTGCTGCAGTAGACGAACCGGCTCGGGGCAGAACGGGGTTGGGAACGTTGATGCAGAGTGCGAAACGAGATGTACAAGTACCAGAGTTTGATATGGGTGCATTCTTTTAACGCTGTTGTACGATTTAATGTATATGCCGCTTCCCGGGGCTCTTGTGTGGCGTGTGGTAAACAAAGCTAGGCGCTGCTTCTTAAGACCACGACGACAACGAGCAGAGAGCATCAACCAAGCGACTAAACTAGAAATGGATGAAGAATACGATGTCAGTAGCATCCGATCTCCTGAAATCGCCGTGCTGATCTCCCAAATTGATGCTCGAAACAGGTCATCGTTCTCGGCACTGGCCTCACGGAATGCATCCTCTCTGGATTGCTGTCCGTAGAAGGAAAGAAGGTCCTTCATATGGATCGTAACGACTATTATGGTGGTGATAGCGCCTCGTTGAACTTGACCCAGGTATGTTGGCCTCACCTCAGCCACTCGGCACGTCCCCGTCTGACTGTGATCTACAGCTCTATCGTAAATTCAGGCCGGACAAGTCACCACCAGCAGAGCTCGGAAGAGACAGAGATTATGCTATAGATCTCATTCCAAAGTTTATCATTGCCTCTGGCGAGCTCACCAAGATTCTCGTTCATACCGAGGTGACCCGCTATCTTGAATTCAAGCAAATAGCCGGATCCTTTGTATATCGTGATGGCAAGATATCCAAGGTGCCTAGCACTGAGATGGAAGCCGTCAAGTCGCCTCTCATGGGCTTGTTCGAGAAACGACGGGCCAAACAGTTCTTCGAGTTCTTGCAGAACTGGAAAGATGATGATCCAGCGACACATCAGGGTCGCAATCTAGACACCGATACCATGGAGTCGATCTACAAGTACTTCAACCTCGAAATCGGTACGCAAGACTTTATCGGACATGCCATGGCACTCTACCTCGACGACGATTACAAGAAGAAACCAGCCCGCCCGACCTACGAGCGTATCATCTTGTACACCTCGTCAATGGCGCGCTGGGGTAAATCACCATACCTCTACCCTCTGTATGGTTTGGGTGAACTCCCACAAGCCTTTGCAAGACTTTCGGCCATCTACGGTGGTACCTACATGCTGGATAAGCAAGTCGACGAGATTGTCCTCGATGACGCCGGAAAATTCGTTGGTGTCCGCAGCGGTGACGAGACCGTGAAGGCTAAGCAGGTAATCGGTGATCCATCTTACTTTGGGGCTGGCGCTTCGAGCGCCAAGGGCTCTGGAAAGATGAGAGTTGTCGAGGAACATAAAGTCATTCGTGCCATTTGCTTCTTAAAGCACCCCATCCCCGGCACGGATGACAGTGACTCTGTGCAAATCATTATCCCTCAAAACCAGGTCAACAGACGGAACGGTGCGCTCGTTTCGGTTTCTCAATGTTATGGTTATTAATCCCCTTCTAGACATTTACATTGCCATGGTCTCGGCAACGCACAACGTCTGCGCAAAGGACAACTACGTCGCAATTGTCAGCACCATTATCGAAACGGATCGGCCAGAAATGGAGATTGCTCCGGGACTCCAGCTCCTTGGACCAATCTATGACAAGTGTGTAACCTCTTGATGGTCAGCGCATTCACTCATCATATACGTCTAGGTTCGTATCGATCAGCAGCCTATACACGCCGACGTCTTCTGGCCTCGATGACAATATCTTTATCACACGCTCCTATGATGCTACGTCGCACTTTGAGACCGTTGTCGAAGACGTCCAAGACGTTTGGAAACGCGTTATTGGCAAGGATCTCGTGCTGAAGAAGCGGGAAATCGAACCAACGGAGTAGCTAAGAGAAACTTGTACATATTCTGCTTTGGAAAGCACTACAAATGGATACATCTTCCCCATATTAGCGATTCGCTCACTAACTGGAGTAATCTATAAACTTAGGGATTATACGCAGCTCTACTTAAGGGGGCGGAAATACGAGCTACACGCGGTGACGACGCTCCAAGACGAGAAATGATTTGTCCTTTGCCCACCTCGATGTTACAAGTACCTCTGAAGCAAGCAATTTATTACTGCCTACTTGTTTATAATATTCGTTCACATATCACCACTCGCCACTACCATTCACCACTTTCTCCCAGCGTCGAGATATTCTAGTTCAAAAGGAAGGCAACTCAAGAGGTCCCTTACCTTGCACCATCTAGAAAAGAAACAACCGGTCCACACAACCTCCGTCTTATCCTTTTTTTCCTTTTCTTGGTCGCTATCATAGTAGTGATGCCCTTCTTCACACCCCACATATTTTAATGCCGGAAGAGATACTCGTAAATAGTTGGCGACATACTCCACATCATCGATGGGCGAGGCTCCAACCTCGATGATCTTAACAGAACTCGACGACGATACTCTTCTATCATCAAGTTGCTCAAGGCGAGTCCCTGGATTATCCATTCTATTTTCGAGGCTTGTATTTGAGCGAGCGTCCATTTCTAATCCTAGGTGCCGTAGCTTTGGCAAAGCCAGGACGAATTCAATCAGCCCTCCAAGTGTGAGGATGGGGAATTGGAAAATTTCGTCATCCTGACGCATAGTCCGAAGTATTACGAAATACGTGAGGCCCGGAGATGTCTTGGCCATCATGTCAAGAAACGAATCTGTGGTCGCAACACAATAGTTTATCCGCATTTCGACCTTGGTAAAGTTGAACTTGGAGGTGGTAAGCGTAGAGAATGCCGAACAAGGCAGTTGCCAGTTTGGAGGGTGGTTCGGGATGTCCTCTCCATTATCAAGGAGATCTATAGTCAGTTCAGTGATCTGTATTTGGCTGAGTGTAGGTGGCAAAACAAAGTAGTCGTGAGTTTGATCTTCGTCTCCGCCGCCGTTTAGATAGTGGAGCAAGGAGATGCTAGTGAGTCTGGTGCCGGGACTGCAAAGTCGGAGTGCTAGGTGTAAATGTTCGATTTCTCCTTCAATCTCCATCTTTGAAGCGGTGTGAACGACGTCCAAAGCGGGCTCCACACCGTCTATTATTGGCGGAGTGAACTTGTCCACCTCCAGAGCGATTGCGATTTTGAGATACCATAAACGCTGCAACTGACTCACAGCGACGAATAATGTAGGAAATTGCGATAAAAAACCGTGAGACTTCCAAGTGATGAAGGTGGGTCCATCTGTAGAGAAGAACGTCCATACGTTTTTGGAAGGGTGTCCCCGCCGGCGAGTAAGAATCCGAAAACCTTCCTCGGTTGGGCATGGGAACCAGATCTCTTAGTCTTATCAGGTTCGGCGAATTTGCTTGAAGGCCATTGACAGTGATGTTTGCTGTGTGTTTTACCCTGTCGTCAAAAAGAGGCCGATTAAGTTGGAGTGATAGTAGCCCCGAGTGAAGGAAGGAATCAGGCATGGCATGTTCATCTACGGACCAGATCAAGGATTTGAGCTGAGGGAAAACGGGCCGTGTGGGGAAAAGACCGCGATACTCCTCGACGAATCGCTTGAACACCCGGACAGAAGGCGCTTCCCCTAAGTGAAGGTACCATACAGATTTGGAATAATGAATGAATCGTTCGTAATCGGCGATCGTGGCCTGCCGCTTAAACGTCTGAACGAACCGTCTGTTGTCAGAATGGCCGATAGTGCATTAACGCATAAAGATTTATAGGCTCACTAGCATTGTATACGCTGAGTCAGAGAAGATATAATCGTCTGGGAAGAGTCTAATAAAAGGCTTGAAGCCCGGCTCCTTCCACAGCACTTTCAAGGCGACTTCGCCAACAAACTTATCGACTCTTGCAAGTGTAGCCAATGTTCTCCGTGGTCGCTCACGGTATTCAGAATCTAATGCGACGCCAAAGTGGCCGTTCTCGGAATCGTCATGATACGTAAAAAGGGCTTCACAAATAGCCTCCACCAATTCTCGTATAATGAATAGTCGATCAGACATATTATCAATGCCCGTGGTTAACCGTGGCGTTAATGGGCGAAAAAGTGGTGGCAGAGAAGGGACAGAGTTCACGGCAAACAAGTCGGTGAGAGAAAAGTGGCTGAAAAGCGGCTTGGTAGACAGTAAATTCAACGTGAAAGACATCAATGATTTGCATGAGAAACCGAGTTCGTATTGGTCACTATGTATGAATACACGCACTGTATAGTAACCCAAAAAGGAGAAGAAGAAGAAACGCGATGAGAAAGCGCAAAGGAGTGAATGAGGGTATGTGGGCAGATCGGTTTACCAAGCTGTGATCCGATTGAGCATATATAGGTCATGCGCCTTAGAAATGAGCTCCCCGTCTCTCGCTCCATCGGGCCTATTGATGCCAATGGTGTTGACATTTGCGGGATATCGTATCTCGCCATCGGTTCCAGCCCAATCTAAATCCACAATCATCACTTTTATAGATTTATTCTCTTTAGAGAACATCAAATTGACATCACGGATGTCTCCGTGCACGAAATTCCCTGTGTGGGGAACATTCACGGCAGCTTCTAGTGCGGAAGATAACTCGGTAGTCACTGGATCCTGATTTCGGACCATTTTATAGGCAGTGCTGAGATATTCCATAACAATCATGAACCAACCGCCAGGTAGTGCGTTCATAGCGTAAAATTGAGGGGCGATACCCTTGTCAGAGCAAAATTTGTGAGCGTCGCTGCCGTACTTCCTCGTAAATTTGACCATAACGTGTTTCTCGTCACTCGTCGTCGCAAAAAAGATGAGCTTTCCACCTTTGAGTCGATGATGATAAGTGAAGTCAACACGGGTTCCGTCATTTCTGGTATAGTTGTCTTGGTACGGAAAGGCTAATCTTTCTGTATCCTTGAGCTCCCGTATCCTGGAGTCCAGCTGGGTATAATGTTCACGAAGTTGGCGGATGACTTGTCTATAGGCACCGAATGCACGAGTGACTTGAAGAGCGATTCGATTTTCGTGTGAGTTTTCGTCTAACGGATACATTGGTGTGAGTGCTTCAAGATTTGCACGATCGGTTATTGCAGCACCGGCAAAACCAATCAATGGTCCTAGTCGGATCGTTAGCCCGCAAGACAACAGCGATGTTGGGTCACCATTCTCACCATTGCAGTATACGACAATACAAGGACATACGCCGTAGAGCTCTTTCTTAGCCTTGTAGATCTCATGCGCAGAAGCTAAGAAATAGCCAAAGCACTGTACTTCTGCATCACCAGTGGACTTTCCAACCATTTTAGCTACTGCGACACTCAATAGATGGTCTCCTTCCTTGATGTGTCCGTCTGATTCAGATAAAGTCGATCCAACCGAAGCGACCTGCAATGAGATCTCGTTATTATAGTGCCTGCTGAGGATTGAATGAAAGGTTTCGCATGGCTCTGCTTCTGTGTCGTAAACTTTCGACATTTGGTGTCGAAGCTCTTTCACAAGGGCATTATCAGACGACGTCGGTTGATAATTCTCCAGGTTGTCCAAAAAGGTCCCAAAGATTGGATGGATCAAGGACAAAGGAATTGTTTTGAGTGAAGGCGGTCGGTTTAGTGCATAGAATTCAGAGTCAAGCCGGCTGTACTCCTCTGGGTTTGCTAGAGTCGACGGTGCCACTCGAGTGGAAGGCTCATCTTGGATCAACCAAACAAGACCCTGTCCTCCACTTCGTTACGTCTCGTCAGGGTACCGACCTTGCTGCCATATGGTCCTGCGTCTTCCGTCGCTTGGATTCGGAAACCGGGCCATCATTTGCTTTCCTCTTCTTTTGCCTAGCTGCTTCGACCACACCTCGCCTTAACGATTCGAAAAGCTCTTTTTCTGAAGGATGCGTTGCGAGCAATTCCACGTTCAGAAGCGCAGCTGGGTGTTCATTTGTATCAGCCTTCACAAGTTCTGTGAGGGTATCGAAATCCGGTTTTGCAGGAAATGTTGCGAGAACACGAAGGACACTGAATCGGCCGGCTTTATCTGAGCCCGTACCCAGGTCCTTCAATGCGTCCAGAAGGTTCTGAGTTGTTTGGGGATCTCTGGGATGTTTTGCGCTACACGACGTAAATGATGAGAAATTGGCATGGAGACAAGTAATGACACGCACGTCCTTTCTCTCTTCGTATTCTTCTTCACTGGCGATGATACATCTCCTATCACAGAAAGGGACCTGGCTGACTGCGAGACGAATTTGTTGGGATCGGTTGTGTTAAAGGCGACTTCTGTATCATGAGGTCCTATGGTTAAACTGCTCAGATGCTTGAATTGAACAAGAACTCGAATGAGACTATGATCGGACAGTCTCAGGAGTAACATCAAATCCGGTCCAACTGTGTTCGCCGGAAAACAGAAAATCGCCCGCTCAGGGTTCCGGAGCCAGTCCAACGTTTCCTCCTCAGTGCGAGTGGTGCGACCAAGAATATAGGTCGGTCGCATTTCGGAAGAAATATCGATAGGGTTGCACACAAGTCCCCTATCGGTTTTGTGGACGGATACAAGCTCTGCGACCTCATTCTCCAGCTCATGGGGAACAATAAATTGAAAGACGGTGGACAAACGAGTGGGTGACTTGAATGCTATGCCTATTAAATAGGCGCCGAGTTGTTCAAATGCTATCCCCCTTGCGCTTTCGTTCGGGGTGGAGAGGCCGTTCTGCAGGAAGTACTGCAAGGACCATGACGTCTCAGTAGTAAAGTAGTGGACTGCTGCAAGGAGCGCCAAAGGCTCGTCGGCTATGATTTTCTTCATGTTGCCGAACCTCGCAACACCATACTCGACCAACCTCTTGTCTGAGAGACCGCCCAAGTTTCTAGGTTTGCCGTTAAAAATATAATCAAATATGAAACCGGCAACTTGACGGAACAACCCTGGATCTGAAATGCGCAACGTAATGTCAGGCCAAATTCGGGACTAACAAATTATGCGCGCACCATCCTTTAGTTTTGAAAAGTCAAATCCATGAGGCTTCATTAGTTCGATGAGGGGCGAAGAGTCATCATCTAGATCCGAGGGCCGAAAGTTGGTCATGCTATACACGAAGTCATTCAGTACTCGATGGGGCGACTCAAAGCTCGTTTGGATAAGACGCGAGATGTAAGTTGCAGTGAAACGATGTCTATTGTTTGATTAGCAGTCCATTTTCAGATACCGGTATTTCATACGTACCGACCATGCAACCAATATCCGGACCGGGACGCCACCTCCATTCCAAGGTCTGTGTCCAGGAATCCTGGGGGGCAATAATACTGAAGATGGGCTCGCTGGTCCTCCTCGTTGTCGAATGCACCAATATCTGTCACCGTTTCTGTTGCTATACCACCCTCCTTTGCCACCACAGACACAAGGACTGCCTCCAAATCCTGCATTGACAAGTCGGTGCCCGAAACGATCAGATTCGGAAACATCAGCGTCCATGTTTGGATGATTTCACGAAGGATGGGCCGAGGCTGCGTTGGGTTCGTTTCGGATCGAAAACAATCCGAAAGCTTGTTTGTAGGAATCTGTGCCTCATCGAGAACGCAAAACAGGGCCGTTGATTGTAGCCCTAGAAGCCGTTCTACTCGGGGCAGATCCAGTTCGATGGCTTCGAAGAGATATTCTTTGGACGCTCTTCCCACTAACCGAACGAATGATCGAAAAACGTCCCGTAAGAGAAGTGTCTCAGGCGCAACTTGAATGAGAAGCCAGCGTCCTTTGTGGTTCGCCGTAATCCCCCCAGGCATTGCGGACGCGCATTCAAGGAATGCACGGAAAATAAATATTCGAGCATAGAGGATTAAAAGGAAACGACGAGAAGCCACCTCCTGATTCTGAGTAAGAGCTGTAGCACGGTTTTGGTCTGTGATTGGTGTAAGACGGCCGAAGCGCTCCATGTCTAACAAGACCTCCTCCAGATCTGAGGAGCCAACTCCCTCGGGTTGCGTGCGTGCGGTAAAATAGAAACCCCAATTACCCCAGAGACCTTCAAGAAGTAAGCGGGTCTTGCCTGATCCTGATGTGTTGCAGACAAATCTAGTAGTACTAGATGTTAGTGCCTTAGTTCGGAGATCTCATAGGGAAGGCGTTACTTTCGTGATCCGGGAAGAAAAAGCCTGTTGACCCGCTCGACTAGCTGTTGGTCGTGAGATGGCTGTCCGAGATTGTGGAGAAGAAGCAATGGAAATTGGGATGAGGGGGATATCTTGGGTATTTTCAGGCCAGCAATATGGCTCCGAATTTCGTCGGGACCCGAAAGCGATTGCCAAAGAGGAAGTTGGACATCACCCTTGAGAAACGTGTTGAGTCTAAACCGAAGATCGATGTCAAACTCTGCAACAAATTTCTTTATTTCCTCATCTTTTATCGAAATAAATGGAATCTGCGGCAAGGATGCGGGAGGAGTAGTGGTTGCTGCTGATGGATAATGTCAATGGAGTGACCGGAGTGGGTGTTTGACCATTGGTCTAAAGGAATGAAAACTTACGAGGGTGAACAAGAATGTGAACCGGAAGACGCTCTGGCTTCCCACCAAAGACTTCGGCCATTGTCCACCACACTGGAAGGGCATTGTCTAGTTTTTGTTCCCCAACTCTTGCCACTAGATCGTGACCGTCTGGAATGTTAACGAGGAACAGATTCATAAAACGAGCAGGGATGTTGGAGAATCTGTCTGGTCTCTTTTCCTTGATCTTGGCTTTCAAATGGTCGACGAGCTTGCCGCTCGGAATATCGATTGAGAAAGGAATTTTCTCGTCATCAAGAAGACAGAGTATCGTATAGTCTTCTTCCTTGCCATCGGGGTCTGACATGATGGCGGGCTGAGAGTTGGCTGGGTCAAAGGAATGTGTCGGTCAACCATCGCCTCGACAGCCCCTCCACCGAGGTTGTGAACCAAGGAACAAAGTCTAAGCCTCAATGGTATGACGGCCGAAACTGAAATGAATTCAGCTGGTATGATACAGTACAATGCGTCAAGCTGCGGATATGAACAATAAGAAAAAATATCAAGACGAAGTGAGCGTTTTGCTCCATGCAATGACAGCCGGATGGGCGTAAACTTTGCTGGCTTGAAAGCCGATGACCTGAAGCCCTTCGAGAGAAGTGGCACGAGAGATGGCTACGTAGGCTTGTCCTGGGGAAGAAGACTTGAGGACTTTAAACACCGGCGGCAAGGAAGCTGCTTACCTTTCTCAAAGACTTTGCGCAAGTCAACCTTGACCTTTTCCAAGGTCTGCCCTTGGGACTTGTGGATGCTCATAGCCCAAGCCAAGATGAGCGGCAACTATTCATCCACGTTAACGGATTCAGATGTAACGGGGGAGAATAAAACACACCTGTTGCCTACTAACTTCCACCTGACCATTAGGCCCTTCGACCTTGAATGCCTCCATGCGGACCAAATCGATTCTAGGACTACGCGACCCCACAATCTTCCACTCGACGACTGGGAGCTTGACCTCGTTCGTACGGTTCTTTGGCTTTTCTTTTTCTCCTGGCTCCTTTTCTCCGGTTGCCATTCCCACTACAGACGCTGCCCATTCACTCTCGGTCATAAAGTCAATAACCTTGCCCACGGTACCATTGACGAGCTGTTCGTCCACATTCTTAATCATCATGACCTATCAGCAGGTTAACGCAATGAAATAACTAAATGAGCGAAAAGAGATACCTGAGCATCAACTTTGAGCTGGAGCTCCTTCGGTGCCATAAAATTGTTCAATTGGTTCTCCCGCGACCTTGGGTCAGCAGTCCCGCCATCCACGGACGCGTAGGTATGCAGGTCACCAGTGAGCTTTTCCATGCGCTCGCGATTGGCTCTATCAACATCTTCGCGCCTGGGGAATCTGTAAAAGGTTTAGTACTTGGCATATACCTGTACCGAAACAGATGCTCACAGCTCTGTAGGTGCAATTCCATCATCTGGAAGTGGTGCGGCTCTCGCGGTAAAGACTTGGATCGACTTCTCGGACAGACGTCCAAACCTCATCTCATTCAACATATCGACAAACGCTTGATCCTTTTGACGGAAGACTTTGGTGAGATTAAAGGTGCAGTCCATGCAGTCTTTCCAGCATTGGGCATTGAATGCAAACTTTACAACCGAACCTTTGACGACTGGGGGAAGCTGGAAAAAGTCACCAGTAAGGACGAGCTAGATTGGACGTTAGCTTGGGGATTTGGGAGGTTAAAGGAAGGCGTCACCTGAATACCACCAAAAGGCTTAGAGTTCTTTCGCAGAATCCTAGCAATGGTTTCCAACTTGTCAAAAAAGTCCCCTTCAAGCATCGAAACTAGAAAGATACTAAGTACCTAACCCTTTAAAACCATTAAAAAATCTTACTTTCGTCAATGATGAGTACCCTGGTCCTTCCCCAACGTGAGGCGGCCTTTTGATTCTTCTTAATTTTGTTCGCGAGATCAACAGCAGTTCCTTGAGCGATTCCGACGCCACCAAAAGAGTGTAACGTGACACCACCGATGTTGCACGCTGCAATTCCAGTGGACGCGGTGACGGCGACGGCGTCAGGGCTCTTGACATTCTTCTGGCGCAGACTCTTGATGATAGCTCTGAGAAGTACAGATTTGCCGGTTCCTGTTCATGCCACCCGTTAGATTGGGCACATAAGCTAAAACAGGGACTTACCGGCGGACCCCGTGAAGAAGACGTTTTTCCCTTCCATTACAGTCTCGAGGATAGTGCGTTGTTGGTTAGAGAGAGATACAATTTCTGCGATCTTTTTGTTCGCAGTCTTCGCCTTGACAGAGTCGGTGGAAACACTGGCGGGTTGCACCTTGGCGGAGAGCTTTTTATGGGTATGATCCTCGTCCCAGGGCTTGACCGTCTTCCTGACTGGGGCAGAAAATGCAGTGGGTTTGGCTGGTTGATGACGTTTGGGTTGTGGCACCATCTTGTCGTCGTCGTCGCTATCACTGAGCTCGATTGTCTCCGCTTTGCGTTTCATAGGCCGTACTGGGGCGGAGCTGGAGACTTTTGCGTCAAATTCAGCTTTGGCCTTTGTGAGCTTTGCAATCCCCGTCGTGAGCTTTGCTTGCAATTCTGCCATGGATGCGTATGCGTCAGTGGATTCCTTTCCAGCCTGAAAATAAAAATCAGCGAAAGCGATTATCGATGAGGAGAAACTGCTCACGGTTGTGGTAGGCAAAGTGGCCATTCGGCGTGGTGGAGATTGGCTCCAAGGGTACGCGGTCGAGGTTTGACTGGGTGCATTTTCATGATCATCATCCCATGAGCGTTGAAACGAGGTGACTTTAGACAAGGCTGTCTTCGGAGCTGCGGCCTTATCGTCCTTGGGGGCGTTGGTGGTGGCGAGCGGCATCTTTTAAAAGCAAGAATATAGTGTAAACAAGCTCAAAACTTAAGATTACACGACAAAGACGCGTCACTGAGGACTCTGTCGAGGAAGTGGTAGTAGTGGACGAAATCAACCAAAGTTGGCGGAGTCGGAGTTTGAATTTGACAATCAAACGTGATTAGCCCCTTTACCACTCTTGCCCCAGTGCCATTCGGAATACAAAACTTATCGTATTTGCAGGACAGAAAGCATAATTCACTCTGGATAAGCTCAATCTCGAACGGTCTGCTGATCTGGAAAGGTAGCACATGCTCTGGAGATCTACTGTTCTTATTCGCGACGCCCTTAATGTCAAGCGAGGACTCACTAGGACGGCTCTCTAGCCATATCCGGCTGAATGGCTGAATGCTCGCCTATGGAGGTTATAGATTCTTGGGTCCCACGGGAGTCCGTTCCGTGTATCCACCATTCGGCGTTTACTTGATAAAGATCTCGTAGCGGCCGGATGCTTATTGTCGACGCGCAGCCCATTAAAAACGCGGAATCGGGGCCATCGGAAGTAGGAAGGATAAACGATGACCCAAGCGCTTTCGACAAGCTATCTACGACTTTTGGATAGATTGATACACGCCCAACAGGTTGGGAACAGCTCCAATAACGTTGAAGGGACCTGCTCGTGTGAGCTCCTCTCGACGCCGTTCTAGCCCTGCCGCGGCAGAGGCTGATCACAACGTCAGTTCCTTGAGGAATCGTGCCTCCATTATAATCAAATTGTGGCGGTTTAACACTTATCGCTACCAAGTCGGCCTGCGCGATAAGGGACATCTTATCTGCCTATCAGCCAATCACAGCCCGTCTTTACAGTATCTGGTTCCTATAAAGTTTCTCCTTCGGGGATAACTCTTTCATTCGAGCAGCACTTTGTTTTCCCCTCTTCGCCATGTCCGACGAGAAGCCATTCACTACTACCACCACAGAGCCCGCGGCTAGGGAGCCCATGTCAGTCAGGATCAAGAGCAAAGCCCGTCGTACTGTCACAAAGTGGACCACTCGTGACGGGTGGGTTGGCGACTACGACTTTGGGTGGTTATGTACCCCGACACTCCCGTTTGGCAAAGGCAGCACTCGCAAACTTCCAGCCTTTTACGGACTCGGGGATGACATCCCGTTGCTCCTCCAAATTATTTGCGGTTTTCAGCACTCGCTCGCAATGTTGGCTGGTCTCATTACGCCCCCCATCATCTTCTCCAGTGCTCTCTCCCTCGACGCAGCTACCTCGTCCTATCTCATCTCTTCTAGCTTGATCGGTTGCGGTGAGTTGATTTTGACGAAATAAAGGTATTGCCTGACACGAGCAACCATAGGAATTCTCAGTGCTCTCCAAATGGCTCGTATCAAGCTTTGGGGTCGCTACTACTGGGGTAAGCGTTGAACCAGATACCACACCCTATCTTGACATTATGAATTTAGGCACTGGTCTATTAACGGTCGTCGGAATATCTTTTGCGACGCTCTCAACGGCATTCGCAATCTTCTCCGCCCTATATGCCGATGGTACCTGCCCCTCTACCACTGGTCCAGATGGAACTGTAGTGCGTGGAGCTTGCCCTGACGCATATGGCATGCTTCTCGGTACATCGTCTCCCACAACTCCAAAGCACCTACTCACCCATGTCCTAAAGGTACCTCGATGCTCTGCTCCCTGTTGAACATGGCCCTCTCATTCGCCCCCGCAAAGACGCTCAAGAAAATCTTCCCTCCCGTCGTCACCGGCACAGTCATCGTCATGATCGGTGCATCCCTCATTGGCGAATCTGGGGTTCTCAACTGGGCTGGTGGCTCGAACAATTGCCACAATAGACCTACCGAGGGCATCTTCCGACTCTGCCCCACTATCTTCGCACCCCGTCCACTTCCATGGGCCTCGCCAGAGTTTATCGGTCTCGGTTTCCTGTCCTTTGTCACAATTCTGGTATGTCGACTCTTTTCGGTGTCTACCGCGATTACTGATACCATTGCTTCAGCTGGTTGAGCTGTTCGGTTCACCATTCATGAAGAATGCCAGTATCATCGTTGGTCTGATTGTTGGATGCATCGTCGCCGGTGCAGCTGGTTACATCGATGGATCACCCATTAGAACTTCTCCCGCAATCACCTTCGTCTGGGTCCACACATTCAAACTCCGAGTTCATCCGCCGGCCATCTTGCCCATGATGGCAGTCTACAGTACGTGGTTATTGAACCTCATGTATGACTTCTGTCTAATTATTATCTCAGTTTCTCTCGCTATGGAGGCTATTGGTGATATCACTGCATCTGCTGAAGTGTCCCGCGTCGAGGTAGAAGGTGAAGAATTTGACAGTCGCATTCAAGGAGGTGTGCTCGGCGATGGTATCGGTGCGTTTCTTGAATACGGTAGACTTGTATTGCGATGCTTATTCGTGTGCTAGGTGGTCTTCTCAGCGGCCTCATGACCAACCCCCCTCTGTCCATCTTTGCACAGAACAACGGTGTCGTACGTGCATAGGTCTCTCCCTCGTCAAATGCATCTAACAACTTCTACAGATTGCCGTTACCCGTTGTGCAAATAGGAAAGCAGGGTGGTGGTGCTGCGGCTTGTACATCTCTCTCCCAACTCATCAAGGACCTTTTTCACTGACATGTTTCCTTCAGCCTCATCCTCTTCGGCGTCCTCGGCAAGATCTCCGGCGTCTTCCTCTCCAGTACGTCGCACCCCTCATCCAAGTCCACCCACCCCCTCTAACCACAACGTACACAGTCCCCAACTCCGTCCTAGGCGGCGTGACGACATTCCTGTTCGCAACAGTGATGACCTCTGGTATCCGCGTCCTCTCCTACATCACCTGGTCCCGCCGAAACCGGTTCACCCTCGCTTCAGCAATGGCATTCGGGATTGGCAACTTGCTCGTGCCAGAATGGTACACGCACCTCTTTGACGGAGTGACAAACCGGAGTGCGGGCTTGCAGGGTCTCTTTGATTCGATCACCATCATCCTCAGCACACCTTGTACGTCCCGGCTCTAGTCATTACGATTGGTGTTATTGACGTGCTCCTAGTCCTGTCTGCTGGTATCGTCGCTGTCATCTTGAACCTCATCTTGCCCGACAACGAGCTCGTTCCAAAGGACGCGCCTGCTGAGCCTGACGCGGATATCGAAGCTCAGCCCGTCATTCACCGCGCTGATGATACGAGGGGTGACGCAGAGTCTGCCACTGGCTCAGATAAGAAAAAGGCTTCGATATAATCAACTCGGTTTCTCAATAGCGCCTCGCCATTTCAGTTGTACTTACACGATCGGAAATAGAAGTCTCATGTATCACGCAAAGTTTTTGGTAAGACGGAATAATATTGAGAAAAGAAAAGGACAGAAAGGCTTTTCCTTGGAGGGAAAAGGGAATGGTAGAAAGAAAAAAAAATACGAAACGCATAATGCAAAAGCCGTCCATGACAACAGACGCAAAAAAACGAGATTTTAACCATCGTGTTTGCATGGGAGTAGACTGTGCCTCTATTTGATCGTGAATTAGGAGGGGGGCCGTCCTGTGCATTTTTCGAATGTCTATGGTGTTTAGCCAGATCCTGAGAGGGCCGTGAGCGAATATCAATGTGAGAGAGTCAACCGGACGTACCACCGCTGTAGACCTTGCCGAACATGAGGACCTGGAGCTGGTCGTAGAGCGAGAGTACACCTGCACCGGCGACACCACGGAGAATGTTGGCACCTGCACCCTTGAAGAGCGACTTGGTGCCCTCCTTGGCGATGATTTGCGAACCGGCGTCGAACATGGACTTGTAGTGGACGGCGGATCCGGACGTCATCATCATGCGACGACTGTGGAGTGGTTAGAAAAATTAGCAAAAATTGGAGGCCAGGACATACCGAATAGTATCGAGAGGATACGAAGCAAGACCAGCACCAATAGTAACACCCCATCCGAGGAAGAAGGAGGCGAGGAAGCTTCCTTGGAGTTGACCGACGAGAACAACAGGCTCTAGAGGGGGGTCAGCAGAATCCCAAGAAATACACCTATCAACATACTAAGCGAGTCGTAGACACCAAAGCTGATAAGAGGTTAGAATATGCTTTGTTAGAGTTGTCGAGGACACTTACTAGAGACCACGGTAGACGATGATACCAACGACCGAAGGGACGAAACCACGGTAGAGACCGGCGATACCGTCGGTGGCGAGGGTCTTCCTGTAGACGTCGACGAGACCGTTGAACTGACGTTCACCTCCGCCCTTTGTGGCCGACTTGGCGTCGTTGGCGAGACGGGTACGAGCATAGTCGAGGGAGTAGACGAAGAGGAGGGACGAAGCACCGGCAGCACCACCAGATGCAACGTTACCGGCGAACCACTTCCAGTAACCGTCTTGCTTCCTGAAGCCGAAGAGGGACTTGAAGTAATCCTCTGGGAGGGTGTCAGTAACCACGTACAGACTTTTTAAAACACATTAGACACTGACTGAAGGCAAAGTTGAGGGCCTGGGTTGGGAAGTAACGAATGACGTTGGCGGTGTTACCTCTCCAGAGAGCGGTGAGGCCCTCGTCACGGTACGTGCGGGAGAAGCAGTCGGCGATGCCGTTGTACTTGTGGCTGAGACGACCTTGCTTGATCTGGAAAAAACGGGCGGTGATAAGCAAGTCGGAACATGCGCGTGAAAAAACTCGGAAAGACGGACCATTTCATCCTAGAGGCGGGCAAGGAACAAAAGAGTGTCAAAACTGGAAATTGTGAGTGATAATAAGAATGCAAACCTGATTTTGGATGAGGAGCTAGAGGGCCGAGGTGAGTGAGGATGTCCTGCCAGCGAAGACGGACGAAACTGACCTTGATACGCTCGATGGGAGCAGCAGATGTCTTTGCGACGGCCTAAGAGAGCAAATAGGTGAGATACTCGTTTTAAATCGTTTTTGAGGACGTTGCATACAGCAGAGACACCACCCATCATAAAGTCGACTTTTTCGATGTTCGCGTCAGTGAAAAGGCGTCGCAAAATCGAAAAACGAGTACGTACTGGCAAAGTCCTTGGGGGTCTTGACCTTTTTTACTTCCTTAGCGCCAGACATGATTGTTTTTTAGAGAGAAGAGTGAGTGGGGATGGGGGTCAAGTTTAGTTGGGTGGTGAATAAATTTTTTATCTGGGACGTGTCGGCTCCCGCAAGGCCCGGTGGCTTCGACCTGTGCAAATTTCTAGAAAATGAAAAGGAAGGTTATCATTTATAGCATATGAGGGAAAATGGAGGTCCCTTAATGGCATATGTCGGGAGGATTCCCTGGGCCATTCAATGCCTCCCTAGTCTCGTCTCCACCACGACCATGCCGGAAATAACTGAAGTCGACGAATACGACCTCGACGCTGCCCTAGACGGTCCAGTCGTCTCCAATTTCCTCGAAAAGGATCGAGAAACCATCTCTCCACGAGAACTCACGTTTCGCAAGGACGAAATGCACATTTCAGAGGAACCTGCATACCCACTCGCAACCGTAGCCGCCTTTATCATGGCCTGTTGCATCGCCCATTGGGTCCTCGTCACTCAGGGCTTTCTGGGAAAGCACGGATGGGAGAAATTGGACAATGTCGTGGACAGTATTCAGGAATTCTTTACAAAACATTCGATTACGATCCCAGAAGGCGTCGAGTTGCTATGAGGTCCGTCTAAATGATTATATATGCCTCAGATTCATGCTAAGGGTCGTTCTAGCGTATCTATTTGGATTCTCTTTCTTGTCATGTACTGTAGAACCTCGTAAATACACCTCACAAGACCATGAATCATAAGATTGAGATACTTAAGAAACTGCGCGACTATCGCGGTTGCAGGTTGTCCTAATCGACAATAGACTTTAACTTCTTGGCCCTGGTTCTTTCCCCCCACTTTGCTGCCCTCGTCTGACGCTTTCCCAACATCGTTAATATTGCTTTGATTGCTCTTGAGATTTAAAAAACTTACATGTTGCCAACATGTTCTGCGATCATCATCGACTCTCCGTATGTTCCGCTGTCGCGCCCGTAAAAATTCTCCTCAACTGACCCTCATCGTCTCCTGTTTTTCTCAATTTTAAAAAGGACTTTGACCAACCGTGCATCCGTTATGTCTGGCGTGGCTTCCTACCAGCCGTCTTTCTGCTCGTTCTCGGTTTAATATACGTCCTACCCACTCCACCGACCTCTTCAAAACTAGTAAGGAGGTTCAAGCGGAGCTGGACTCCCTTCTTAACCCTCGATGACGCGCGTCATCTCCTCTCGACTCCCCGCGACACACAAACGCACGAACACGAACACGAACAACACACGAACGCAGAACGAACCTCTCGCAAAGCGCCCTCGTCCGTGAGAACGATGGCGATGCGTCTGACACTGCCCATCGCCAGCCTATCCCTCCTCGAAACCATCTTCTGGACGGGTTCACTTGCATACGCCCTCTCTCTCCATCAAGAGGTCACCACAATCCTCGTAGCTGCATGTCAAGTCGTTTCATGGGGTTATACATTTATACGCCCACTCGCCCGTCCGAGCGTCAAACCTCCCATAGACTTATTCCTCCTCTTGCTCATCCAACTCACCACGGCCACCATCATGCTCTTCGGTCACGCATATGATCGATACGCCGTAGGCACACACTGGCCTTCAAGCGCATGGCCCCTCTTGGCCGACTTGGCCGATACTCTCATCATCACCACGCTCTTGGTGATCATCATGAGCACACCATTGGAGCCTATTGACCCAAAGGACTCACTTGGCGTGGACAACTTGGCCTCGCCCGAGGACTACACGACGATATGGGGTTGGATGACGTTTGCGTTTGTAAATCCTGTTATTGAAAAGGGAACTCGTGCACCTCTTGTCGAATCGGACGTGTTTGAGCTGTCGCCGCATCATAGAGCCGATCCGCTTCTCCGACGGTTTGCAAAAGTCAAGGGCAAGACGCTTTTGCGCCGCATATGGACGGCAAACGCATTGGATCTCCTGTAAGTCACTTTCTTGCCATTAATTGCGTCTACTTAACTGATTTTATAGGATGGACGGGCTTTTGACCTTGGTATCTGTCGTCTTCAACTATGCAGGCCCTTTCTTCCTAAAGTATGTTATCTCATAGCTTTGCGTATATATTCTCATCAGAACCTCCCAGACGCATCCTCGACGCAATCTCCGAGCCAAGCCCAGAAGCCATCGCACAAGCCTACGTCTACGCCACCCTCACCCTCTTCTGCTCCCTCGTCAAAAACCAAGCAGACATGCAACATCTCTGGTACGGCCGACAAGCCGTGACACGCACCCGCTCCATCCTCATGGCAGCCGTCTTTGACAAAGCGATGAAGCGTAAAGACTTTAGCGGTGTGACGGTACCCAGCGGTAAAAATGGTAAAGGTGGTGGAAGTTCAAAACCTATCAGTATAAAGAAGGCCGCGCTCGAGTCGATGGGTAAGAAAGCCAAGACGGGTGGGAAGGCGGGTGGCTCTGGTGCGGATATTGGCAAAATCGTCAATCTTATGAGTGGGGATGCCAGTAAGACGGCGCAGATCCTCGGTCAAGTTTATAATCTATATGGCGCACCCTTTGAGCTTATCGTCGGGACATTCTTCCTCTACAGGTTTGTTATTTTTCTTGCTATTTTGAATGATACTGACAGCAGAATAGGCTCCTCGGTTATGCTGCCTTTGTTGGATTTATTGCGCTCCTCTCAATCGCACCAATCAACCACTACCTCTCCAAACGTCGCATCTTCATCTCCCGAGGAATCTCTGCCGCGCGTGATCGACGTATGGCCGTCGTCAACGAGCTCTTTGTCAGCGTCAAGTTTATCAAGCTTTGTGCATGGGACGAGAGATGGATCGAGCGATGCGAAAAGGCCAGGGCAAAGGAAATCAAATGGATCTTGCGTGAACGTGGAAACTCGATCATGCTCGCTTTTATTTGGACATGTGCTCCCATCCTTGTTTCCGTCTTTTCTTTCATGGCGTTCGTGGCCCAAGGAAAGGAATTGACTGTGTCGATTGCATTTACGGTACGTGTCTTGGGTCTTGTGAGAATCTTATCCTGACAATTGCCTCTAGTCCATCGTCCTGTTCAACCTCCTACGACAGTCAGTATCTCGTTACCTTCCAAGCCTACTTCTCACCCCTTTTCAGGCCACTCAATGTCCTTCCAAACTTCCTTGCGCAACTCTTGCAAGCCAAAGTCTCACTAGACCGTATTTCCCAATTCTTCGCAGAAGACGAAGTCGACGAACAGATATCGACCTTGAAGAGACGAGACGATGTCTCAAGTGTCTTCCAATATGACGCCACCCTCGGAATAACCGGTGGTGCGACGTTCGTCTGGAATTCTGTCCAACCAGCGCAAACTCCAAACCCGCCAGCAGTTAATGGACAAAGTCTAAGCAATGGGCAAGGCCCGACCACAGACGAAGAGCAGGAACCCGGCTCTCCCACAGACAGTGATCCATCTGTCACCGAGGCCAGATTTGAACTTAGAGACATTGACGTCATATTCCCTGAGGGAAAACTGACAGTTGTTACTGGCCCAACGGCAAGTGGGAAAACGGCGCTTTTGCTAGCTCAACTGGGAGAGATGACGATGCAATACCCAGCATCATCCTCTGAGCCCACTCCCAAAATCCATATTCCGAAGCAGTCACATGGACCTGTGGACGAACATGGCTTCCGAGCCTGCGTGTCTTACGCTGCTCAGTCCCCATGGCTCGAACACTTGTCCATCCGTGACAATATCTTGTTTGGTGAACCTTTTGATAGTGAAAGGTATTGGGATGTCATCGAGAGTTGCGCTTTACGCGCAGACTTGGATATCCTCGAGGATGGTGACTTTACCGAGATTGGCGAGCGTGGTATCTCGCTTTCGGGTGGCCAAAAGGCACGTGTGGCCCTTGCAAGAGCTGTATATGCACCGAGCAAAATAGTGCTTCTCGACGATCCTCTCAGTGCAGTGGTAGGTTTCCCTTATCTCTCAGGGCGTAATTTACTAACCAATACCCTTAGGACAGTCACACGGCGCGCTTCCTTTACGAACGGCTTTTCATGGGTCCCCTTTTAGCGAACAGGACCGTCGTACGTCTTTCGTTCAAGTCCATACTTTTCTATCTCAAACTAAAACTACCATCAGGTATTGGTGACTCACCATGTGGAACTAGTATTGCCAGGTGCTTATTACTATATACAAATGCAAGATGGCCGTATGGAGGTCCAAGGCACTGTCCAAGAACTCCAAGAAGAAGGCCTTCTAGAAGACCTAGAGGTTAACCTGGTAGACGTAAAACCTGGCCTTTCGTCGTTGGAGGACGACGAGGAGGGTCACGCCCTGGACGAAAAGCTGAATGACCCAGCTGGTTGGCATAAGAGCCCAGATAAAGTGCCGACCCCAGGACCTGATCGTGCATGGATACAATCCCAACAAGCACGCGAAAAGCACCGCAAGAAGCCGCGAAAAATGATAGAGGAAGAAGCTCGTCAAATTGGAGGCGTTCAATGGTCTATTTATGAGACATACTTGAGAGCCTCGTAAGAGCCAGTTCCCCGGCTGATAATTTGTCAACTAATCTCCTAACAGCGGTTATTGGACATGGGCAATCATTCTTTGTCTCATAGGAGTTGCTCAACTCTTTGGGTTCTTTGAAAAGGTACCATCTTCCACCTACATTAGCATCACACCACTCACCTCTAGCCATAGTTCTGGATCAAAGTTTGGGGAGAGGTAAGATTACTCTTTCGGTGGTTCAGCAGATACTTAATCGTAGCAGTCGTACGACGATGCTGCTCCAAGCTTATTCACACAGTATTTTGTCAATTTCCCGTCTATACATCTATCGCATAGTCATGTGCAGGCACCCATCGGTCAAGCGACTACACTTCATCCATTCCATGTAAACCCTTCCATTTATGGCGTCGACTCTACCTCTCTGCCGTCCGCCAGCAAGCACCCTCTCTATTATGTTGCCATCTACGGTGCTATTGGATTTGGAGGCGTGGTTATCACCACTCTCTATACAATTGTTCAATACAGTGGAGCCGTCCGTGCCTCACGTCTACTTTTCACCAGACTCCTGTCTTCTCTAGTTCACGCAACCATGCGCTGGCACGACGTGACACCGACTGGTGAGTTTCATGATTTAGAGGGGTGCAAGATCTAATCACAGGTGATAGGACGTATATTAAATCGATTGAGCCGCGACATGGAAGTTTTGGACTCATCATTGTCGGGCTCCTTGAGGGCAGTCATGTTCCGATTGGCAACATTTTTTGCTTCGATAGTGACAGTCGCCTACGTCTTCCCGCTATTCCTTATTCCTGCAAGCATCATCTCGTATCTCTACGCAAGGATTTCCAAAGGGTATATCAGCGCCGGTCGCGATATGAGACGAATGCAAAGTACCACACGCAGTCCCATCTTTGCAGGATTCGCAGAAACTTTGGAAGGGATAGTTACCGTGCGAGCATTTGGAGCAGAACGGCGCTTCCTGTCAATCCTATTGAGGAAGATCGACTTGACCACCAAGGTGAGTAATATCATAACCTTTTTACAGAGCTTAAACTGAAATCTCCATGTAGATGTGGTATGGATGGTGGAGTAAGTCACCGTAACTTTTTACCGAACACTTTCTAACTACAGCCCAGTGATGAACCGATGGCTTCTTCTGCGATTCGATGCTCTGGGCGCATTCAGTATTTTCATCATTACGCTCTTTGCCTTATCTGGTTATATATCTGGAGGCTGGGCAGGTATCACCATAACTAGTGCGATGCAGTTCACTGTGTCCGTTTACTGGACTTGTCGACTGGCAACCCAGTTGGAGCTCGACCTCAAGTATGTTGCCCGTTTTTTCACGCAGAGGTTCGTTTGATTGAAACGCCCATAGCTCTGTGGAGCGTGTTGTCGAATATCTAGACTTGCCGCAAGAACCGCCTCTAACGATCCCGGGCAAGTCTGTTCCAGAGTCTTGGCCATCCAACACTGCCTTGGTATCTGGGGCAGTAGGAGGCGGAACGAGCAATGAGAACCCAAGCGACTTCATCAAGGTCGAAAATCTGATAATACGCTACTCTCCGGAATTGCCTCCTGTGCTTCACAGTGTATCGTTCTCTTTGAAAGCTGGAGAGAAAGTCGGTCTTCTGGGCCGCACAGGAAGTGGCAAATCCACGTTAGGTAGGCAGCCAATGTGTTTCACACCTTTTACTCAATCCCGGAAATAGCCATGTCACTACTTCGGTTTGTCGACCCGTCTAGCGGTAAGATCTGGCTCGACGGACTCGATATTACTGCCATCGGCCTGAAGGATCTCCGGTCTCGAGTGGTAGGTGTTCATGCTCATACCTCTAATGCAAAAGGTTTTCTAAACACTTCTTACAGACTATTATCCCCCAAGATTCTGTCCTCTTCTCTGGCAGCCTGCGGTTCGTAACTCGAATATCAATCAAAACTAAGGCTGATCTATCTATCCAGAGAGAACCTTGATCCATTTGAAGAACATGATGATTCAGAATGCCTAGACGCATTGTATCGAGTCCACCTTTTGACCCCAGGCGCACGAGTTCGGGCACCAACCCTTGTCCAAGGAAGCAACTCGAATAGGCCTTCGATGCCTACCATTACAATTCTCGATAGGCCCTTAACGCCGGAGCCAGATTCACTTCATCCAGTTGGTTCCGCAGACGTTGATAAGCTCCACACGTCAATGACTCGCGACACACTACCAGTACAAGCAACCACAGAATCTCCAAGTCGGGCTGGCACGCCTTTGGTGTTAGACTACGGGGCCGGGAGAAGCACCTTGACCGACATGCTTAACTTCCGCTTTGGCGGGGGTGTGGAATCAGGGGCCGTCTCTCCTACTGGCGCTCTCAGTCCCCTAAGGCACAAATTGCCCTCAGTGTCATTCGCAAACATGGAAAGATACAGTGGCGACTCTGGAACCGCTACTCCAGAACGTGAGCAGACCAATGGACTCAGAACAATGGGCTTCACTCCCGCTGGTCGAGCGAATACGATGGTCACGGGATCCAACAAAGGTACCCGAGCAAGCTTCGGACAAGATCGAGGAGACGCCGTGGAAGCGCCTCTACTTACTCTGGACACTCGTGTTGCAAGTGGTGGGGCCAACTTTTCGAGTGGACAGAGACAACTGGTTTCTCTGGCCAGAGCCCTCCTACGTAGAAATAAGGTCGTGATTTTAGATGAAGCCACCTCCAGGTACGTTGTGCTTGGATTCGCCCCAGTATATTTGTGACTCACTATGAGCGTAGTATCGACTTTGAGACCGATGCAAAGATTCAAGCCACTGTCCGCGAAGAGTTTGGTTCCTCATGCCTCTTGACAATTGCCCACCGAATTCGCACAGTCATCGATTATGATAAACTGGTAAGAATTAGAGTGGCCACATAGACAGGCATCTAACATCTATCTTGCAGATTGTGCTAGACAAAGGTCGTATAGTCGAAATGGATACACCATGGAAGCTTATCCAGAAGGAAGG
The DNA here is from genome assembly GCA_000827415.1 of Serendipita vermifera MAFF 305830. Lineage (NCBI taxonomy): Eukaryota > Fungi > Basidiomycota > Agaricomycetes > Sebacinales > Serendipitaceae > Serendipita > Serendipita vermifera. Next base: position 32,821 of record KN824314.1, on the reverse strand, counting down.
TGGACTTTTCAGAGACATGTGTGTCAAGAGTGGACAGATGCGTGAACTGGAGAGCATGGCAAAGGCTAAGTTCATGTCGGAAGGGCGTGCAGTTTTTCTGTAGTGTATTGCTGATTTCTCTACTTTTGACTAGAACCGTAGTGTAATCATGTTTCTCGAGCTCTTTTGGATATATTCGTGCTTAATCATGACAGGGGCCACACTTAGAGCACTCGCTTAGTTGCTTCCAAAATGAGCACTCCATCGACACTGACGGCGTTTGACACCATATACCCCGCAGATTCAGTAGAATTCTGTCCACATCCTGGATACACAGACTATTTTGTTTGTGGAACTTATAAACTCGATGAGGAGAAGCCTGAAGAAACGGTCGATCCAGCCAAAGAGGACGACAGCGATAGTGCTCCCGCACCAAAACCACAGAAAAGAATAGGAAAATGCTGGTTGATGCATACCGACGAGGCTTCAGGGCAATTGTAAGAAAGATGTGATTCACCATCTTGCAACGCGATGGTGAACACCTTCTAGTAAACCCGTGCAAACCTTTGAGCTCCCCGCAGTTCTTGATTTGAAATGGTGAACCTTTGCCTAGTAAGAGTTTCTGGTGGCGATCTTACGAGCCACCCGCTCAGGTCACAGTCAAGGGTTGGTTCACCCCGAGTAGCAATTGCAGACGCATTGGGTCGGCTCTCCTTCTACAGTCTACAACGTGAAAGTGAAAATTCCGAGGTATGGTTCCATAATGGGTGACTGGCTCTCTCAGTGACACCTCCTGCGACTCCAGCACACGGAGCCTGGATTGATTCAGGATCAAGTACTACAATGTACATCGCCCAACAATATTTGCTTGTCTCTGGATTGGTCGGACAAATTACTGCCCGATTCGTGAGGCCTTATTGAACCTTCCCTGGATGCTTTCTTAACACTAGTAGAGACGATGGAAAGATTATAACTTCCATTTCTGACGGCTCTCTTGCGGTCGTCGAACAAGTGCATGGAGAGTTTGCGGTTACTAAAACATGGCATGCCCACACTTTCGAGCCGTGGATAGCTGCGTGGAACTATTGGGACGAAAATATTGTCTACAGTGGTACGTATAATACATCAAAGTATACCTTGCTGATAGCAATGTCAGGAGGTGATGATTCCACCTGGAAAGGATGGGATCTACGAGAGGACCCCTACTCGCCCATTTTTGCGAACAAGCGCTCGTGAGTCCTTGGAATAGATAAACTTGATATCACTTACGCGTCATAACAGATTTGAAGGAGGCGTCACGACAATCCAGGCTCACATTCATCGTCAGCATTATGTCGCCGTCGGGAGGTGAGTCACAAATACTATTCATCCCTAGATGTCTCATAAAGGGGTAGCTATGACGAACACGTGAGGATATTTGATACACGGAATCCGATGAAACCTCTATCTACTGTGCACGTTGGGGGAGGAGTATGGAGAGTGAAATGGCACCCTTCGGCTCAAAGAGAGAATGACCTCCTCTTAGCTTGCATGCATGACGGGTTCAAGGTAGTGCGTTTATCTTCTGGCACGATTGGAGGGAATCCATCCTCGGGGAGCGATGAGGGCGAGATAGTCACCTCATTCAAAGACCACGATTCCCTGGCATATGGAGTAGATTGGTCCAGGTCGGACAAAGAGGGAGGTCCCCATTCGCAAACCCTCGTCGCCAGCTGCTCGTTCTATGATCACTCGCTAAGGACTTGGTTCGCCTAACTTTTGGGCTCAATTCAGTCTCTTTATCACAAGGAAACGAGGATGAAAATGAAAAGAATGCCAGTTGGATGAGCAACTGCAGTCAGTTGAGTGGCTACAATGTTTACAGGGCAGGATCTAAGAGTGATAACACGAAGGGCGGGACAGTTTACAAAAAAATTGGGGGGTCCCGCATAGCAATTCAGGTTTAGGAGAGAAGCCTAGTGATGATATTGGCGCTGGTTTTGTTGATACGATCGTGAATGGACTGGATATCCTCCTGACTAACGTCGGCGATATCGGCCATGAGATATGCAATGTCTCCCTTTGAATCGGAGAATTGCTTTTCGACATTGTGTGATCCCAGGATCTCGTTGACCTGGCGCAAGACACCAGGCTGGTTGGCGTGAACGTGGCATACACGCACGGTATTTTCGTCCGCGGAGATTGCACGGAGATCGACTTCGGGGAAGTTGACGGCCCCGATGGTGGACCCAGTGGTGAGGTAGCGGCCGAGGGCTTGCGAGACTTCTTCTCCGATCATCTGTTGTGCTTCCTCGGTTGAACCACCAATATGTGGTGTAAGGATGATATTGGGAAGGGCACGTAATGCGGTTGCCCAATTGTTAAGTTGGTCGTCGAAATGCGGACCATTTGCACCTGGCTCGGAGGGATACACGTCCAAGGCAGCACCAGCGAGATGTCCCGATTTAAGAGATGCGATGAGTGCCGGGATATCAACAACCTTTCCACGCGCGTTGTTGATAAGATAGGCACCGTTCTTCATCAGCGCGAGTTGTTTCGTGCTGATCATTCCCGTCGTCTCTGGAAGCTCGGGGACATGTAGCGTGACAAAGTCCGATTCTTGGAGTAATTTATCCAATGTTTCGACTTGTTTGGCTGATCCGAGTGGCATAATGTTGATGACATCGTAAAACAATACGCGCATGCCAAAGGCCTCTGCTAGAACGGAGAGCTGCGATCCAATGTGACCGTATCCTACTATTCCTAGTGTCTTGCCTCTGACCTCCCAGCAGCCTTTGGAGACCTTGTTCCATACGCCGTCGTGCATTTCCCGGCTGCGATCGCCCAGTTGACGTGAAAGCGAGACGATTTCGGCAATCACGAGCTCTGCGACAGATCGCGAGTTGGAGAATGGAGAATTAAAGACGGGTACACCGGCTTTTGCTGCAGTCAAGAGGTCGACTTGGTTCGTTCCAATGCAAAAGCATCCAATGGCGAGCAACTAGACGAGAACCTGTTAGAACTATAACTATACTAATGCCAATATCCGAACCTTTGTTGCCGCTTTGATGACCTTTTCGGTGATTTTGGTCTTTGAACGGATGCCGATGGCATGATACTGACCAATCTTTTGAATCAACTCGTCCTCTGACCAAGCCTTTGGGTACCAATCGACTTGGAAACCCTGGGCCTTGAAATGTGCTACAGCACCCTGGCTGATATTCTCGAGCAATAGGAGACGAAGCTCATCGGTAGCAAACGGATGCAAGACCTTTGGGGGTCTGATCGAGGCTGCGACCGAAGCAGACGCAGAATTCTTCCTAAAGATGCTATGAAGATTAGAAGTAGTAGGAGAGATGGAAACAGCTACAGAATGAGGATCTGATGCCGTCGACATGGAAAGTGCGCTTTTAGATGAGTGGCGGGGGATTCCAACGTTGCGAGACATTTTCGTACCGTTCGACTAAACTTGTCACTTTACCGACTCCTTTTATAATACACCTCGGCTAATTTGAGATGGCGTGATCCCTCAGTTATGTTCAAGACCCAGTCACAGTCAGCCATTACGCCGCCAAATCCGATCTTCGAAAAACACCTCATAGAGCAAATGCCAGCTCTGTACCTCCTCGACTATGGCGCAGGAAACGTAGCTTCATTGGCAAACTCTCTCAAAAAACTGGGTCACGAGTTTACTTGGATTAGCAGTCCAGACGACTTTGCAAAAGCAGATGTGAGTCATTTCCCTCCAAGGGTAGCCATCTCATGATTAACGTCTAATACAGAAGCTCATATTTCCCGGAGTCGGTGCATTCAAGCATGCAATGGATAATCTGAACCAAAAGGGTCTATTGGATCCCTTACGAGAGTATCTCGCATCGGGTCGCCCTTATTTCGGCATTTGCATCGGCATGCAGGTCCTCTTTGCCGCATCCATGGAGCATGCCGATACAGAAGGTCCCGTCCCCGGTCTCTCAGTCATCCCATGCAGTATCGAACGTTTCTCGACCGAGGGTGGCAAAGCCGTTCCTCATATGGGATGGAACCAAGCAGAACGGCTACGACCTCGCGAATCCGGTGACGAGATTGATATTGGCGAAGATCTGTCCTACTACTTTGTTCATTCATATCGGGCGACGTATGATCCTGACTCACCTCTCAACGACTGGACCTATACGACGACCCAATATGGCCAAGAAGTCTTCGTTTCCTCAGTGAACCAGGGAAACATATTTGCCACCCAATTTCATCCCGAAAAGTCAGGCCCTGCCGGCTTGCGTCTCTTGGATTCGTGGGTCCGGGCTCCAATCAATCCACCCTCGGCATCCTTTATCCCTCGATCTAGAGTATCACGACCACCAAACGCAAAAGATGGCCTTGCAAAGCGTGTGATCGCTTGCATGGACGTACGGACAAACGACGAAGGCGATCTAGTAGTCACAAAGGGCGATCAATATGACGTACGAGAAAAGGCAGGCAATAGCCTCACCGCCTCTGCAGCAGGAGCAGTCCGAAATCTCGGTAAACCGGTCTCCCTCGCCGCGAAATACTTTGAAGCAGGAGCCGACGAAATTTGCTTCCTCAACATCACCTCTTTCCGCTCCTCTCCCCTCTTAGATCAGCCAATGCTGTCAGTAGTCCGTGCTGCCGCCAACGAGATATTTGTGCCCATGACCATTGGTGGTGGGATCAAGGATACCGTCGATCCCGATGGGACCCCTCATACTGCACTGGAAGTGGCGGGTGCGTATTTCCGGGAGGGTGCCGACAAAGTCTCCATTGGAAGCGAAGCAGTGTACAATGTCGAGGCACTCCTCAAGGACGGCAAGCAGACTGGAAAGACGGGCATCGAGATGATCTCGCAGGCATATGGGAGTCAAGCTGTAGTCGTCTCGATAGACCCCCGCCGTGTCTACGTTGATCCAGAAACATATGATGGTCCATACAAGGAGGAGCTCATACGTCCCACGACTGGACCAGAGGCTGGTAAAGCTTGGTGGTATCAATGTACCGTCTCGGGCGGTCGCGAGTCGCGGCCACTTTCTGTCGTTCAACTTGCCAAAGGCGTTGAGCAACTCGGTGCCGGCGAACTCCTTATTAACAGTATCGATAGAGACGGAACGGGAAAAGGGTTCGATTTAGACCTTGTCAACTTGATCAAGAATGCCGTAAGGATCCCTGTAGTTGCCAGCAGTGGGGCTGGTAGTGAACAACACTTTGTCGAGGTTTTCAATGGGACGAAAGCAGAAGCCGCGCTAGCTGCAGGGATATTTCATCGTGGGGAAGTCGGCATTGGAGCGGTCAAGGATGCAATGTCGAAAGGTAGTTTAAATATCCGACGGATTTAAAAATATAAACAACTAGAATTTTGAAACCTAGCAAAAATCATGAATGAATCTAAGGAGAGGACGGACGAAAAATGCCCAAAAGAGTTGAAAAAAATAATCATTCATGGCAGGTTTTCAAAGAAGTGCGGCCGTAAGAGCCGAAGCAAGAGCCAGACCCCCGGCACTCCAAACCATTTGCTTGTGAGCATCATTGGGCCTTGTCGTGGTGGATGTTGACGTGGAATCACCTATAGTTGGCGCGATGAGTGACCTAGTGTTCGTAGAACTCGGCCGGATGGTGGCGGAAGATCGTGTCGGGGTTGTTATTGGGATAGTTCCATTCTCAAGCAGAGTGGTTTCTCCTCCAAATATTTTGACAGATGCGATTTCAACTGAGGAATAAGGTTAATGGCGGATAGATGATCGCTGGACTATCTGACGTACAGTAGGCATCAACGTAATTAGCAGGGTCTTTGACGTATTGCTGATAGCAGTTTGTTGCGGTGAGAGCACCACAAGTATCCGCAATGACTTCTCCAGCCCCTATTGACACAAGCATTAGCGAGAGCAGCACAGACAATCCAAGAGCCTCACAGTTTCCGCACAGGGTGATATCAATGACAAGATGCTGGGGATCCAAGGAGCCTGCAATGTCGCATGTGTCGGACGTGGGGAAGTTGGCCGTTGGTTTGCCGAGTGTAGCGGTGTCAATCGTTGCTGCTGTCGTCAGGCCGGATGGAACGCTTGGGCGAGTGAAGAACCAGATGTTCACTGCAGTGGGGGCATATTCGGCTACCCAAACACCACCACTGGAGGATGCGAAGGAGGAGTAACTTTCCGGCTGTGGATCTGAGACTACGCAACCAGAGCCGTTTCCATGCGTTCCGTCTGGGTTTGTTGTCACGGTGCAGTCTGTGAGAAGGGTTTGTCCCGAAGCATTGGGGTTGGGGTTTGGTATAGTGCAAGTCTGTGCGGTATGAAGAGCCATTCTGAACATGGATAAGCGATGATAGCATCAAAATTTATGCAAACGTACTGATTTGCAGACATCCTGTTTACAGCTTCGAAGATATCGACTTCGCCTCCCTGCCAGCGGAGACCATGCACAGTAAGCCCTTTGCGACATTGTTCATACATGGAGCAAGAGCGTTACCTTTGGCCATTGTTGAATACCCGATTTGCTCCAAAGGCTGCCCCCTGATTTTGGGCGTGTCAGATAGAGAATACGACGAGGAAAGGTGTACCGACAGACGGAACATCCAGTGGGCACATGGGCAACGTCGAACATGACCACGGCATTGGTGTTGTTAAAGATCTGTTTGCCCTCGATACGTACAGAATTTCGCTTCTCCTCATATTGAGCCAGACGTATATCGGTCCACGAGTCGACCCTAAGTATCACGTTTCCGGCTTCATTGACACTGGTAAGGTTAGCTCCTCCAGTCGTGTTCTGATACTGGACATCGCCGCCTTGGATAAAGCATGAGATCCCCCGAATCGAAAAGAATCTGTGAATCGTACCAGTCCAATGATCCCAGTCGTAAATAAAATTCCAATCGTCGAAAAATGTGTTTCCAGAATAAGTTTTCACTAAATCATAGGCATCTGCAAAATGAGCGAGCAAGAGGCCAAAAAGAAGGACAGAGCGAGCCATGAGGTTTAGGAAAGGACGGAGGTTACTATAGACGAAATGGTTTACCAATCGTACCCCTTTTAAGTGCTGGCTGGGAAGTGCTGGGATTCAGGAGACTCTTGTTGAGTCAGCCGAGGTTCCGGAGGGCCTGGCTCTATTGTCGAGGGCTAACCAGGCTTCTTACATGCATATGCAGGAGGCGAACGGCTCAATGCACGTTGTAGATACGGAGTTAACGGAATGTTCTTTTGTATAGGGGCCGGAGATAATAGGCTACACACTTCCCACGGTCACAGATGGTTCCGTGGCAGTCGGAATTTACTTCTAGACACGCTTCCAGCTGTCAAATATTATCAGAAATTACCAGAAACAAAAGACTATGCCGAAATTAGGAAAAATTGTCAAACACGTACTCATTACTCATTGAACTGCCATGCATTTCTCCAGCGCACGGCCCGAGAAATAGCGCACATCCGCATCGTTATCTGCCTGCAACTGCTGCAACACGGGGAGCAAGCTATTTTTGGTCACTTCTGTTCCTCCGTCGTTGGGTGAGGCGATCATCACAGTCGCAATAACATCAAGAGTTTTGGCGACATTGAATCGTATGTTCGGAATAGGATCTCCAGCGAGGCGAAGGACGGTCTCTAGGATATCGTCGCGAAGTACCTGAACGTTTAAACTTGGGGAAATAGCCTAGGACAGACGTCTATGAGTACACGAGGGATCGAGTTGATAAAAAGAAATGTACCGAAATTGCAAATATGGTGGTCATCCTATAGAGATAGTTTGGATGTGTGGCCATGGCGACAACTCTGGGGACGATTGCTTGACTGGCCCATTCGACTCCAAAGACATCAATCAGTTTCTTCAAGTTGACCGTTGCAGCTTCACGGATAGAGAAGACGATATCACCAAGCCATGACATGCAGAGGTTTGAAAGTTTCTCGTCGAAAAAGGTCTTGCCCAGCTGCTGAGCCAGAAGGGGGATGTACTCGATGATAGCCTGCCGGACGCGCCATTGCTTATCACCGGCAAGTTCCACGATGGCGGGCAGGAGTGATTGAGAGAGAAGCTCAATGCCAATGACTTGGTTAGGAATAGAATCAGCCAACAAAAGCGGCAACTAGACGGTTCGAACTAACCATTGTTCACTTGCTCCAGCTTGCTGATAATATTTAGTCGCACGTCAGGGAACTCGTCCTTGAGCAGGTGAAGGAAGAGGGGGAGAAGGTGTTCAATGGTCGCGTCTTTGCCGAGCAAAGGAGCAAGTCCACTGATATGCGTTCCCAGAGCAGCTCTGACATGTTGTGACGAATCAGCAGAAAGATCGCGGACGCAGGGAAGGATTTTAGTCAGGATCGTTTCACGATCAACCAGTTTTGAAAATCCTGGAAATCTGTGATTAGCCACTGATAGCAAAGAGGTCAATCGATGTACCTGGAATGCCAGCAGCACCGGCAGTGCGAACTTCGGCTTCGTTGTCCTTGAGAAGCTGTACAAAAGCATTGACGAGCTCGTCTCGAACAAGATCTTCTCCTACTGCCTCTGCAAGCTAAGTCGAATAAAAGTCAACGGAAGGTCGACGCAGATACGGAAGATCATTACATCGACAAAGTTGTTGGAAACCATGTACCGCACACGCCAACTCTTGTCCGTAAGGGCTTGCCTGATCTGAGTAAGAAGGTGATCCTTGACCTCTGGGGGAGTCATTTGTTGGGCGATGGCGATCAGGTCTTGGATGGTCAGTAATCGCACAGAGTCCTGGTCGTCTGCAGCGAGTCGGCGATATACTGGAAGGGCTTCGGTTATAACATGCTCCTTCTTCATGCCTTTCACCAAGGGCTATAACGCTGATTAGAAATATGTAGTCTAGAAAGGGAGATGAGCCACTTACTCCGAGCCATTTGGCGGCAGCCCTTCGAACCATGGGAGTATCATCTGCTCCAAGTTTTGCGAACGACTTTCGAAGCTCGTCTTGGGTAGCCGTAGATGCTTTAGGATAAACGGGAGAGAAGAGAGCTGCTGAAGAGGTGCGAGATGTGAACCAGTCTCCGTGGCAAAGTCGAAATACCAATGGGATATAATGTTGCTCGATCTGTGCGGGAGAGAGGACGGCACATATGGCGGTGATGGACTCAGCTGCCTGAGAAAAAATCTCAAAATAATATCATGGATAAACAGGGATGCTCGCTGACCTTGTCACGAACAAGTGTTTCTTCTACTTCAGCTAGAGATGCCAAGGGAGCTAACAGCAAGTGTGCGTGCTCAGATCCACCAATGTATTCGAAGAACCCCTTGCCCAGTTCCTCTGCAAGCGCCAAAAGGACTTCATCTTCATCATCCAAGTTGTCTTGCAAGAATGGAATCAAGTCTTCTCGTGCTCGTTGGGGGCCGAGCGCCAACGCGATTGTGGAGAGGCGATGGATGGCGTTTAGTCGTAACTGGGTATCGTCGCTCTTGAGCTCATCCATTAGGATGGCGATGGGATAGAGTTCCTCTGCTGATGAGAGATCCATTGTGGGATCGCCCTAAAATCGTGCCGCCATAGTGAATCAAGCGGTCACGGTTGTGGGAGGCGCGACAGGAGACGCGTGAGGTTGGATAGTGGGCCATAATAAGAGCATTAAAGATGATAATAATGAGATTTCTGAATACAAGGATTCGAAGGAGTGGCCTACTGGTTATAATGACCCAGAGAGGTGTTAATGCACGTTGCTAGAAAGGGTGATCGTTACGTTCTTCACGGATTTCGTCTAGTTTTCACGTTGAGCAAGTCGTCATCGGGCGCGTCGTGTGATCGGCGTCGAGACTTACCTCAATATGGACGAGACCAAGGTTGGAGCCTTCATCACTTAGAGCCTCCCGCGATAGACGCACTGCAAACATGAGAGGTCGCTCGCTCGAGCTGAATACTTCTGGAAACATTAATACGGTTTCAAACACAAACGACTCGTCCAGCTCAGACACCGATGATGACGAACCGGTTGAGCAGCTCGAGGCGGAAGCTCTCATTAATCCAGCAAATATTGCAGAAAACGAGCCAGAGGAGCATAAATGGCACAGGTTCATCATGCGAACTCTGGCATTACTATGTGCAATGTCGTTGAGCATCGGGTCACACTTGTGAGCGGGGGACTAAGCACCGGAAGAACTGTTTCTCATATCTGATAACGCAAACAGCGGTTCCTACTTTTTGGGCCCTCTCAAATCACGCCTCGCACGAGAAATCGGAACTTCCAATGCAGAATTTTCTCTCATGATCGCGGCTTTTGATCTCAACAGCACCTGGACGCCGTTAGTCGGCGGGCTACTCGTTTACCGGTTTGGAACCGCCAGGAGCTCCATCGTCGCCACCTTTGTCATTCTGCTAGGGCAAACGATTCTCCTGATTGGTGACTGGATGGAGAATGTAGCCTGCATGTGTGCTGGCCTATTCATTTTTGGTCTGGGCATTAGCCCGTTGGCGGTTGTACAGGCGAGTTGCTGCGGAAGCTATATCTACCCATTTCCCCGCTGACCTGAGCCCTTTTAGGAAACGATCGTAGTTCGTTTCTTTGCATCCCATGGCTTGGGACTATCGTTGGCAATAGGCCTGATCGCGGGCAAGGGCGCTTCCTTCGTATCGGCTCGGGTGTCATACCCTCTGTCACAGCGATTTGGGCCGAGTGCACCCTTCGTTTTGTCCACATTCTTGGCTCTCTTTTCATTCGGGGTGAACCTCATATATCTTGCAAGCTCAGCATGGCTAGCTCGCGGTGCTGGTGTCCAGCTGGAGCCTGGTGAACGGCCAAGGAGAGACCGCTTGGGGGCCCTCATGACCGACGATGAAGCAGTATTACGGGTTGCAGAGAAACGAAAGGTCAAGCTCAAGGACATGGCACGCTTCGGAGACGTCTTCTGGCTATACATCGCTCTAAACGTTCTCTGCGGCGCAATATGGTCACCGTTTCTACATTTGGCCTCGTACGTCTATTCATTATCGCTGAAAACCTATTATTTAACCGATTATCGCAGAAATATCATTGAACAACGGTATAACATGTCCGAAGCTGAAGCGAGCAAGCAAGCCTCTCTTCTCTTGGCCGGCAGTCTATTCTTGTATCCGATCGTGAGCAATGCATCCCCCCCGTACATCTTACCGATCTGACGTTGGTTCAAGTGTGGGCTTCTCACCGATCGATTGAAACACGGCTCCACAGTTTTCATCTTGTTTACCATCTCGTCGTTTCTCACATTAATCTGTTATGCTTGGCTCGCATTGCCACCATCCTGGACCACAACACCGTTACCAGCAATGCTGTCTTTCAGCGGTGGCCATGGGTTTTCGACCCGTATGTCAACCCACACTCTCAGTGTCACCCCTGCTCATCCCACTTAGTTTTAATGGTTATTTTGGTTCCACATATTTTGCCGCTCAGCCATGTCTCTACTGGTCTCGGTGCTCACAAAAGTGTAAGGATGGCTCTCTTCCTAATGTACCCACTAACAACGTCTACTAGATCGAAAAAGCCGGCTCGACAACATCACAAACATTGGCTGGTCTTTTACTAGATCTCAAAGGCAAAAAGAAACCAGAATCACCCAACAAGCCCTCGGCTCTTGAGGATCCTTCCAAGTCCTTACAATCGATTCAAATACTTCTTGTCGTATACTTGCTCATCAATTTTGTCCAATTCATCGGCACTCTGATTCTCTGGCGAGATGGTACACATTTTCAAACGCATCCCAGGCACTCGTCGTCCGGATCGCCAACGAGCTACCAACCAATAGCTTCGGACGATATAGCGCCGTCCACAGCTGGAACATCAAGTGGACACCGTACAGCGTATTCATCAGGGTCGGCAGTGCTTTCGTCCTCTGATGATGAGGATTCTGCTCTCCACAATCCGCTTCCTCGACAGAGCGACGGTGCCAAGCTCGCCGGTCATTTGAGAAATGATGGCAGCTGGGCACACAGGTCGAAACCTTTACTCATCAACCCAAATGTATCACACACCAATTATGCAACATTGCCGGCTAGACTGGCATCACCCGTTCGTGTACGCGGCCATCCCAGTTTGGCCCGATCAACAGCGCAACGGAGAAGAGGAAAGATATTTATGGTTACCTTTTTTGCGACTATAGCATTTACATGGGTGCTTTTCATGAGCACAGCAATTATCAAGATGAAAGGTCCAGCTAAGACCTAATGTATTACTACCATCTCGCCTCGTGTTATCTAAACTAATGAATACAATGATCTTGGTTTTCTAACGGCTGGGCATAAAGGAATACGATACGAATAACAGTAAGAGCTACAGCTTTCATCGGAGCATCTCCGTCCCTCGTATGGTGGGTCTCTCCGATGGATGGTATATCTGCTTTTTAGGGGTCTCCCAAAACCGCCATATCTTGATACACTGATCCGCTGAGCCCGTGGCCACTACAGTGCCGCTGGGATTGACGGCGGCATAAGTGACGGGGTCGTAATGTGAATCGTTCTTCGTTGTTGCAAGTGTCGTCATATTGGAGAAACGGTGCGCTTGAATAAAGTTTCCCGGGAAGCCATGGGTAGTCAGGACCTGTTTGGTGAGAGTAGAAAAGTGAATGGTTTTGATGGAAGATGAGAATTTCTTGACGGAGCTCGCTAGTTCATCTGTATCAATATTCCAGCAATAGAGGGATGCATCAACGCCATTATATGAGTGACAATCAAACGCCAAGACGGAAGGATGCCAGGGACACCAGGCAAGCGCCTAGCCGGTTAAGGGTGAGGTTGCATCCGGATAGTAGGAGGGCAGCACTTACCCTGGTGGGAAAAGAGAAACCTCTGGCTACCCATAGACACTTTTCATTTGAAGAGGGAGAAGGCAGTTGCCGAACATCCCATACTCGCAGGGTCTTGTCATATCCCGCGCTAGCAATGACAGTTCCATCTGCTCTTAGACGGAGCCCCGAGAAAGCTCCGCGATGAGCCTGCACTTCGTGAGCCGGCTTACGGACCCGAGGGTCAAGTAGCTGAAGCTTTCCATTGCTATTGCCGAGAGCCAATAGATCATTTGCAACACACATGGAACTCGTAACATTTTCAGGCAAGTGTTTTTCTGATTTCCAGACTGTCAGTCTCTTGGTCGGGTCGACTAAAATAACGCTGCCATGCGAATCCAGCAATGCCAATTTAGAGAAGCGAGATGACCATTCCAATGCAGTAATCCACCTAGTCGAGGGGGAAGTAGTAGCCACAATAGAAACGGCAGCCGTCGTGGGATTCCAGAGGAACGCCCTGCGGTTGATCCCAACAATTAGACCGTTGGAGGACCATGCGATCAACCGGGTGCAGCCTTCCTCCTCGGGCCGCATTTCTGGGGCATCGAGAACCCTCTCTGGCATGATGTGCAGTATCTTTCCCTTTCTCATGGTCTGCTCGCCGTTTGGCACATAGTATCGAGTCTGGAGTGGATGCGGTGGCAGAGGAGTGGCGAGGGGGTTTGGGGCCACAAAGGAGGAGCTTGGAGACTGATTCAGGTCAAGGATTCGACCTCCTGGTAGTGTAAACGTAGCAGATGCCAGTCTAGCCACGTGATTGGGAGAAACGGGAGACTCGGCTGTTGTGGGTTTCGTCGGCGTGATATTCAAGAGGCTTGCATTAGGATTGAGTCTTGTAATATATCTGTCTGTATTACTTCCAATAGAGAGGCGAGAGCGCAGTTGTGCCTGCCAGGGTGGCGTCAGTGTCGCGTATCATCATTTTTAGCAACAGTGCGCACCGCAGGAGTTAAAGGAACGCGTATAGTTTCTCCAATGAGAAATGATTGAGATTTGCGACCCTTGCGAGCCATTATGAGGGGACGCGCGCGGAGGGAGCTGAGTTTACTTTGAGTTCACCACTAAGAGTTCAAAGCATCTCATAACATGGAGAATATACAAAAAAATAGAGAACGAAAGAAGGAAGAGAGGAGGAGTAAAAAGCAAGCAGAAGGTCTAAAACTAGCACTGGGAAATGTGGACGTCATGGCAGGTAATACATGTAGGAGGAGCGCTTTTGTTTGGAGGGTATTGAATGAAATGGTCCACATACAGGGGAACATGTACTCGTGATAGATAGACGTTAAAGAAATGCACTTCCTCACACCTGTGAAGAACACCGGGATGTACGGTAATGAATCGGATACGGAGGGTAGCGTCATGAACGGGTATGAGCAATCTTCAGGGCCAAAATTGAATGCTTCTTTGGCATGTCTAAACCTTGAATGGTAGCAACTTTCGTATCGTGCTAGACGATTCCGTTGTCTGAGCCTCTTCCCAAGCCCGATGCTCGCGATTTATCAGAGTCTATTGGGGATCAGATATAGTCAAAAGGACAAGAAAGTAACACACCTCGAGATCCCAAACCACTTGGTTGAACACCAGCTCGCTGATAAGAGGTCGTTCTTCAAGATCCCGATAGTCTGCCATCGTATGGCACCGGTTTTGGTATAATGTGACGGTACCAACAAGTTTGCCCAAAATGGTAAACTTGCCCCAATGGATAAGGTTGGGGTCAGTCCTGCTGTAATCCAGGTTGCCTTCTTCGGCGCGGAAGATGTCTGAGCCATGTCTTTCTCTGTTATTAACGTCAGAACTTGGCAAATTAGCGTATCACAGAGGGATCACGTACAAATCAGGGATAGCAGCCCCTGCGGTGTGCTTCAAGGCAGTCCTGTACGTTTGTCCCGAGCGCGCGGTGCCGACCAACATTTGCAGGCTCTTGAATTGCTTCCAATTCGAATTTGGTCGTGATGCAAGAGTCTGGGTGAGTTCCTCGTCATCCGAGCCCCGTACGTTATTGATGCCGGCGACAAAGGCGTTCATGCCCATGTAGTTGTTCAATTGACGAAGAGCCTTGGCAATGACCACCATCTTGTCAACGGCCCTTGCTCGTTTCTCGACTTTGTCAAAGCAGACGATCATCGCGGATACCCTGCCAACATTTTTGAGTATGTGTCTACCGTAATGGAACGAGGAAAGCATCTCACCAGCAGACGAGATAGTTGAACAGACGGGTAAGCTGTCCGATCGGATCCTTCTCCCTAACGTAGTCCTTTTTGCTCATCGTCCGTCTTAGCCAATCACGGGCCTAACACGTTTGCGTAAGCAATAGAAATCACAGAGGGCCTAAGAAAAGCACGCACCTCTATCCTTTTGAACAAAACCAACATCCGTCGTGTGATTTCTTGTGCAATATGCACAGTCTCCAACGAGAT